>MU226945.1:731705-745280 GCA_018584345.1 Thuja plicata
CAATTTAAATCAATACAAACCAATCAAATATGAATCAAAATCAAACATGGCTATAGTATTTAATTATAAAGGAATTAAATACATCCCTAAATCAAATACCCATTTGCAATTAACCCATTCCCCTAGCCTATTTAATTTAATTAAAATGGCTATAGTCCCCTAATTATTAAAAAGCAATTAAATTGTTTAAATAATTAAATCCTATATTTTTAAATGAATTAAATAAGTTTAATTCATTTATTAGTATTCCCATAAACCCAACCTAACCTATCTCAACCACTTCTACCCCGGGTTCTAACCCATCCCAACCTATTCCCCCCTTGCTAATCTAATCCTAATTCTAATTCTACTCTAACCCACCTCCTAACGTTGTCACATTTCATTAAGGAATGTTTAACAACTCAACCCACTTAAGAAAGTCTACTTTCTCAAGCTTGACTTTCTCAAGCTTGACTTTCTTAAGGTCCACCTTCTCAAGCCATCCTCTTACACCCTCCCTTGCTTCTTTAAGGCTTTTATTAATGCCTCATTAATGAAGATGCCTTAAGCCTATGTCTCTCCCATGTCTTATTAATGCCCAAGGCATTAATGCTTCTTACACCTCCATTAATGAGGCCCTCACCTCATTAATTCGCCTTGTCCCCCCTCTCTCTCTCCCATTCTTTTATAAATAGAAGCCATTTTTTAGAGTAAAGGAGCCTTCATCTTAGATTGTAAATGCATAGTTATGCTGCTAGATTAATCCTAGAATCATATCTCACTTATTATTCCATGTTTTTGTATTATTTTCATTTCAACTTTTAAAGCTAGAATGCATAATTTATCATCTTTTTAGCTTGTTTTTAATTTAAAAATCCTTCATGCTAGGTTGTATACGTCACTGATTGTAGCATATTCTGAGGGCTAATATGTTACTAATCACACTCTTCCTAGTTAGCAGGCAATAGGTTGATATTAGGTGGTTTTACATGCTTGTCTAACCGTTTTGAACTAATGCAATGACTTATTGAGTGTTTGTGTCTTTCTAAACAGATTCCCAAATACACATGCACATTTTTGGCGCCCATCGTGGGGCTCAATTTTCAATTTAGCCTCATTTTCTAACACTTTTTTGGCAATTTGCATGCTCAGGATTCGGTCACAGGATCATTTTTAATCATTCAGGATCACATCCCAAATACGCCATCATACCGCAGAAAACTCAGATCGCATCCGAGATTTCCTAAGTCATTTCTGGTTTAGGCTCGCATCTGGTTAACAGGGGATCGCATTCGGTGAATAAGCTCACATACAGTATACTGTGTCATATTTAGTAAAATTTCAAGATCGCATGTGGTTAAAAAGTTTGAGTATCTTGTTTGCCTAACCCCTAACATTCTAACAAGTGATGTTTTTGATTATTTGCAGCTTAACAAGTGTTTACAGGGTATTTTTGAAGGTTTTTGTGAGAGTTTACACCAACAAATACTAACGTGGTTTTTACAGGTTGCCAACCCCCATCTTGACTTCTATTTTTCTTGCTTTCCAAAACTTAAAACCATTTCTCCACTTGCTAAAATAACCTGATAATATGCTCTTTTCCTCTTGAGGAAAATCAGAAAGTCGGACGTTGTCTTATCATTTGTGATGAAATTGGGGGTAAATGAACAAGCAAACAAATCACTTAATTCTTTTTGGATGGTAAATGAACAAAACAAAGCACTAAATATGTGGGATTAATTGAACAAGTTCAATTGCTTAATTCTTTTTGGATCAGAAATTGAACAACACAAATCATTAAATCATTGCGGTTAATTGAATGAGACAAAATTTCCCTTTCAAGCATCCTATTTTCTTTAAAAATAGGAACAATTAAATCAAGCTCAACATAGCTTGAGGGAATGAATTTTGTTTTGAGTGTTTTGGGAGAAAATGGCTTAGATTAGGAGAGTATGCTCTTCTTCCTTGGAAGAATCAGAAATTCAGACATCCAAAGCTCGCCAATCCTAGTTACTGATCTTTAAATAGTAGAGGGCCTACCAGTTGAGGAAAAAATCTCCTGAGAATGACCCAAGTGAGGACAGGTCTTACGCCGACCCTTCCAACTCACTATAAATAGTTTCTTCCTTGTAGGCCAAAGCCTCAGAAGATGGAACTAGTTTTATTCTTGGAATTACGACATCATTCCTTGAACATATATTGGTATATATAGAGTGGAGCCACTTGAATCTTGCTTGCGAGACTACATATATTCAGGTACTCATAGGGCTATATGCCTAAATTTTTTCTTGTGCAATTCTATGGGGGACAGTTTCAAACAGATTGCCCAATAATCTACAACAACTTCAACTAAAAGAATTCCCGATTCACCCTCGAAAGGGTGATAATCTTTGTGCAAGGAAAAAAGTAATTGCCCCAAGACACTCATCATATCGTGCCCTCACTTGAGTTTGGAGTCAGCTAATACAGCATCATGACTAGAGCCATTGCGTGCTTGGTGATGGTTGTATTCTGATTAGCATTTGAGTGTGTGCCTAAGTCAATAAGCAAAGATTTTCATCCTCCACCTAGAAAATAGGAAAGATGAGTGTTTGTTTCACCCTCTTAACAATGCAAAACTGTTTGACGTGTTCTAAAGATCATTAAAAATATAAGCTCCTCAAAAACAATCAAAAAATTTCAAACCCTAGAGTATAAGTGTTTTTTCACACCTTATGATACCTCTTGACGCAATCTAGAAACAAGAAACTTCACGCACTTCAAAAATGATTTTTTTAAAACTGACTAAAATTGACAAAACCATCATAAAATTGTATCCTATTTTTCCCAAATCGTATTCAGGGTTTAGGATTGCATTTGGTCAGCAAGAATTCGTATCCATATCCTAGGATCATATCTAGTTCCATTAGAGGCTCGTATCTGGGAGCTCGCATTCAGGACAGTGGGCATTTGTAGAATTTTTTCTTAAGAAGTCTCAGTCATTTAGGATACCCTTTTTTCTCTTTAGCTAGTTCCTGTTGTCTCTTCTGGTCTCCCTATTGTTATTTCAAAGCACTTTCGAAACATCCACCTTGCATGCTTAGTCAGTCTTTCACGATCGGTTCAATATGTGTGGTCTACCCATTTTCTATCAACAAATTGGTTCCTAGCTCACTATCAGGGCATTCTAACCCTCTGACACTGGAATCATTTACATCCACCAACAAACAAATAGTTACTTCTACCGAGACACGCCCACTTGATGATCTAAAATCCTTACTTGCACTATTGGAAAATGTTAACGAAGTTGAGAAACAAACTCATGGTTAACACAAGATGCAATCAGTACACAACTAAAGGATCAAAAGTGTCTCCTAAAACACCACACTTTCACGGAGAAACTTCTCACAGTTCCCTTCTCGATCTAGATTCACCTCAAATAGATAGAAACACTAACGAATGGAGTAAGGCCTTTGAGGGTAATAATGATGGAAAATAAGCACAATATGAAGGCACGAAAGAAGAAGAAAGACCCAAGTTTGAACATAATCCGTTTGGAGCGGACAATGAAGAAGAGATGCCTAAAGACAAATACGAAAAACTCAAACAAAGTAAACAGATCCACAAGCTATTGGAACGGATAATTGGTGATGATAAAGAAAAGTACTTCCTCCATTTAGCATCCTCAGGTGTCAAGCTACCCAAGGATTATAATGTAGAAAATCTCAAAGAAAAGGAGGTACCAAACCCAATATCTATTCTCACCAAACAACTCAATCTAATGCAAATGGAGCTCACCAACCTCAAACAAGAGAAGGAGAAACCCAAAACCAAATATTCTTTGGACACTATTTGTCCATTTCCTTTCAACAAAAGTATCACTATGGTCCCGTTTCCTCCTAATGTGGCAAGGCCAAAGTATGACAAGTACATAGGAGAAATTGATCCACACAACCGTGTAAGGGAATTTTGTAGTCTAAGCATAAAATACATGCACGAACCCACATACCTCATGTGACTGTTTCCAAGAATTCTAGGAGGTAATGCCATGGAGTGGTTCTCAAAATTAAACCCTAAAGTCAAGACATTTGAGGAGTTGATCTAAAGGTTCATTCAACATTACTCCTACAACATCCAACATGACATAACTATGATGGATCTATGTAACACCAAACAAGGAACTGGAGAATCATTCACTCACTTCCTACAAAGATGGAGGAAGATCTTTGCACGGTATTCAAGGTTCATTCCCAAAATAGAGAAAATGGAGATCTTCGTTAATAATCTAGTATCTAAATTGAGCTATGCTCTACAAATGCAAGACTCTCCTAGCTCTGATGGGATGATTAAAAATTCTCTCTGTATTGAGGAAGTCATGGTCAAAAGGGGATAGATCACCCTTCAAAATGAAAATAAAAGCAACAACTCTAATTCCAAGCCTAAATGGTGGAAACAAAACAAAAATGTTGTTAGTGACAGAGTGGTTGATGCCTCTATCATTAATCCTAAACCAGAAGAATTCAATCTAACTAATGGCATGCAAGGAAGCAAAGATACTAAGATAACACCTCCCATTCCTAAAACAAACAATGATAACAACAAAGAATGAACTTGGACTTCAAAACCACAAAGAACATTCACTCCTTTGGGGGAACCTCTTGAGACTATTTTGAAGACATTGGTGGATAACAAAGTTCTTACAATTCCCGATTCTAAACCATGGGAACCAATGGTCAAACCCAGGTGGTGGGATGAAAATTCCTATTGTGTCTTCCACAAAAACAAGGGACATAAGACTAATAATTGTCTCAAACTTAAACATGTTATCTAGGACCTCATCGAAGGAGGTAAGATCAAAATTGATGGGCATACTACCAATGAGGATCACACAGCATTCAATAAACCATTTCCTAATTACAATCAAGGAGAAACATCCAAAGGGAAAGGTAATGAGGTAAACTACACCTATTTCAAAAGTGACAATGTGATTAATATGCTTGACATTAAAACTGAATCCATCCATGTAATCATAATTAAAGGTGCTTCATCCTCCTCAAATGTTGTAACACAGAGCCAAGCTCAAGTTACAATCAAAGGACCTCCAAAACCAACATCTACATCAAAGGTTCCTATTATAACTATCCCTAAACTAGCAGCAAAACATGTGGTCACTATCCCCAGAGCAAAATATGACTTGGTGGACCAATTGCAACGAACCACTGCCAAAATTTCCATCTTTGAGTTGCTCAAAATATCCACTGTGCATAGAGAAATCCTAGAACAAGCTCTACACACTGCTAATGTTCCAAAGGATATAGATATAGACAAGTTTCAAGCGATGTTCAATCATATCTCAGCACCACACTACCTCTCCTTCTCTAAAGAAGATGACAAGTCATTGACCCATCCACACAATCAACCCCTCCATATCAAAGTCCTTATTAATAAATTCCATGCTAGATGCGTATTGATAGATGGAGGCGCAGGATTGAATATTTGTACACTGGATCTTGTCAAGAGACTGGGTCTCTCAGAACAAACAATTGACACTAGAAATAAGATAACCATCAAAGCTTATGATGAGGAAGAAAGATCCTCCAGAGGTCTTATTGCTCTACCTATCAAAGTCAGGCCAATTAAGAGGAACGTCATATGTCAAGTTTTGGATCTACCACTAGCCTACAATATTCTACTGGGGAGACCATGGATTCATGAAATGCAAGTTGTACCATCCACTTATCACCAATGCATAAAGTTCCCACATAATGGGATAGAAGTGACAATTCCTGTAGATGCCAACTACACTTGCAACAATATTAAAGCAGGTAGCATGATCCCACACAACAAAGAGGCTATGGATACAGTTGCTCCTGAAACTACCAAGGACATGGTTATGAAGAGTTTTAGCAAAACATTGAAACTTCAAGAAACATGTATGGGAGAGTACAAGCTGGACCTAACTCCCTCATTGATAGAACTTCCAGTGTCACCTAGATCCTATGGAAAACCTTCATCAACATTCACACCTCAAGCATTAAAAGAGCCAGAAGTACGCAAGGCCACTGGCATGATAAAGGCATCCACATCTTCTTCAGATAACACAGAAGAATAGGTGGTCTTGGACTGGCTTTACAAAGGCAAACCAGTGGAATCTACGGTCAAACATGTAAAAATATCCCCAGAACAGTATGGAAAGGGATATGATTTCCTCACACAAATAGGTTACAAAGGAAAGGGACCTCTAAATGACACAGGATGAGGGATCATTGAACCCATACCCATGGATTTTTGCCTCAATAGAGATAAAATAGGACTAGGGTTTAATGCTAAAGGTAATAAACCTACTTAGAAAGAGAGTCCACCTTCAGAAAATGGGAGTGATAAAATGGATGAGATAATATTGGAACCATGGCCTTATGAGAGATTGCTACATATTGATACAGAGGATCTTGAATATCAAGGAGAATTCTATATACCTAACTTTCAAGTACCACGGGATCTTCACACTCCTTTGCTAGCACAACCTCCCATTCAAGAGGTAGGAGACACCATAGCAACAATCACTCAAGAGGAACCCCGACCATAGGATTTACATCCTAATTGGGGGAAATTGGTCATAATTTTACATGTCCTCAATCTACCTCACTTTGATCTACAAGAAGCTAATCGAGTCCATCAAATAAACATTGTTGAATATTTAAACAGATCTGATGATGATGTCACAGACTCTCATGATGATGAGTGGGATTGGCTATCTATTTCCTCTAAAGAGATTCAAATAGATACAATTCACATGTTTGCAGCTCCCTTGGCTCCTAGTAAACGATCTGACACTCCTTTCAATGATACAGCTCCTCCCGAAGTAGAAGAAGAGTTCCTTCCCCCGATCATCAATTGAGACACTGGTGAATACATAACTCTAGAATAATTTCATAGGCTACAAGTAAGAAGCCTTCTTTTACAGAGGGATAATGATGAGATTTCTACTAATGAGTCGCTAGAGTTTGATCCATATATGACTAACAATGACCCTTTTAATGATGATCTCACTCTTATTGATCTATATATTGAAGAAATTAACTTAACAGATCGTGTCATGTCAGTTAATAGTCTTGATGCTAACATGATGTTGTCCTTCCCAGAATCTGATTCCCTAAAATTGGTACTTCCAAACCTAATTGATTGGACTAAAACAGATCCTACTCCTATCCTCAACTTTTCCAATGACCACTCCCTAGCTTGTTATCTCAATTTTAGTGAACCATACCATTCTTCCACTAATGCAAAGAGCGAGAACATGTCACAAGAGGATATCGAGTTTCTTAGTCACAAACTAAAAAATAAAAAGAAAAAGTGGACTGATGGTGAAAACCACTCTGTGGCAGTATCATATCCCAAAATAGTAAAGAAAAAAGGCATATCCAATGGTGAAAACCTCTTTGAGGCACCAAAGGATGAGACTCTTGATATCCTCCCTGAACACTTTCAGGAAAGATCTTCAGTATTAATTGAACCAACACAGCAAGTAAAATTGGGCACTGATGAAAATCCTCAAATAGTTCATCTGGCACAATCTCTATCAGAAGAAGAAATGGTACACTTCACAGAGTTCCTAAAGGAGAAAAATATTAACTTTGCATGGTCTTATATCAATATGCCAGGGCTGGATCCTAATCTCATTATGCACCACTTGTCTATAGCTCCTGGGATCGAGCCCGTAAAACAAAAACTTAGAAGGATGCACCCACATGTTGCATTATTGGTAAAAGAAGAGCTAGAAAAGTTGTTAAAAGATGACTTCATTCGAGTCATTACCTATGCAGCATGGATATCTAATGTGGTTCCCATTTCTAAAACTGATAAATCTATCAGGATCTATATGGACTTCAGAGACTTAAACAAAGCATGTCCAAAAGATGAATTCCCTCTACCAAACATTGACATGATCATAGATCTTACGGTAGGCTACCAGATGTATTCATTAATGGATGGATTCTCGGGCTATAATCAAATGAAGATCACCCCTGAGTATCAAGAGAAAACTGCATTCACATGCGCATGGGGGACCTTTTGCTGGAATGTCATACCTTTTGGGTTAAAGAATGCAGGTGCCACATATCAAAGAGCCATGACAACCATATTCCATGACATGATGCACAAAAAAATGGAGGACTATGTCGATGACACATTGGCCAAATCTAGAGAATGAGGTACTCACATTACTGACCTCTAAAAAATATTGGACCGAATGGAGCAGTTCCAACTCAGGCTCAACCCAAAGAAATGTACTTTTGGGGTCCAATCAGGGAAGCTCCTAGGATTCATTGTTTCAGCAAAGGGAATCGAGGTAGATCCTGCAAAGGTAAAAGATATTCTAGAGATGGCTCCTCCACATAATATTAGTCAAATGAGGATGCTACAAGGGAGACTCCATTCTATCAAGAGATTCATGTCCCAACTTGCAGACAAGGCACAACCCTTTACCAAGTTACTACATAAGGGGGTCACCTTCAAATGGGATGAACACTGTGAAGCAAACTTCAGAGAATTGAAGGGGTATCTGGCTGCTCCACCTATTCTTATGGCATCTATTCATGGAAAGCCCTTACTCCTATACATTTCAGCTACAACTACATCTCTAGGAGTACTACTGGTGCAAGAAGATGAAACAAAGAAAGAATGAGCTATCTACTACATTAGTAGAACACTAGTCACTTACGAGCTCAATTATAGCATTATAGAAAAATCATGCTTAGCGGTCATCTTCGCATCACAAAAGTTGAGGCACTACATGCTTTATCATACAGTGAAGCTCATTGCTAAGATTGATCCTCTAAAGTATCTTTTGAGCAGGACAGCACTAACAGGATGTTTGGCGAAATGGGTCCTGATTCTAAGTGAGTTTGACATTGAATATGTAGAACAGAGGGCTATCAAAGGATAGGTACTTGCAAACCAATTGGCGGATTCACCACTCTAAGATAGTGAACCTCTACTAATTGAATTCCCTGATGAAACAATCATGCATCTCACTGAACATCCATGGAAGATGTACTTTGATAGCTCATTCACTCAACAAGGATATGGAGCAGGGGTCCTCTTCATAACTCCACAAGGATACAAGATCCCCAAATCTTACAAATTGATGTTTCCATGCACCAACAATATCTCAAAATATGAAGCATTGGTCAACGGCCTCAAGCTAGCTATGGAATGGAAGATCATTGAGTTACACGTGTATGGTGACTCTCAACTAATTATCAATCAAGTCAACAGGGAGTATCAAATAAAAGATGAAAATTTGATGCCCTACAAGCAACTAGTTGATGATCTGAAGTACTTTGTCTTTGTCACATTTCAGCAGATACCAAGATCAGAAAACAAGGCTGTGGATGCTATGGCTACCTTAGCATCCATGTTACAACTAGAGGAACATCAATTCTGCTATGACTTCTTGGTGGAAGAAATATCCTATCATGCCTTTGCTAACCCTGAATACCAGGTAATATGTGCCTTGAATACCCCAGATCAATCTCGGTATGCCGGTATTATTGCTTACCTTTCAAACCAAACCATTCCCACCGATCTATCTAGAAATGAGAAAAGATCCCTAATTAGGATAGCATCACATTACATCCTCATCACTAACAACCTATATCGACGTAGTCTCGATGGTACACTTCTTCAGTGTTTAGAACTAGAAGAGTCTAATCTAGCATTAAAAGATGTCCACGAAGGTATATGTGGATCACACTCGAACGAATTTTCATTAGCCAAGAAACTGCTCAGAGTAGGCTATTATTGGCATACCATGGAGAAAGATGCTATTTAATTTTCCAAAACATGTCTTAAATGCCAGACACATGGAAACCTTATCCATGCTCCTGCAAGAGAACTTATACCTTTCATAACACATTGGCTATTTCAGCAATGGACCTTTGACTTGGTTGGACAAATATATCCCAACTCTTCAAATGGACACAAGTTTATCATTATAGCCACTGAGTATTCCATGAAGTGGGTCAAAGCTGTGTTGCTAATCAAAGCTACTGGCAAATAGGTAGCTATGTTCATTCTGAACCACATTATTTGTAGATATGGGATACCCTCTTCAATTGTGACAGACAATGGGGGCCAATTTAAAAATCAAGACATTGATGACCTCTTTGAATAGTTCCATATCACTCAACATTGCTCCTTAATCTATTATCCTCAAGGTAATGGACAGGCTGAGGCATCAAACAAGAATATTCTCAAAATCCTACATAGAACTGTGAGCAAGTCTTGCAGAGACTGCACTTACAACTAAATCTAGCACTATGGGCCTACAGAACAAGCATCAGAACACCAACTGGAGCCATGCCATTTGCTCTAGTCTATGGCACTGATGTAGTATTACCTATTAAGGTTGAAATCCCATCTTTGTGGATATCTTTACAATGACTAGTTACTGATGAGCAATACCGCATTGATCGGGTAAATTCTCTTGACCTATTAGATGAGCACAGATAACAAGCGTTTGATCACCTCAAAGTATACCAAGCAAGAATGTCCAAAGGTTACAACAAGAAGGTCAAACCACACAAATTTGAAGTAGGATATCTTGTCTTTAAGGAGAATCCTAAGAACCAACCTAACAAAGAGCAGAAAGGAAAGTTTGAACCTAACTAGCTGGGACCTTATGTTATCACTTCTACCTTTGGGACTGGAGCTTATCAATTGGCTACACCTGAGGGAGACGTTCTTCTAGACCCTATCAATACTCTACATTTGAAGTGGTTCTATGCTTAATGTTCGGCTAGCAGAGCCTGTACAGCAAAAATTTCTTGCAAAATCCCAAAAACATTCAGAAAATTGATCCTGAAGAAATTCAAAAATAGTGGAAAAAGTCCTACATAAAACGGTGTCCTTGGTGAAAACCTGGTAAACAGGCACCTTGATACTACAAAAATATTCAAAAAAGTAAAAATAGCAAAAAATTTGAAAAAGAGAAAAGTTCCTTAATGAGCACCTAGTAAAACAGGCATCATGGTAGCAAAAAGAAAAAAAGAAAAAAGTCTTGCCAAGTGGTGAAAACCTAGCAATCAGGCATCACTTGTGTTTTGTGCTCTATCTATCAATGCACTACTGATACTAGGCCTTCATAATTTTTCCTATGCTCATACGCTAACTTCATTTTCCTACATGACTATCTTGTCCTCGCTTGGGATTTGCCTATATTTACATCTTAGAAATAAGTCATTCTACACTGGGGGCATCTTTGCGGGTAAAGTCAGTTACGGTTGCTAGGTTGCTTTAGGATGGTTCGCTTCACAGACACAATGTTACTCAATACATGCAAAATGATGTCACTTTTTAAAAACAAGGGTGTCTTTTCATAACATGAGACATGACATTTACATTCATAGCATTCCTACAAAGCCGTATTGGATCGCAAACATGAACGGATTATCCTATCCTTACACAGACATGGAACACCATATTGCTTGTATTCTAATTTTCTGATTGATGAATCTTTACTGTGTTTGACAGATGAATGAACGCGTACTACTTAAACACATAGTTTGAAAATGGTTTGATTATAATTCTTTAAATGTCTTGATGATGTTTTCAACTAGGGGCATCTAGGTAATTATAAATTTTATTTGATTGATTCATAATTGATGATTTGTTATGTCTTCTTAGTTACTCAATGACGTCTGCGCAAAGACAAAGAGTCACAAGGATTGGGGGCATAATATTTTCTTGATGTTCTGCATATGGTGATTGTTCTGAATGATCCTATAAATTTCACTTAACTTGGATGTTTATGATAAGCGCTGCCACTCTGGGTGGATAGCCGCATATATCTCGATCTTCGTTATGTATAAACTACGGTGAGTTTGACACAATTTCATTGTCTATTTTCTGATCCAGATTCTCACTAAGGTATATGAATCATAATGTACCCAAGGATATGAATTTTCAAAGTCATTGCGGGTCCAATATCTTGCCTTAATCAGAATCTGGTATATTAAAAGGAAGGTGATTATTTTGTTATCCTGGCTTCTATGCCTGGATGCCTAAGTCTATTTCTGACATTTCAAATAAAACATAGTATTCATACTTTCATAATATCAGTGGGTATTAGTGATGGTTGTACTATCAGATGGTATCCATTCTAAAAAGTGCCCAATGATGATAAAAATGTTGCAAAATTTGCTCAATCAGTGACAAAGTCCTAAGAGTCTACATATAGCTACATTTAGAGATTGCCTGATGCATTTATAAAAGAAATAACCGCATAAGGAATTTTGTGCTCAAAAATGGTTTCTATCTTCGTCTAAAAACATCAAGTTAATTACATTATTTATATTACTAATATCAAATATTGTTGCACATCCATAGCATACATCTTTGCATTCATTGAAAAGAAGAAAAAATAACAACATCCATGTATTGCATTTTTTTTTTTTACCTTTACATCCTAAGTGCATCCATACATATATTTTACATAAACTGAAAAATCAAAAGAACACATACATTTGCATTTTCACATAAGTGTCATTTACAACATGTTTTTATCAGTAATGACTCATCACATTCAAATCATAAAATGATGTTATCCTCTGCAAAATTAACTCATCACGAGACCAAGATATCATCACATGTGCCAACAAATACATTTACCACATCTATGAAAGCAAAAAGAACTCATGAAACATGTCAGAATCCAGAAGCTGCATCAGATATATCATCATAACATGGTACAAATCAAAGCATAAAGAGTATCAGAAAGCATAAAGTGTATCAGTGAGCACAGAGAGTATCAGTATGCCAAAAATGAATCAGATATATGTATGAATGTCATCTACAAAAGAATGGATCTCAGGAGGATCCAAATGTACAAAAGAGGGCATCTCAGAAGGATCCAGATATACATATATAATCTCAAAATGTACAAAAATCTCAGCTCTATCTCACCCCCTCTCCTTGGTCAGGAGGTGGAGGAGGAGGTGGTGCAAAAGGCGCTAAAGGAGGAGGCATGGCCCCCTCTGACTGCTGGGCCACTCGAGAAAATGTAGGAGCCCTCTATCCCTCTGGAACTACTGTGTGGTATAGGGAATAATAATATGTGGCACTCTATCCCTGATGGACTACTGCGTGGGCTTGTGCGTCCCTCTCTGCCCTGAGTCTCTCCATCTACCTATCCCTATCTATGAGCAAGGCATCTAATATTGTGTGTGTGTGTAAATGGGTACCTATTGAAAATGACACAAACACTCAATAGGTCATTGCATTAGCTCAAATGGTTAGTCAAAACATGTAAAACCACTAATATCGGCCTATTGCCTTCTAACTAGAAAGAGTATGATTAGTTGCATATTTAGCCCTCAGAATATGCTCCAAATCAGTGACCAATACTATCCTAGCATGAAGGATTTGATCTAAATTTAAGCTAAAAATGAGAAAAAGTATGCAATCTAGCTTTAAAACATGAAATGAAAAATAAGAACTAGCATGCTAAAATGGATGAAATGTGAGTCTAGAGTGAATCTAACAGCATAACAATGTAATTTGATCCTAAGATGAAGGCTTATTTGCTCTCAAAACAGGCTTCTATTTATAGAAGAATGG
>MU226945.1:788719-826147 GCA_018584345.1 Thuja plicata
AGGGTTGGCTCCTAACAGGGCTCACTTCAGAAGAGTGAAAATCAGTAACTAGTTGCATTGGTGGTTTTCCCAAATTGGGTTTCCACGTTATATCTGGTGTTACTTGTGTTTATGCTATTTGATTTATTCATGTCAATAACTATGAATGTTTAATGAACAATGATAAGTTAATCTACCGAGTAACAGCAGTATATAAAGAAGACATCTAAGGGACTTGTGGATTTATTTTTGTGGTAACTGATTCACCCCTCCCCTCTCAGTTACTCCATCTATATTTTCAACAGTAAATTCATTCAGGAGTTCATTTTCACCTACATAGAAGGAGAAACTTTGCTCAGAGAGATACAAACTCTAATACTGGGTTGGGAATTAGATGAGGCCAAATGTATGGCTATCGTGTCTTAGGTGCACAAAATGGAAGAATATGGTGTAACGAATTTCTTATCAAAAAATCCAATGAATTCAGTGGACCCATGTATGTTATTCATGTTAAAGAAGAATATGGAATGGAAAGGTTCATTGTTCAAATCTGCAATCCTAAATTTACAGGCCATAGGGAAAGAGATAAAAGAAATGCACGAGGATGCGTTGAAGGATATAAAAGTGGTAAATCCCTCTGGCATTCTTCAATTTGAAGAGGGGAACCTAGACCCAAATACCATAGTAAAAATTTTTGAAGCTTCCATATGTGCCATCAAAGAAATTAAATACCCCACGGCTCAATATTTCACCAGAATAGCAAACGTGGAGTCAATGTTGTACCTAAATAGAGGGAAACTACCTAAACAAGTGGAGATAATTAAGGAGCTTAAATGGGAAAAAGATGTTTGTGGAGTGAAGCTATTAGGATTGAAAATCTTGCACTCTCATGTGACCTAGGAATTAGTGAGCACTTTTAGGAGATGGAAATTAGTCAAGGATGCCACATCGGATAACAAGAAATTGGAGGAAGGAAGGTAGTTATCTATTATTTATTTGATTTGATAGGGGACAACTATCCTAGGATTATTGTTTTGTTTTATCACTGGTTCATAATTGTTTCTTTTCCAACCATCTGAGAGACTGAGTTTTCAAAGAGGCCTCCCAGATTGTGAAACTATTTATGCTAGAGCATAAGACTTTTTAGAGGTTAGAATTTTGATAGTTATAATTTAGCTTTCATTACTGATAAGTAATAGTTCTTTTCAATAACTAAGGAAAGAAATAGTGATATGAATATCTCTTTTGGCTTTGAACTTCATAGTACATATATATTAATGCAAAGTTTTGGTTTAAATCTTTGAGTTTAAACTTGTGATGCATTGATTCCTTTGTGAGTTGATACATTGTTTACTGTGTTATATATCATATGTTTCATGATCATACATATTTCCAAAGTGATTCATGTTATCTTTAAAATAGAAAATTAAATCTCCTGGATTTGGAGGTGTGTTTTTTAAAAACTTTGTTGATCTTGTGTATGATTTTTGAAATTACCTCTATACTGAAGAGTATATGAGAGATCCTTAAGTGCTTTCAGGAAAAAAGCACATATGTGTGTAGTTTAATCATAAATTCCTTGGATATTTGTGAGAGGGAGTTGTACCTTATAAAATTCAGAGGGAAGTGATTACCAAATGCTTACCCAAATATTATGAATGGTTTGTCTTTAGGAGAGGGTGATAGAGTCAATTCATGTTTCATTTAGTGTAAAGACATATATGTTCACTAACAAATTTTTGGCGACTCTACTGGGGATTCTTGTGAGAAAGAGTAGACTCTAAATATTTTATAATGAACCAAAATGGTATTTCCACACAATGATGTGTTTCATGTACTTCATCCCAATCTAGGTTTTAAAAATATACAAGAAGACTTGATTTCAGATCTAGTTGCAATAGCTTGGAAGCACAGATATAGAAATCAACAGTTCCAACAAGTCTTCAGATTTTTGGAAAGAGAAGAAGAGCTTGGTGAATGCCTAAGAGGTATATCGGTGGTCCAAGAGGTAGTATTAGTTGATATACTTGATCATGCTCGTGCAATAAAATGAACATTGGTTTGATTTTGAAAGCTGGCTAACAAGAGATATATGAGAGGTGATCGCAACAAGGGGTTGATTGATGAGGATTTTGAAGTTTTGAATAATTTGAACTTTTTCCCTGGCTAGAAAACACCCAAGAAGAAGAAAACTAAGTCCTATAGTAGACCTTCCTCTCCTCCTTTAACTCCTTCTATGTCACCTGTTGTACAAGTTGTGATCCCACCAAGTATTTTAATACCTTCTCATTTATATACCCAGCCCTTAAATTTTACATTTCTAAATATGGCCGCAAACTAGTCTTGGGGTCAAAATATAGGCCCTTTGACCTAGGTGCAAACCCTCTCACTGCTTTACCCAAATTTACTCATCATATTTTTCCTAAGTTCAATGGAGATGGAAAAATAACCATAGAAGAAAATCTTAGTGCATTTCACACTGCATGTGGTGTCATTTGCATGTCGACTGAAGAAATTGCAGTTAGAATTTTTGTGAGGACCTTGACCGATGTTGCAGCTGACTGGTTCAACCACTTGCCTCATGCCTCCATAATAAGTTGGAATGATATGAAAACCACTTTTGAGGCAAGATTTAAAATGCCTGATAATGTAATCTTTTTGTTACTTCAATTGAGCCAATTAAAAAAGGAAATACATGAACCAATGTGGTAGTTTGTCATAAAGTTCAATAGGATGCTGCAAAGGATTCCTGCAAAATCAAGGCCTAGTGACAAGAATAAAAAAATATTCTTCCTTAATGTTGTGTCACCTGATATAAGTTTTCATCTACTAAAGGATGGATTAGTTGATCTAGATGTTGCACAAAGACAAGTCATTTAGCTTGAAGACACATTCATTACAGCAGGGAAGTGGAAAAGAGGAGTTCAAACTTTAGGCACAACTTCCTCTACTCCAATAGATCCTCTGATGCAAAGACTAATGAATTAAATGGAAATTCTCAAAAGGAAACAGAATAATTTTGGTTCTTCGTATCAATTTCCTTATCACGACATCATTCACAGACAATATAATCAGTCTCATAGGAAAAACCCCCTCTTAACAGCACCATAGCCTAGACTATAGATTGAGGCCACTCCAAAAGAGGCCATATGTTATTTTCATCTAACAACTGATCATTATGGTGAAAATTTTCCTAATTGGTTAAGGTGTCTTCAAATGAATGCAAAGAAAGATGTTGTTGGAGGAGAAGAATTTCAGGAAGAAAAAGTTCCAAGTGAGATTGAAAATTCAAGCTCTTACTATTTGGAATACGAGTCTAATTTTGAGAGAGGTAGAGATATCCTAGTGACTCTACAGGATCCATCATGCATAGTCCTTTCTCAAAACCAGAGGAACTAGAATTTCACTTCTGGCACTAGTACGTCCAATGCTTCTCCTAAAGGGAAATAATAGGTAAGTAATGATACTTCCTCTAATCCAAAAGGCTTAGGAGTCAAAATTTTACAAAGAAATAATATAGCCTCATTCCCTCCTATCTTTGACATTATTGAATTTTGTAAATTTTCCTCCATCTCAATTACTCCCCCTGAATACCTAAGAATGAACCCTAAAGAATTGGACAAAATGATCAAATATGTGAAAGGAGAACCAAGTTCAACCATCCAGATCAACAAACCTCTTATAGGAGAAACAACAGTAGTTCAAGAGGCTCATATTTTTGTATCTAAAGTCACCTCATAGGCATGTGAAGATCTTCCTTATACCAATACCATAGAAAATGGGATAGAAGAGAAAAATCCCAATTCTTTTTATATCTCTTTGCTTTTAAATAGAAAAAAACTCAGTAACTGTATCATAGACTTTGGGGCATTTGATTATATTAATCTTGCCTCTACTTCTAAATCCCTTGGCCTCCCCCTCACTAAAGCATTTGTTCGGTGTTATTCAATGGATGGAAAACAAGTACCACTGATGGGCCAAGTCAAAGATGTACAATTTATCCTTGTCGTATGCTCTAATAAATTATTGAAGTTGACAATTTTAGTTGCAGATGTCCCATCTAGCTACAACATGTTTCTTAGTAGAACCTTTTGTAAAGATATGGGAGGAGATATAAATATGGATTGTCAGAAGTGGTATTCCCAGTAGGCTATAAAAAGATAAAACTTGAACCAGAGCCTAAAAACAAGTACACAGTGGTTCCTTCTGATAATCCCAAGGCCTAAATCCTTTACAAGGAGTGCCAATTTGGTAATTATGTGATTCTTCCCGAAGAAGAAACTAAATTAGTTACTAAGTTCAAATGAAGGGAAGTTGTGGATCATGGAGTTTGAGGGTAGTTACTCAAGTTCAGGATCGAGAGCTAGGGTAGTGTTAATTCCTCCTTCTGGAGAATGTATTCCTTTGTCTTTTAAATTAGATTTTAAGAATACTAATAACACAGCCAAGTATGAAGCTTTGTTGTTGGGATTAGAGGAAGCAAAGTCTAGAAAAATAAATGAGTTGATCACAAAGGGGGATGTTGAGATGATTGTAAAGAAAGTAAAAGGTCAGTTTATATCAAAAATGAAAGATTGAAGCATTACAGAAACCTGGTATGGGATGAACTCAAATATTTTGATGCCTTTTGCATCAATTTCATACCCTGAACTCAAAACACCAAAGTAGATTCTTTAGTGGTTTTGGCTTCACTGCTCCTACCACACCCTGATTTTAAAACACATACTTATAGGGTGGAAATGATTTACAGATCAAGAGTACCAAATAAAGTAGAACATTGGCAGGTATTTGATAGTGACTCTCATCTTAAATATTTTATTGGTTGTGTTCAAAAATTTTTAACCATATATTTTCAAGGTTCTAACAGTGAATGCAAAGAATTTTGTGAAGGTGTTGGGGAAGATTATGTAATAATTAAACTAAAGGGGAACAAGATACCAAAGGGGTTGGTGTCTCTAGAACACTTTTTTCATAGGAGAGATAAAAATATAGTTAAAGAAAAGGTACCACATTTTGATACCCCTAAGGAGTATGATAATATTTATATTGGTCATGATGGTGACCCCAAGTGGATTTCAATACGAAAAACATGCTCTCAACAGGAGAGAAATGATCTAAAAATATTGCTAATGGAGTACAGATATTTTTTTGCTTGTGCATATGAAGATCTCAAGAACTTCAAAAGTGGCCAATTTAGACATCACATGCCCTTGAAGCCTGATGTCACACCATTCTGCCAAATGCTTAGAAATTATAACCCAAAGGTGTCTAAGGTTATATTGAAAGAAGTAGAAAAGATGTTGAAAGCCAGAATTATTTACCCCATCCATTATTCTACCTGGATAGCCAATATAGTGTCGGTAAGAAAGAAAAATGGTGAAATTGGGATCTGTGTTGTTTTCAGGAACTTAAATCAGGCCATCCTAAAAGACAACTATGCATTGTCGATAATGGAACATGTTCTTCAGGTTGTGTCAGGGGTAGAAAAAATTTCAATGTTGGACAGATACTCTGGGCATTGCCAAATCAACATGGAAAAAGAAGATCAGCACAAAATGGCTTTTATAATGTCGTGGGGACCATTTTCCTACAACCAAAAGTCATTTGATTTGATTAATTACGGTGCTACATTTTAGAGAGAAATGAACTCTTCCCTTGGGGATCTATGAAATAGAATAATTATGATTTATTTAGATGATTTGGCTATCTATTCAAAGAGAATAAAGCACTGCCTGAAAGACCTGGAAACTGTGTTGCAGAGGTGTAGAAACCATGGTATATCTCTGAATCTAAAAAATTCAGTCTTCTTTGTAGAAGAAGGCAAGCTATTGGGGCATATTGTTTCAAAATAATGAATTATAATTGACTCTGATGGGGTCAAGGCTATCCAGAAACTTAATCTACCCTCTAATAGAAGTGGATTAAAATCATTCTTTGGCCAGGTGAATTTCTTGAGGGGTTTTGTCCCAGAATTCTCAAAGATTACTAGACACATGGTAGACATGATGAGAAAAAAATACCCCTTCAAGTGGAATGAATAAGGGTGAAAGGCTTTTAGCGATATCAAAATAGATATATCTCAGGCCCCTATGTTGGCAAGTCCATATTTTAGAAAGGATTTCATTATTTATTGTTATGCATCAGAACATACTTTATCTCGCATTTTGACACAGAAGGATGACAAAGGGAAATAAGAACCTATTACTTTCATGAGCACACCATTGAAGAAACACAAGCTCAAACATTCTAAAGTTGAAAACCATGCCTTTGCAGTGGTGAAAGTAGTGAAACAATTCAAGTACTACATCTTACTCACATTCCACCGTGTATGTTCCAGAAATGGAAGTGAAAAGAATTTTAACACAAAAGGAGATAGGGATGAACAAGAGAGTAGTATGGATAGCCAAAATTAAATAATATGACCTGAAAGTTAAGCCAAATAATTTGGTAAGAGGGTGGGGTCTATGTAAGCTAATAGCAGAGAATGGAAATCCGTTAGAAGAAGAAGTAAATGAAGCTCCTGCGGTTCTGTTTGTGAGTTTAACAGATCCGTGGTTTTAAAATGTAGCATACTACCTTACATATGGGTAATTTCTTAAACACCTAAGTTCCCAAGAATGCTACAATATAATACTAAAGGTGTCCAAGTACGTAATTTATCAAGGTGTGTTGTATAAAAGAGGGATTGTTGGAACCTTTCTCAGATGTGTGGATGTTGAGCAACAGAAGGAGTTATTAAGAACAGTCCATGATGAAGCTTGTGACAGGAATTTTTCTTCCATATTCATAGCTTTAAAAATATTTTGGGACCATTTTTATTGGCCTGAGATGTTTAAGGATGCATATCATTATGTGAAAAATTGTGAAAAGTGCAAACTATTCACAAGACGACCGTAGCTTGCAGTCCTGCCTCTCAAACTAGTAGTGATAGACGAACCTTTCAGGAAATGGGGAATAGATTTTATAGGGCCTTTAAATCCTCCATCCAGTGTTGGGCATGTATATATCCTGATAGACACTAAATATTTTACAAAGTGGATGGAGGCAATCCCTACAAAGAAGGCAAATTCCCAGGTAGTTTGCAATTTTGTAATGAACAATATTTTGTCAGGTTCAGAATACCATAGAAAATAGTAGCAGATAATGCCACTTACTTCTCTTTAGAATAAATCTCAATGTTATACTATGAACATGGAATATCATTGGCTCATTCATCAGATTACTTTCGTTAGGGGAAAGGTTAGGTAGAATCTAGCAGCAAATACTTGGTTGCTATAATGAAAAAATTGATGGGTGATAACCTTCATGACTGGCATAAAAAATATATATGAAACCTTTTGGGCTAATCAAAATACCCCTAAAATAGATATAGGGATGTCTCCTTTTGAATTAGTGTATGGAGTGGGAGCACAAGTATCACTGCCTCTTGAATTATCTACTGCAAAGTTACAGTCAGTGATTGAAGACCAATATTTTCAAAGTTCCCTATAAAAATGGGTCATGTACCAAAGAAAGCTAGAGGAGGAAAGAGACAAATTTGTAGATCATATTAAAAAACACCAGATGAAGGTAAAACAAATTTTTTATATGAGGGCCCGAACCCACAATTTTGTCAAAGGAGATGAAGTCTTATTGTGGCATAAGAGGAGAGAGCCCAAAGGAGGTCATGAAAAGTTTGAGTCTTTATGGAAGGGACCATACATAATTTTAGAAGCAATCGGTTCAAATACGTTTTGATTGTCCTACCTAGATGGTATTATTCTTCCTTTCACTTACAATGGTTAGAACTTGAAACTGTTCAAAATGTGATCTTGTTTAGGAATTTCTTGTACATAGTAGTTAGTCTTTTTCTCTCTTTACTTAGGTTTAGGTGTGTGTGTCAGTTCTTTCCCCTTTGTTTTGGGTCTGCAGAACCAGTGATCTAAGTACTTTGCATATCTCTGACATGCATTCCCCTAGTTAGTCGGTATTAGTGTTTATATGAGTCACCTTGTATAAGTGTCTTTGACCCTTATTTTTGTTTTGAAAACCATTTCTCAATATCTTCCCTCCCATTACCTTAAGTTTTAGTCAGTCCATGTTCTATGTCTGTGTTCATTTCCCATGATGCCCATCGTGCTGCTTTAAATCTATTTTGTATGATTGGTCTTTCCCGCTCCAATTATTTGTATCTTTAAGTCTCTTTTGAACCACTTTGTACCTCAGTTCAAAGTAGTTCAAATAGGTTCAATAGGGAATTTTTGTCTAATGCTTGTACCTACAGGTGAGATCCTTTTGTAAGTCATGATGTAGTCGCAAACCACTTTGAACCACTTCATACCTTCGTTCAAAGTAGTTCAAAGAGGTTCAAAGGAATTCATAATGTGTCTAGAAAGAGGATCGGTGGCTGACATGACAAGTAATGTGACATGCAAGATAAGAAATCACCATAATGATGGTACAACATGCCATGGGAATCTGGAAACTACAGACATGGTTTGAGCTGGCAACACAAATTGAAGGGTTAATTCCTAGCATGAGTGAAGTAATGGTGTCAAAGGGAAATAAATAATGACATGAATAGTTTTTTGAAGGCTATCAGGAGAAAAGTGTCATTTCATTGTGTATGCCCCACTCCACTAGCACTCATCAATTAATGTTACATTATATAGGAGATGTTAGAGGAGAGGAGGAAGAGAAGAGAAAAAGCATCACAATCAAAAAGAGATAATAAAATTCCTATCGCAACTGAGTTATAACCAAACCCCTCTAATTCCTTTATTTTGATTAATGATGCAGGTGACACATCTCTGTCTAAAAAGAAGGCGGCTTCAAGTGAACTTCCCACTAAATCACATTCAGATCATCCTACTATACCTCAGACGAGGTCAAGAACAAGATCTCAAACCCATACCCATATGGATGCTAAAGATTAAAGTTTTATAGATATAGAGTCAAATAATGAGGATACCTCCTTAACACTAGAAGATAAAAGGAAAGAACAGGGATTGTCTGGTGATAGAAATAATGTCCAATAGAAACATGTGACATCTTCTCAGTTAGTAGATAATAGGTTAACCTCTAGCTCTATTCTCCCTTGGTTGTTTGATTTAGTAAATAGAAAGTGCAGCTTAAAACTAGTCTCCCTTCCTGTGAAGGATATAGTCACGAAGTATGGAGCTTGTACTCCAAAGGCCAAAAGTATAAAAAATAATGTCAGGTTTAGCACAGGCCCTATTACAGGAAAAGTAACAAAAGAGATCACAACATAAAAATAAAAATAAGTTGTTCAAGAACTCAAAGAAGAAAATTTTGAGGTCACTAAGATGGAATTGGGAGTCTTGAACTATGACACAAGAGACCACCTATTTAAATTCTCAGCCCATCATATGCTGGGCTAGTCTCAAAAGGATAGTCAAGAAAAGAGAGAACTCAAAAAACTTGTTATAACCATTGCCAAATTCATCAATTCCTTAAGAAATGTGGGGTAATTACCTTTGGTTTAGGCTCCTCAATTGTATGGGATGAAACCTAGTATGGGATGAACTCAAATTTTTTGATGCCTTTTCCATCGAGTTCAAACCCCGAACTCAAAACACAAAAGCAAATTCTTTAGCAGTTTTGGCTTCACTGCTCCTACCACACCCTGATTTTAAAACACATACTTATAGTGTGGAAATGATCTATAGATAAAGAGTACCAGATAATGTAGAAAATTGTTAGGTATTTTATAGTGACTCTCATCTTAAATATTTTATTAGTTGTGTTCAAAAATTTTCCACCATATATTTTCAAGGTTCTAATAGTGAATGCAAAGAAGTTTGTGAAGGTGTTGGGGAAGATTATGGAATAATTCAACTAAAGGGGAACAAGGTTCCAAAGGGGTTTGTGTCTCTAGAACACTTGTTTCTTAGGAGAGATGAAAATATAATTAAAGAAAATGTACCACATTCTGATACCCCTAAGGAGTATGATAAGATTTATATTGGTCATGACGGTGACCCCGAGTGAATTTCAATAGGCACAACATGCTCTCAATAGGAGAGAAATGATCTGAAAATATTGTTGATGGAGTATAGTGATGTTTTTTCTTGTGGATATAAAGATCTCAAGAACTTTAGAAGTGGCCAATTTAGACATCACATCCCCTTGAAGCCTGATGCCACACCATTCTACCAAATGCTTAGAAGTTATAACCAAAAGGTGTCTAAGGTTATATTGAAAGAAGTAGAAAAGATTTTGAAAGCTAGAATTATTTAACCCATCCATTATTCTACTTGGATTTCCAATATAGTGTTCGTAAGAAATAAAAATGGTAAAATTGGGATCTGCATTATTTTCAGGAACTTAAATCAGGCCAGCCTGAAAGACAACTATGCATTGTCGGTAATGAACATGTTCTTCAAGTTGTGTCAGGGGTAGAAACAATATCAATGTTGGATGGATACTTTGTGTATAGCCAAATCATCATGTCAAAATAAGATCAGAACAAAATGCATTTTATAACATGGTGGTAAACATTTTCCTACAACCGAATGCCATTTGGTTTGATTAATGTCAGCGCTACATTTCATAGAGAAATGAACTCTTCCTTTGGGGATCTATGAAATAGAATCATTATGATTTATTTAGATGATTTGGCTATCTATTCAAAGAGGATAAAGCACCACTTGAAAGACCTAGAAATTGTGTTGCAGAGGTGCAGAAACCATGGTATATCTCTGAATCCAAAAAAATTTGTCTTCTTTGTAGAAGAAGGCAATCTCTTGGGGCATATTGTTTGAAAAGAAGGAAATAGAATTGACTCTCATAGGGTTAAGGTTATCTAGAAACTTAATCTACCCTCTAATAGAAGTTTATTGAAATCATTCTTTGACCAGGTGAATTTCTTGAGGGGTTTTGTCCCAGAATTCTCAAAGATTACTAGACACATAGTAGACATGATGAGCGAAAAATACCCTTTCAAGTGAAATGAAGAAGGGCAAAAGGCTTTCAGCGATATCAAAATAGATATATATCAGGCCCCTATATTAGCAAGTCCATATTTTAGAAAGGATTTAATTATTTATTGTTATGCATCGAAACACACTCTATCTGGCATTTTGACACAAAAGGATGACCAAGGGAAAGAAGCACCTATTACTTTCATGAACACACCATTGAAGAAACACAAGCTCAAATATTATAAAGTTGAAAATCATGCCTTGGAAGTGGTGAAAGTAGTGAAACAATTCAAGTACTACATCTTGTAGACATTAATATTTCCATTTGTATATGCAAAGGGAAAACAGTTCTTTGAACCATCGGTAACACTACTTTGAAAGATAGATTTTAGTTCAGACTAAAAGTGCTAAGTATAGAGATACCTGACGACACACTTTTGTAGTGCAAACCAAAAATGCTGAAGAGGAACTCGATGAGAAAAATACACTGTAAAATGAAAGAGCAGACAAGAGAGGAACCTGATAAAGCAAGGGAACCTGGTGGATAGTTCAACAAAGGAACACCGAAAGACTTTCAGAGCAATCCGAGCATTAGAGACCGAAAGTCAGTTATATCCCGAGAAAAGTGGATCTTACTTCCACGTCAGATTAAACAATTATGTTTTATATTTAGAGTTTTTATTTGATTTAAAACCATTTATTGAGGGACAAGAAAGATAATTGTAATTGATTTAATCAGTCTAACTGATTAAAAACATGCAAACTACGAGATCAAGGTCAAGTTGTAAACCTTCGATCATAGAGTTATCTTTGTAATACGTGAAAATAAAAAGGGTCAATCTACTGTATAAATAGATGTGTAATCATTCATTTCATAGAGGATGTAAGTATGACAGTATCCAAGAAGAACATCTATGCATCAGACTGAGATTTTCAAGAAGCAGAACAATAAAAGATGAATTTGGTTATCAAGAACGAAGAAACAAGGCTACCTAGCAATAGAGATATTAATCAATCACATTAGGTGATACTTTGTACATGTGATTTTATTGGATATGTAATCATCAATTGAAGATTGCATACACTCGGGTCAATGAGTATTTTTGTCTACATTCTAACAAGTGTAGCAAATAGAAGAAATACTTTCAAGAAAGGTAGATTTAACAATCCTTTGTAAATCTCTTAACCGAGTGCACACTAAATAGTGTTTCTAAAGCTCTTAATAGATTAGACCTTAACTAGTCTCCACATAATAATCCTAACAGGGTAGATCATCAGAAGTGATCAAAATTGTAAGCCTTAACTGGCCCCTTCCAATCTGCAGATAGTGAATTTTTTGTGGGTGTCATCCCCACCGCAGTTTTTACATTCTAACAGGGGTTTTCTGTGTTACCATATCTTGTGTTATGTGTCATTAAATTTCATGAATACTTCTATGGATGTTTAAATGTTTATTAAGTTTATGAATTGATATAACTTACACAAAGAAAGGATAGAACAGATGGTTGGTAATACACTGGATTACTAAAATGGATTAAGGTTAAAGAGATAAAAGTTTTAGAGGTACTGATTCACCACTCCCCTCTCAGGACATACTTCTTATTATTTCCAACAATTGGTATCAGAGCTAGATCTCTTATCTGGAAAATTTTAAAGACTTAAGAGAAAATATCATACAATGGAGAAGTACAAGCTTGACAAGAGTATTGAGAATCAAAAATTAGAGATACATATCTTCTATGAATAGTATAAAGAAGCTAGAATAAAGATGAGACAGCTGTTGGATGAAAGAAATATTATGGCATCTCATTGTAATGAAATAGACTATCATGAAGAAGAGATACCTGATCTATTTGAGTCTTTAGGATCTACAACTAGCAAAGCATCAGACAAATCATAAGAAAGCATCACAAGTCTAAATGAAATCAATCAACATCTGGCTAGACAAGTAAAATCTCTGCAAATTGGTCAAGAGACACAGATGGTAAGAATGATTGATGTCATGAACAATACTAGACAAGCTGAGCAAGAAAGAACACTAGCTATTGATGATAGGAGGAAGATTACTGAAAAGCTAAAAGAGAAAGAGTTAGAAATACAAATAATTGTAGAACATCATCATGAGATCACAAATCACATTATTCTTATGAGTCAGGAGGCAAACAGAATGAATACATAACTCATTGAAAGAATAGAAGCTATCAGTGCACTAAGAGAAGAAAATGAAAAGTTGAAACATGAAGTGAGAATTCAGCAACAGAACAATGACATGATTAAGAGAGCTAAAGAAAGCACTAAAAGGATGGATGATTTTCTGGATGGACAAAGAAGAGTCAACAACAATACCGGACTAGGGTATACGAAAAATGAAGAATCACCAAACCAAGTTGATCCAAAGAATGTCTATGCAAATCCAAGACCAAGAAAGCAGTCATGTAATCATTGTGGAAAACCAAGCCACACATCAAATTTCTGCAAGAGAAAATAAAAGGTATTCCTAAATCCAAACCTTCATTCATAGGAATTTTTTATAAATGTAACAAGAAAGGACATAAAGCATATGAATGAAAATCTGAGGTGAAACAACCAAAGGAAACCTACATAGAAAAATATTGTCCTACTTGAAAAATGCATGTATACACATCTCTTAAATGCTAGAAGAAGAAAAAGCAAGCATGGAAGCCTAAAGATCAAGAAACTACTTATCAACCGAAAAAAATTGGTAACTCATATGTTTGGGATTACAACACTTGGGAAGACTGTACAGCATGTGGAATATTTGGACACATAGCTACAAACTCTATAAGATAATGGATGAGAAAGTCTAGGAGTTGCACTAACCTCGGAATGGCATGTCTACACAGTCATAAAGTTGGTCATCTAAGAAAAGACTGCAGAGACTGAGTGACAGAGACAAGCACATTTGCCAATGGAAACACCATTGAAGACATCAGGAAGATGAGAAACAAAATGTGGAGGAAAGCTACAAACACTGATGAAGCTGGACTGAGCAATGAAAATGGTGACATCTTATCCAATGGATCTAGTGAGATCACCACCCCCACCTAAGTAGAACAAGTAAGTATGGAACTTCATTATACCAAGTTATATTTTGCATTAGTTCCATTATACATTGATGAAATGTCAAACCAACATGATTAAAGATGCACTATGGTATTACTTGTTATAACTCTGTGAATTCAATCTCATCAGTCAATACTTACCAAGAATCATCAGTGTACATACAAAGCTAATTTTACTATACTTATCAATTATCATCGGTTAACACAAAAATGCTAAGTCACTAGTGTAAATTGAAATCCAACAGTAAACATGTAAAAAGAAAATGTTGTCTTCACCATATACCGAGATCCGTCAGTAAATAGTCAATTGAGTTGACACCTATCCTGAAGCATCACATTTTCACCAAGAATGAAGTATGTGTGCTACCCAATGACTCCATCTTCAAATGCAGAGAAGTGGGTGATCATTTATGACATGACTTAGGGCAAAAGTCTATAAATAGTCGACAAAAAAGAGCATTTGTTCACAATGATATTTGAGCGAAGAAGCAGAGTGAAACCAAAGCATGAAGTGACCAAATTGCAGAGTGACTCCAACCCTATTCATAGCACTAATAAATATTCCTAGTAGTCACAGTAGGTTGAAATAAGTAACAGTAATTATCGAGAACTCTATTTTCATTTACAGGAAAAAGCCCTAAATTATGAAACGATGGCATCAACTTCAAGAACCTCCAAGATCAAGAATGAAAAGAATGCAAAGGTGAATCTAATCAAGAATACCACCTGTGAAGAACCTCATTACAAGAAATGTCCTAAGGTTTCTTCACAACCTGACAATGCTGGTGCATTCTCTAGTATACCAGCTAGGGTTTTACTCGTTGAAGACATCAGAGCATATATTCACTTCAAGTTTCTGAAATAGGAGACCTAGAAGTTGAGAAAGATTTCAAAAATATTTGCAAAAATGATGGAACTATAAAAGAAGAACATAAGAACATTGAAGTGAAAGGGCTCACACATGCCCTACTATTCCCGAAGGAATTCAAGACTGAATGGATTCGGTTAGTACTGAGCAGAATACATGACCGAAAGATATGGGTGCATAAGCCAAAATTGATAACTAGGGATGTGATACACATTGTTACTGGTTATCCCATAACTAATAAATTAAAGGCACTAAAGCACCCACCTAAAGCTGACATTGAAAAGAACACAGGAGCAGCATGGGATGGAAGAGGATTAAAGGTATCCACCATCGATGATGTTGAAATGAAATTTGGAGCATGTGTCTTAGGATACAAGTTCTTTCAGACTATCAGGATGAACAATATTGCATCCAGAGCAGTGGATACACCATAAAAAATTATCAAGAAGGGACTGCAATTGGATCTTTCATAACTTTTTCTAAGGCAATTAGATGAGAACATGAAGACAATAAGGACTGCAAATTCCAACTCATGTAAGTTTGGTTCACTCATCATGTGCATATTTTTCTATTTTCAAGAATCCTTCCCATCTATCGTAAATGTCAAATGGGACACTACCAGACCAGTGACAACATAAATTAGTGAGTTCGTCGGATCACTAGGAGATAATTTTGAATTAGGCATGAATGAATACTTTGTTGGATTCAAAGAAAGAATGCAGAAGAGAGTGAGGATTCCAGATAAGTTAGTAAAAAATTTCAAGAGTGAAATTTATTTTATGGTGGACACTGACTAAACCTACATCAAGAGAGTTGTTTCAAGGATAGCATGGCTGGAACCACTGGAATATGAGGTTAACATAGATCAAGCATCAAATGCTATTAAGGCATTGATAAATGAACCATTGGATAAATCACAACCTAAGTTTGGAACTTATAAGGAAGCCAAAGAAAAGATAAAAATTGGCTTAGTTGTGAAAAATATTAACAGAAAGAAAGATAAAATGCTTAAGACCTTGAAGAAAAATTTATCGTTGAATGAAGAGGAAACAGAATAGACAGAAAAACCAAGGGTCAGTCACCCGTCGATGAAGCTAAGAAGGAGAGTGACTCAGAATCCACAGAGTCTGATAGACCAACACTACCACCAAAAAAGAAACCTAGGACTACTGTTGCATCTAGGACTAGGAGTCAGAAAGCAAAGGATGCAAGTCCTTCACCAATAAAGAATGGTCAAGTGAGGACCTATAAAAGAAAGCCTCAAACAGGGAAAAAGGGCCCAACAAAAAGAAGAAAGTTCCTCAGAACTAAGGAAGACATAGAAGACACAGAGTAGGATGAACAATCTGTACAAGTTGCTAAGAACATACTAAATTCTAAAATTGATGAGGTATGTTCTTCTATTATCAAATTAGGTACAGAAAATGATCGCAAGATTAAAAATTGGCTAACTCTAGACACCGAGGACCAGAATAAGATAGAAGAGGTAATTATCACAATTATGTATGCATTCAGATGTGTTCCAATATAATTGGCAGATAGGATGCCAAAAGAACTTATGACTAGATTGTTGGCAAGATGGACATTTTCATTACATTCTGAGAAATAGATTAGGTAAAGAGCCCTAGTTTCTTTCATGCCACCAAAGTCTAAAATGGAAGAGATTGAAGAAATGATGAAGAAACACTCCAAAAGGTTCTTACCAAAGTTAAGAGCCTACCAAGTGCTTCAAGGACATCTAATTGAGCTAGACAGGAAGAGTGAGGCTGAATGGAGAAAGATACTTGATATACCTAAAAAGGATACAAGTCCCGAGCCACAAATATCTGTTATTGACAAGCAACAGAATAAAGATGATCAGGCTAAACAGAGCCCCAAAAATATTCTTATTACTGATGAGGATGTTAATGAATAATCATTGAACACAAAAGAAAACAAGGATATGGACATTTTAGATGAGACATGGTCTGATAATACCATTATTGATATTACCGAAGTAAATCCTGCATATGAGGTACAGAAAGATGAAGATGTCACTGTTGTCCAAGACCAAACTGAGGAACAAGACACTACTACAGATTCTACATAGGTAGACACACCAAGAAAAATCCCATTATGGATACAAGCTATCAATATAATCTCAGAAAAGGAGAAGTCACCTAATAAGGAAATAATCATACTCAAGGATGTAGGGGAAGAAGAAAATAAAGAGACAACCGATGAACAGACAGTCACTGGTGGAGAACAAAAATTTACAAATATGGATCACACACAAAAAGATGGAGATCACACCAAAAAGGATGCACAAATGAAAGATATAGATGAATTACAAAAAGAGAAAAGTGAACAAGATAAGCCAGTTGATACCACTCCTAAGAACACTGAAGGAGATGCTACAGTTACACCAAAGGTTGATGAGAAGACATCCACACACAATCGACAGGAAAACCCCAAGCAGTAGGAAAAAAGGTACAACACCACTGAAGCCTTCCTCTAGCACATCAAACCAAGTAGAAAAACTTTCTATGGTACTGCATACAAGTGCATCTCACAAGAAGAAGAAGAAAACCAAGAAGAGAAAGTTAGAAGTAAAACTTGAGGAAATCATTGAGATACCCAAGTGTGATCCAACTACTTTAGATTATGAATCTCTCCAAGAATATGGATAAATTTGTCAAAGAAAATCTTTACAAGAAAATCTTAGAGAAGAGAACAGGAACTCTCTAGTACTGAAAAATACAAGAGATATCTTACACCAGATAGTTCCTGACATTTATGTTGATCACAATGCCCCATTCTGGATCAACTTGTCATTCTAACTGAAGCCATCAAAACTCAAAATGTGGATGCAAAAAAATCCATTGAAGAACAAGCAGAGCAAAAATATCAGTAAACATTAACTAAAAAGATCAGCCAAGAAGTGGCAAAAAATAAGGTAAAGCTTTCTGAATTAGCAAACAAATTAGACCCTATCATTTTAGAAGCATTAGCCTTAATTCAAAAGTTGTGCACCTTAGATAAATTCACTAAGGAAATTAGTGATAAGTTAGTAAAAATAGATTCTGATCTAAATGCAAGTGCACAAAGTCTAACCACAGATTACAATGTAAATCAAACTGCATTATGACAAGATTATAGAAATTAAAAGGGTTGAGACAATAAATTTGGGAAGCAGAATCACAGTTTAGAGATGAGGTTACCGAGCTACAGGCTCAACTATTGCCAAACCTAACACTTATGTAAGAACACATGACTTTGAAAAGATAGCTAATTGCCACCCCTAAGATGTCTATGGCAGACAGCATCTATGATATGCATGCCAGGATTACACTAGAGCACATGGCTATTGAGAACCTAAAGGAGAAATGGGAGAAAATGATGGAGGATATGAAGAATTATCATTCCCATATTTTTGATAATTTGTAAGTATACACCTTTTCCCTTACTATCAAAAAAGGGGGGAAATGATATGTACATACCATATAGTAAAAAAAGGGAAGATGATGATATGTAGAGTATTAAAGGGAGAATGATATAAACATAAGGTGAAAAGGGAATATAGTATAAAGGAAATTATACATGTATATACTTATACTATACCGGCATATACATAGGGGGAGTCATAAATGACAAAGTAAACACATGGTGTGCATACTACAAAGTTTCGTATTTTACACATATCAGTTTTTTATACTAATGTCAAAGGGGGAGATTGAAGACATTAATTTTTCCACTAATATGAAAATGGAAAATATTTCTTCGAACTGTCAGTAACATTACACCAAAAGATAGATTTCAGTTCAGACCATAAGTGCTAAGTATAGAAAAACCCAATGACACACTTTTACAGTGCAAACCAAAAATGTTGAAGAGGAGCTTGATGAGAAAACTACACTGTAAATCGAAAGAGTAGACAAGAGAGGAACCTGACAGAGCAAGGGAACCTGATGGAAAATTCAAAAAAGGAACACAAAAAGACTTTCAGAGCAACCCGAGCATCAAACACCTAAACTCAGTTATATCCCGAGAAAAGTGGATCTAACTTCCACATCAGATAAAATAGTTATGTTTTATATTTAGAGTTTTGATTTGATTTAAAAATATTTCTTGAGGGACAAGAAAGATAATTGTAATTGTTTTAATCAGTCTAACAGATTAAAAACATGCAAACTAGGAGATCAAGGTCAAGTTGTAAACCTTTGATAATAGAGTTATCTTTGTAATACGTGAAACTAAAAAGGGTCAATCTATTGTATAAATAGATGTGTAATCAATAATTTTGGAGAGGATGTAAGGATGAGAGTATCCAAGAAGCATATCTATAGATCACACTAAGAGTTTCAAGAAGAAGAATAGAAAAGATGAATTTGGTTATCAAGAACCAAGAAACAAGGCTACCGAGAAACAGAGGTATTAATCAATCACATTAGGTGATACTTTATACATGTGATTTTAATGGATTTGTAATCAATAATTGAAGATTGTATACACTCAGGTAAATGATTATTTTTATCTACATTCTAAAAAGTTTAGCAAATAGAAGAAATCCTTTCAAGAAAGGTGGATTTAACAATCCTTTGTAAATATCTTAACTAAGTGCACACTAAATAGTGTTGCTAAAGCTCTTAATAGGGTAGACCTTAACCAGTCTCCACATAATACTCCTAACAAGGTAGATCATCAGAAGTGACCAAAATTGTAAGCCTTAATTGGCCCCTTCCAATCTGCAGATAGTGAAGTTTTTGTGGGTGTCATCCCCACCACAGTTTTTACCTTGTAACAGGGGTTTTCTACATTACCATATCTTGTGTTATGTGTCATTACATTTCATGAATTCTTGTATGGATGTTTAAAAGTTTATTAAGTTTATGAATTGATATAACTTACACAAAGAAAGGGTAGAGAAGATGGTTGGTAATACAATGGATTACTAAAATGGATTAAGGTTAAAGAGATAAAAGTTTTAGAGGTACTGATTCACCCCTCCCCTCTTAGTACATACTTCCCATTATTTCCAACACATCTTACACTCACATTCAACCGTGTATGTTCCAAAAATGGAAGTGAAAATCATTTTAACACAAAAGGAAATAGGGATGAACAAGAGGGTAGTATAGATAGCCAAAATTCAAGAGTATGACCTGACAGTTAAGCCAACTAATTTGGTAAGAGGGTGGGTTCTATGTAAGCTAATAGAAGAGAATGGAAATCTATTATAAGAAGAAGCAGATGAAGCTCCTGTAGTTCTATTGGTGAGTTTAATAGATCCATGGTTTTCAAATGTAGCATACTACCTTACATATGGAAAATTCCCTAAACACCTAAGTTCCCAAGAAAGAGGCAATCTAAGCCTAAAGGCATCCAAGTACGTAATTTATCAATGTGTTTTGTGTAAAAGAGGGATTGATGGAACCTTTCTCAGATGTGTGGATGTTGAGCAACAGAAGGATTTATTAAGAATAGTCCATGATGAAACTTGTGGCAGACATTTTTCTTCCATAGTTAAAGCTTTCAAAATCTTCCAGAACCACTTTTATTTGCCATAGATGTTAAAGGATGCATATCATTATGTTAAAAATTGTGAAAAGTGCAAACTATTCGCAGGACGACCACAGCTTGCATCCCTGCCTCTCAAACTAGTTGTGATAGATGAACCTTTCAGGCAATGGGGAATAGATTTTATAGGGCCTTTAAATATACCATACAATGTTGGGCATGTATATATCCTAACAGTCATTGAATATTTTACAAAGTGGGTGGAGGCAATCCCTACAAAGAAGGCAAATTTCCAGGTAGTTTTCAATTTTCTAATGAACTATATTTTTGTCAAGTTCGGAATACCATAGAAAATAATAGAAGATAATGCCACGTACTTATCTTTAGAATAAATCTCAATGTTCTTCTATGAACATGGAATATCATTGGCTCATTTTTCATATTGCTTCCCTCAGGGGAATGGTCAAGTAGAATCTAGCAACAAAAACTTGGTTTCTATAATGAAAAAATTGATGGGTGATAACCTTCATGACTGGCATAAAAAAATATAAAAAGCCTTGTGGGCTGATCGAACTACCCCTAAAAGAGCTATAGGGATGGCTCATTTTTAACTATTCTATGGAGTGGGAGCACAGGTATCACTGCCTCTAGAATTATTTGTTGCAAAGTTACATTCTGTGATTGAAGACCAATATTTTCAAAGTTCCCTAGAAAAATGGGTCATGTACCTAAGAAAGTTGGAGGAGGAAAGGGAAAAATTGGTAGATCATATTATAGAACACCAGATGAAGGTAAAACAAGTTTTTTATATGAGAGCCCGAACCCACAATTTTGTGGAAGGAGTTGAATTCTTATTGTGGCATAAGAGGAGAGAGCTCAAAAGAGCTCACAAAAATTTTGAGTCTTTATGGAAGGGACCATTCATATTTTCAGAAGCAGTTGGTTCAAATGCATTTTGATTGTCCTACCTAGATGGTATTATTCTTCCTTTCACTTACAATGGGAATGACTTGAAATTGTTCAAAATGTGATCTTGTTCAAGAACTTCTTTTACATAGTAGTTAGTCTTTTTCTCTCTGTCCTTAGGTTTAGGTGTGTGTGTCATTTATTTCCCCTTTGTTTTGGGTCTGCAGAATAAGTGATCTAATTGTTAATCTCTAAGTTCTATCGATGATTAGTTACCAACACTTAGGCAGTTTTAGTTGGCTATCACTGTGGCTGAGCTAAAACTATCCAAGGTCAAGCAACATTGTCGAGTAGTATTCAGGTTGCCGAGTTACATCATGCTGAGCTGAGTAGGATACTTAGTGCCAAGAGATAGAGATGTTAAGTGCCAAGCAGAATAGTTTTTGTATACATGTCTAGATTGATTCATACTTTGAGGTTACGTGTTCAAGCTGACTTGTATAAGCTTTTTGGGCCGACTTATGTACGCATTTAATATTTTCCTATGAAGTTAATTATGCATTTAATTATTTTATCCTATGCATGACCTATTGTAATCATTAATTGTAATACCTTGGAGGTATGGGTATTAGATCTTGATCATTGATCTAGATCTCACTACCATACTTGAATAGATATATAAGATTGCTTCTAAACCCTATTTTGTAAGAGTGTATGGAGAAGTGTTGTCTGCATTTTCAAGTAAAATGCACATAGGGTTATTTTGTTAAGAAGCATAGATCAAGTAGAGTGACAGAACAGTGAACAGCAGAGTAAAGACATATCAGATTGTGAGATCATAGAAGGTATTAGAAAGAGGAGATCTGTCATCAGCGTTTGAGTGCATAATGAAGGATCAATACTTGAAACATTCTAATCATTGTATCAGGTGAAAATAGCTTAACAGAGTGGTTTTAGCAGACCTTTCTAAATCTGCTAACAGAGTGCTTATTTTATTGTAAGTTGAAATCCTTTCACAAGGTAGATTGTAATGATCTTTAGCTCTTAACCAGGTAGACCTTTAACCAGGTATATTGCATTTTGTAATCAACCCTTGTAGCCCTAACAGGCACACTTTATTGCTGCAGTAGTGAAGAATCTTGTGGGTGTCATCCCCACCCTAGTTTTACCTATTTGGGTTTCTGGGTTACCAATTTCTTGTGTTATGAGTTATTTATTTCATTGTGTGGATGTTATTTGATCTTACATTAGATTCATATATGTATGAATGTGGATCAGTTTGTTTTAAGTGGTTAAAATTGAAGATCTGATTCCCCCCCCCCCCCCCTCTCAGTATCTTTCTTTCCCATTATTGTATTTCCAACACTAAGTTCTTTTCATATCTCTGACATGCAGTCCCCCAGTTAGCCGGTATTAGTGTTTATATGAGTTGCCTTGTATAAGTGTCTTTGACCCTTGTTTTTTTTTTGAATACCATTTCTCAATATCTTCCCTCCCATTACCTTAAGTTTCAATTGGTCCATGTTCTATGTCTGTGTTCATTTCCCATGATGCTCATCGCGCTGCTTTAAATCTATTTAGTATGATTGGTCTTTTCTGATCCAAGTGTTTGTAGATTTAGGTCACTTTTGAACCACTTTGTACCTCAGTTCAAACTAGTTCAAATAGGTTCAATAAGGAATTTTTATCTAAAACTTATACCAGTAGGTGAGATCCTTTCGTAAGTCATGATGTAGCCGTGAACCACTTTGAACCACTTCATACCTTGGTTCAAAGTAGTTCAAAGAGGTTCAAAGGAATTCATAATGTCTCTAGAAAGTGGATCAGTGGCTGACATGACAGGTGATGTGACATGCAAGATAAGCAATCACCATAATGATGGTATGGCATGCCATGGGAATCTGGAAGCTACGGACATGGTTTGAGCTTGAAACACCAATTGATAGGATTAATTCCTAGCATGAGTGAAGTAATGGTGTCAGAGGGAAATAAATAATGACATGGACAGTTTTCCAAAGGCTATCAGAAGAAAAGTGTCATGTCATGATGTATGCCCCACTCCCCTAGCATTCCTCAATTAATGTTCAAATATTTTATGTACTTCATGGGTATGTGAGTATCTTTAAATCATGTCTTGTTGGTTTATACCTCTCAAAAGAAATAGATTGTGAAGGTTTGGTTGTGAAGATAGGAGTTTTCTCTGAGTCAGAAAATTACAGGTAAAAATCGAGAGCCTTTCCTCTATTCTTTCTTCTGCATGTTTTTTTGAATTTGAAAGGTTGCAGAGTGTTGTGTTTCTATTGGGAGCAAGTATGAAGTCCAATATGCATTTCTTTGGTAATACGACTAGTTTAGAATGTTGAGGTCCAGTGATTTCTAACACTGACATAATGGGAGTTGAGGTGGATAAAATGGTTGATAATTTCAAAGATCATGTGGAGAAAGAACATACCCTATAAATTATGTTGAGCAGGATTTTTTAATTTGTTTCCTTTCCTTTTGTTTTGATAAATCTTGATTTGATTCAGCAATGTAAACCATTATGATGTGAGGTCTAAGTGCATAGTGAAAAATCAAGGCCAAAATATTCTATCCATAACCATGGAGATAATTATGTCAATTTCCAATCTACCAAATGAAGCCTTCTCCAGTTTTAGTCCAACCCAATCTTTCGCCCAATTTCATGAGAAATCTAAAAAGAACTAGAACAATATTTCCCTAAGGTGTACTGAAGTATTTTATAAAGGAGGTTCTATACTGCCCAAGGTGTTAAAAAAGACCATATGAAACCATATATTCATGACCTAGTAGTCCTATTATATAGAGTAAAGGGGTCATCTCAAGTACTCATTTTTGAAGATTGGATGTATAACTACATAGAGATCATTCTAGATGGAAAACTTTATATGGATTGGGTCGATTTGATCACTAGTTTAATGAGGGATCAGCTCAAACAAACACAAATGAGCACAAGGGAGTTTTATATGTCCTTGTATTTGATGTACTACCTAGCATTTACCTAGGAGATTTTTGGGATTCCTCATGAACCATGGAGTGAAGATATGAACATCTGTGAGTACTACCCCTTATTGCAAAGAGATAGAGAGCTAGAGGATTTTTGTAGGGTTCATGATGTATTTTTGGGAAAAATTATGCTATGACCTGGCTGGAACTCCAGGGCAGAGGATCTCACCAGATGCATAGAAATTGGTTCAAAATTATGTCAGCTTTTACATTCAATTCCCAAGGTTCACATATGTAAGAGTGGGAGGATTTAACAAGGAACCTCTCAAGTTTCCAAGGCATGCCTTCGATTGCTTCATTCTGGTAGAAATATATAGGCACTTATTCACAAAGATTAAAAATACTCTCCCTAAAAATAAATGGGATTCTATGTTTCCTATTAAACTTGTGGCTTTGGCTTGTAAGAGCATGATTGACACCTCAATGGTTGGGAGTGAATTATTGAATTTTAATATGCAATTTTACAAGGAAAGAAGAAGCTTTGATAGTAAGGGTTTTGCAGGACAAATCTTGGGTTTGGGAAGTCAGATGGAGTTGGTTCCCCACATTGAATATTTATGTGAATATTGTAGCAATGAAAAGGAGATAGAAAGGAGGGATCACTCAAGACTACTAATACCTCAGATAAAAGATTTGTAGTTGAAACTCAACATTGAAGGGTTAAATGAAGATTACTCTAACATCATCGAACCTAGCTATGAAATTTCAGATAGGGTAGTTCTACCTGAGATTTATTCGAAAAGAGAAGAGGAGGATGACATCAATTTGAGGGAAAGGTCCATCTTAAGATACACAGATAACTGGTTAGATGAGAGGAGGCAAAGAAGAGAAAAAGTAGCACAATCAAAAAGGCCTAATAAAATTCCTATGGTTATCACCCAACCCCTCTAATGCATTTTTTTAATTAATGATTCAAGTGACACATCTTTATCTAAAAATAAGGTGGCTTTAATTGATCTTCCCACTAAAGCACATTCATATCATCCTACTGCACCTCAGACAAGGTCAAGAAAGAGATCTCAAACCCATACCCAAATGGCTGCTCAAGATTCAAGTTTTGTAGATATAGAGGCAAATTATGAGGATACCTCCTTAACACCAAAAGATTAAAGGAAAGAACATGGATTGTCTAGTGATAGAAATAATGTCTAGAAGGAACATGTGATGCTTGCTAAGTTATCAAATAACAAGTTAACCTCTAGCTCTATTCCCCTTGGTTGTCTGATTTGGTAAACAGAAAGAGAATCTTGAAACCAGTTTCCCTTCCTGTGAAGGATATAGTCACCAAGTATGCATCTCGTACTCTAAAGTCCAAAAGAATCAAAAACAATGCCAGGTTGAGCACAAACCCTGTTAAAGGAAAAGTAACCTCAGAGATCGCAACATACAAACAAAAGGAAGGTGTTCAAGAACTTGAAGCAGAAGAATTTGAGGTTACTAAGATGGAACTGGGAGTCTTGAACCATGACACAAGAGGCCACCTATTTAAATTCTTAGTCAGTCATATGTTGGGTCAGTCTCAAAAGGATAGTTAGTAAAAGAGAGAACTCAAACAACTTGTTATAACCATGGTCAAATTCATCAATTACTTGAGCAATGTGGGGGCATTACCTTTGGTTCAGGCTCCTTAATCGTTCAATCCCAATTCTTCATAAAGCAATCAGTTATTAAAACATATGCAACAAGGGAGGGCCTTGGCGGAAGCAATGAATAACTAGATTAATGGTATCGTGAAAGAAGGAAATAAATTCATTCAAGTTGTCACCTACACAGAAGGAGAAACACTTCTTGTGATCCAAACTCTGATACTGGGATGGGAATTATATGAGGCCAAAGGTATGGCTATCATTTCTTAGGTGCATGAAATGGAAGAATATGGGGTAACGAAGTTCTTATCAGAAAATCCAATTGTTAGAATAACTGAGAGGGTGGGTGAATTAGTGGCCTCAAAAATAATTCCAATAATCCAACCAAAACTTATATCACAAATATAATATCCTCTAGTTATCTTTCAATCCTTTAAGATGTATGACTTATGTAATTTTATCAAATATATACTGCTCGGTGAATATATTGCTCAGTGAATATATTGTTTATCTTTTTCTAGCCTTTAGTGAATAGTAGTAATTAAACTTAGTGTTTACTGACCAATCCTATTTTAGTAATGTGTAAAGAAAAACATCAAAGAAATTAACCATATACACATTTGACACATGTATTTTTAACATGGAAACCCTTTAAAGGGGAAAACCACTTGGGACTGGTAACCCAAAATTTTCACTCTTCTGAAGTGAGCTTGATGAAGAGCCAACCTTTTTAAATAATAATACAACTTTAACTTGCAGATTTTTAGATCTATTACTAGTCCATAATACCTCTCTAATAAATGTTCTCTTCAATTCCTTTGCTCTCCTTCTTTCTTCTTTCTTCTTTCTTCTTTCTTCTTTCTTCTTTCTTCTTTCTTCTTTCTACTCGGTGAATGCTCTTGCTTTTGTTGCTCGGTGTCTGCAGAATTTCTTTGGCTTTGCTCCTCAGCCTGTATGATCAGATCTGCATGAAGACTTCTATCTTCACCAAAATTCTATTTAGAATTTCTCTCTTCATAATGAATTACTTTTCTCTTTATATATACATGATTTCACCGTTCAATCTCCTTGTCTTTCTTGTTCTTGACGTAGATTGCTTCTTGATCTGCAAATCCTGCCATGCATTGCTTTAATCTTTAAAGTTTTTCTTTAGTTTTATTCCATAGATTTCTCCTTCAAAACTGTGAATAAAACTAGATTTAAATCTTCTTCTTATCCTTAGTTCAACTGGTTGATGAAAATAAAGCAATCAATTAGTTAACTCTAAATATAGTTATACCAGCTAAGTAGTTTTGTTGTTTTCTAACTCCAGTTAATTTCATTCATCAACTCTTAGTTTTCTCGGTAACACTTTCTCGGGTACTACTATGTCTCTTGGGTAACATTTTCCATCGATGTTGACTATCTGTCGAGCAACACTCTAAACTTCTTGGGGTTCACTATTCTTGGGTAATCTTGTCACTCAGTGTATACCTTTACTGACAAAAAAAACTTTGTCTCTTTAGATATTAAAGTGTTGTGACAATATGTGTGTGAGAAATCATAACATATTAAGTTGAAATCAATGAAAATACAATACATTAACTGATTTAATGTCTTGCATTTACTTTCTGCAGCTTGATGATCATCAACTTATCATCTTCAAACATTCAATTAGTTATAGTTCATTAATCTCTCCATTTGGCATTGATGGAAACGTACTATGAACACAATATTAAATATGTCATAACATACCAAATGTATTGTTCTATAACTAATTCAAATACCTAATTCTCGATAAGCTCTTCTAGCTTAGATTTGATTCTTACAGAGTGATTTTCCTTTCTTCATTCCGTTCTCTGGATAGGTACAGCAATTTTGTCTTCTTCTTTTGTCTCTCCCTTTATTGTAGAATCTCTTCTCCCTTTTCTGGATAGATATGCAGTGTTAACCTTTCTCCAATTCTCTCCCTTGGATGGATGGTTGTTTCTTTGAATCTTTCTCTTCATCATCATTGGATCTTTCTCTCCCTTTGTAGAAACTTTGTTCTCTGATCATTTATCTCCCTTTGACTGGTGTTCTTTTCCCTGATAGATATTTCACTTCTCTCCCTAATGGATATTTCATTATTGGATATCTCTCCCTTTGATAGAAATTTCAAATAAATATATATCATTGAATCTCCTTTCCATCAAAAATATAGCTTTGTAGTAGCCAACAATATCTCTGTTGTGTAGTTCAGATAAGTAGCTTCTTGTACTGATGTTTCATTGTAGTTCATATCTTTGCTTGCATCAACATGATTGATCTTTTGATAATGTGTAGGCTGATGTAGCCTTTTAGTAAGCTTAGTGACCAGTAGACAAGGGTCAAACCCCTAGTCTCTTCCTTAGGTACTCAAATTTATCTTTTGGCAATGGCTTTGTGAATATGTCTTCTAATTGTTCTTTGGATTGTACATATTCCAGTATCACTTCTTTTTCTTGTACTTGTTCCCTCAAGTAATGATAATTAATAGCTATATGCTTTGTGTTAGCATGCATCATAGGGTTCTTTGAAATGTTGATAGAACTTGTATTATCACAATAGATAATTACTAGTTCAATAATTTCTATGTTCATACCTTTCAGCAATTGCTTGATCCGTGCAATGTTAGAGAAATTTGTAGCAGCGGCCACATATTTTGCTTCTGTAGTTGACTGAGATATGCATCCTTACTTTTTACTTATCCATGTGACAAGTCTGTCACCCATTAAGAATGCTCCTCCTGTTGTGCTCTTTCTATCATCTATGTTTCCAGCCCAATCAGTATTGGTATAAACTTGTAGCTCAAATTTTCCTTCTTTTTATACCACAAACCATAGTCTCTGGTATTCTTTAGATATCTTATAATTCTTTTAACAGCAGTCATGTGTGATTCCTTGGGATTAGCAGAGAATCTTGCAACTATACCAACTACATGTGTTATATTTGTTCTAGTGTGTACAACATACATTAGCTTTCCAATCATAGATCTGTATAAGGTTTGATTTACCTCGATTGTCTTGTCTTCCTTTGTCAATTTGCATCTGGTTTCCATAGGTGTTCCAACTGGTTTAGAGTCTTCCATTTTGAATATCTTCAAAACTTGTTTGTTGTATTTGGATTGTGTGATGTATATGCCTTCATCCTATTGTAGAATCTGTAGACCAAGAAAAAATTTGATCTCTCCAAACATTGACATCTCAAACTATTTTCTTAGTTCATCAGCAAATGATTTGCATAACATATCATTACCTCCAAATATGATATCATCAACAAATATCTTAGAAATCATAATCTTATCATTAGTATCTCCTTTCAAATATAGATTATTGTTATCACTTGTTCCTACAAATCCAATACTAATGAGATAAGAGTGAAGTCTTTCATACCAAGCTCTCGGTGCTTGTTTTAATCCATACAAGGCTTTGTGTAGTCTACAAACCATGTTCCTCTTGTTGGGATCAAAAAACCATTCATTTTGTTCAATGTATACCTCTTCTTCTAGTATTTCATTCATAAATGCAGATTTAACATCCATTTGGTATACTTTGAATCCCTTAAAATCAGCATAAGCAAGTAGAATTCTTACTCCTAGTCTAGAAATGGGTGCAAAGGTTTCTCCATAGTCAATACCTTCTTCTTGTGTATACCCTTTGCATACCAATCTTGCTTTGTTCCTTGTGACTTCTCTATTCTCATTCAGTTTGTTTTTTAATATCCATTTGCTACCAATGACATTTTTTTCATTCGGTCTAAGTACTAATGTCCATGTTTTATTTTTATCAATATGTTCAATCTCTTCATTCATTGCACTAACCCGTTCTTGATTCTCAAGTGCAGTAAACAGATTTAGGCTCAAAATCACAAATCAAACATCTAGTGTTAAGTGACTTACTTCTTTTTTTCATTCCAACTCTTTTATCTCTAGTGATCTGGTTCTGCAGACTGTGTCTCCTGACATACTTAGAAATTACAGGTTCAGATCTATGATCATCATTTTGACCTTAATTTTGATCTTCATCATCGCTCGATTCATAATTTTGAGCATTTTCCTGATTCTCAGTGTGTGCAGCCTATTGCTCGGTTGCATTGTTTTGTCACTCGGTAGTGTTACACTGTTGCACGGGCAGAGTGTCAGGTTCTTCAATATAGGAAAATCTTTTGTAATATTTTGGTTCCTTTATGCTTTCCTCATCATTTTTCTCAGAAAATTCATCCACTTTAACATTTGCACTTTCAATGATTTTGTTAGAAGATTTGTTAAGACATTTATAAGCTTTTCTTTTGGTAGAATATCCTAGAAATATTCCTTCATCACTTTTAGAGTCAAGTTTCCTATTTCTATCATCTTTCAATATATAAGATTGACTTCCAAAAATTCTAAAGTAAATCACATTTGGTGTGTACTCATACCATAGATCATAAAGTGTCTTATTGGTGTCTTTCTTCAATTGAACTTGGTTCAGTGTATAGACAGCAATACTTACAGCTTCTCTCTAGAATGTTTGTGTGATTCCTTTTTCAATCATTAGTGTTCTGGCACAATCAACAATTGATCTATTCCTCCTTTCATCTATCCCATTTTGTTGTGGCATTCTTGGTACATAAAATTGTCTTGTAGTTCTATGATCATTACAAAAGTTAGTGAATTCATCAGAAATAAATTCTCCTCCTCTGTCTGATTTTGAAAATTTCAATTATTTTCCCCTTTACTTTTCAACTATAGCTTTATACCATTTGAACATCTTAAATGCTTATGACTTCTCTTTTAAGAACATGACAGTCATCATCCTAGAATAATCATCAACAAATAGAATGAAGTATTTGTGACCATAATAACTCTTTGTTCTCATTGGTCCACATAAGTCAGTTTCGACTAACTCTAGAATAGCATTAGTTGTATGGGTTTTTATCTTGAAACTAGACTTTTTCATTTTTCCTTTTTGACAATTCTTGCACATGACATGGTCGGGTTTTGACATACCCGATAAGCCTCTTAATTTTGTTTTCTTTCTTATCCTAACCATGTTGTCAAAATTCACATGACATAACCTTTTATGCCACAACTAAATGTCATCATTTCTTGCCAATAAACAAGTGGTCTTAATATCATCAAGATAGAATAGGTTACCTCTTTTTTTTCACCAGTACCGATCAACCTTCTTGTTCCATTATAGATCTTTACCTTTTTGTTCTCAAATGCAACTTGGTGTCATATGTTATTCAGTTGTGAAACACTCAATAGATTATAGTTAATTCCTTTCACCCACTATTCATTTTTAGATCTGATCATATTATTCAACATGATTGTTCCTTTTCCTTCAAATGGACAAGGTGAGTCATTACCCATCCTAACTGATCCATCGTTATAATATTCAAAAGTTTCAAAATTTTCCTTATCTTCGGTCATGTGGTGAGTATAGCCACTATCAATAATCCAGACATCATTTTTGCTAACTTTAGATATGAGTGTAGTTTCAACATATCTTTCTTCTTCATCTGAATCATCCTTCATAGCAATGAATACTACCTCAATATCTTCATCAGACTCGGTGTCATTATTTTCAGCTTTGTTTTCAACTAGGTAACAAGCCTTCTTTCCTTTGTCCTTGTAGTCTCGGTTATCTCTTATGTCAAAGTGTCGGTTTCTTTGGTAGTCTTGGTCATCACTTCTGTCAAAATTCTTTTCATAAGATCCATCATTGGTTCTTTCATCTTTTCTCTTGTTAGGGCATCTAGCAGCAAAGTGTCCAATTTATTTGCAATTAAAATAGACCAATGGTAATTTACCTTTGTATCTACCTTTACCTCTTTGCAATCTTCTAGCCACTAGTGCTTCAATTTCATCAAGTTCTTGTTCATCACTTTCACTTTCACTATCATTTCTCATAGTGTGTTTATGACTTTATTTACTTATTTTCAGAGAAGATTTGAATGCAGACTCAATTTTTGGTAAGACACCGTTGTCATAGTTATTCATCTCAAATGAAATAATTCTACCAATCAAACTATCAAGAGTAACATTGTTATTTTCTACTGCTCTCATTTCTTGAATTGTAGATACTCTAATTACATAAACAAGTAGTAAGGTTCTCAAAATTTTACTTACCACTATTTCTTCCTCAAGTACACCTCCTACTCCTCAGATATCATTAACAATTTCTTTGATTCTTCTACTTTATTGAGTGATGTTCTCTCCTTTCATTCTTAGGTCATCAAACTATCCTCTTAGGCTTTTAGCTTTATCTCTTAGCACATTGGTGTCTCCTCCATGTACTAGCTTGAGTTTGTCCCACATTTTCTTTGCAGTGGTGCATGAATTGACATCTTCAAATTCAGCATCGGAGAGTGAAGAAGCAAGTTCTATCATCATAGAATTGTGTTCATGTTTGTCTCTCAATTGATCAACAGTCAGAGGTCTTGTCAGTGCAACATATTCAGTATCCAATTATTGTGTGACATCATTTCCAATACCTGATACATGGAGTCTTATCCTACTTTTCCATGATGCAAATTTGTCTTTGTTCAACTTAGGCACATCCATTTTACTCATCTTGTGATCTTTAGCTTGAGTCTTTAAACTCTCTTCCAAGCACACTAGCTCTGATACCAATTGTTAGAATAATTGAGAGGGGAGGTGAATCAATGGCCTCAAAAATAATTCCAATAATCCAACCAAAAATTATATCATAAATATAATATCCTCTAGTTATCTTTCAGTCCTTTAAGATGTATGCCTTGTGTAATTTTATCAAATATATACTGCTCGGTGAATATATTGTTTATCTTTTTCTAGCCTTTACCGAATAGCAGTAATTAAACTTAGTGTTTACCGACCAATCATGTTTTATTAATGTGTAAAGCAAAAAATCAAAGAAATGAACCATATACACATTTTACACATGGATTTTTAACGTGGAAACCATGTTAAGGGAAAAACCACTTGAGACTGGTAACCCAAAATTTTCACTATTCTGAAGTGAGCTCGGTGAAGAGCCAACCTTGTTAAAGGTTACAAACACATTGTTAAGTGCGACCTTGTTAGAGGATCCAAAACTAAAAATTTATCATTTGACCTAGCATTCACTATGTTTTCAATATGAAAAATATTTTATACTCTTAAGGATCTCAATACATTAAGGATGGTTAAATCCCACTCGGTTAAGATATTTTCTGAATCAATGGTTAAACTAAAATAGATAATGATTTGTTCAATAATACAACTTTAACTTGCAGATTTTCAGATCTATTGTTATTCCATAATAACTCTATGATCAATGTTCTCTTCAATTCCTTTTCTCCCCTTCTTTCTTCTTTCTTCTTTCTGCTCGGTGAATTCTCTTGCTTCTATTGCTCGATGTCTGCAGAATTTCTTTGGCTCTGTTTCTCAGCCTATATGATCAGATATGCATGAAGACTTCTATCTTCACTAGAATTCTATTCAGAATTCCTCTCTTCATAATGAATTAATTTTCTCTTTACATATACATGTTTTCACCATTCAATCTCGTTGTCTTTCTTGTTCTTTACGTAGATTTCTTCTTGATCCACAAACCCCGCCATGCATTTCTTTAATCTTTAAAGCTTTGCTTTAGTTTTATTCTGTATATTTCTCCTTGAAAAATGTGAATAAAACTAGATTTAAATCTTCTTCTTACCCTTAGTTCAACTGGTCGATGAAAATAAATAAATCAATTAGTTAACTCTAAATATAGCTCTGTCAGCTAAGTATTTTTGTCATTTTCTAACTCTTGTTGATTTCGGTCATCAACTCTTACTTTGCTCGGTAACACTTTCTTGGCTACTACTATATCTCTCAGGTAACATTGTCTGTCTGTGTTAACTATCTGTTGGGCAACACTGTGAACTGCTTAGGGTTCACTGTTCTCAGGTAATCTTGTCACTCGGTGTATACCTTTACCAAAAAAAAAAACTTTGTATCTTTAGATATTCAAGTGTTGTTACAATATGTGTATGAGAAATTATAACATATTAAGTTGACAGCAATGAAAATACAATACATTAATTAATTTAATGTCTTGCATTTACTTTCTACAGCTTGGTGATCATCAACTTATCATCTTCAAACATTCAATCAGTTATAGTTCATCACCAATGAAGTCAGTGGACCCTTGTATGTTATTCATGTTAAAGAAGAATATGGGATGGAAAGGTTCATTGTTCAAATCCACAATCCTAAATGTACAGGCCATAGGGAAAGAGATAAAATAAATGCACAGGGATGCGTTGAAGGATATAAAAGTGGTAAATCCCTCTAGAATTCTTCAATATGAAGAGGGGAAACTAGACCCAGATACCATGGTAAAAAGTTTTGAAACTTCCATGTATGAAATCAAATAAAGTGAAAACCCCACAGCTCAAGTTTTCACTAGAATAGCGAATGTTGAGTCGATGATGTACCTGAACAGAGGGAAACTACCTAAATAAGTGGAGAGAATTAAGGAGCTTAAGTGGGAAAAAGATGTTTTTCAAGCGAATTTGTTATGATTGAAAATCTTGCACTCTCACCCAATGTAGGAATTAGTGAGCACTTTTAGGAGCTAGAAATTAGTCAAGGACGCCACATCAGATAACAAGAAATCGGAGCAAGGAGGGTAGTTATTTGTTATTTAGTTTCTTTAATAGGGGAAATTTTTCCTAGGACTATTATTTTTTTTTATCACTGGTTCATAATTTTTTCTTTGTCAACCATCCAAGAGGCTGAGTTTTCTGGGAGGCCTCTCAGATTGTGAAACTATTTATGATGGAGCATAAGACTTTTTAGAGGTTAGAATTTTGATAGTTAGAATTTAGCTTTCAGTAATGTATAGTCATAAAATGGAAGCACTTCCATTTTTAACTGGTTTATCCCTTTGAATAAGGGGTTTGGGGTCATTTCAAGCATCTTGAATGGGTCTTTGACTTAAATCTAGCTTTTCCCACTGTTCTACCCCATTTTCTACTTCTCTCTGGCATGTTTCTAGCACCCTAATCTGTAAATATGAGTTTCTTGACCTTCTAGGCCAAGGTAGACCTTGATCCTGACCTAGTTCAAGGTCAACCTCAACCCTAACCTAGGTTAGAGTTGACCTCAATCCTGACCCAGGGTCTAATTTTCAAGTTTCCGTGGTTTCCAGATGTCGGGTTTCCGAAAGATTTAATTCCCGCTTCAGGGTCAGCTATTTTGGTCTTCAAGACAATGAATCTTGAAATTATATTTAATATAGGTCCACTTCTAGGGGTATATGTCTAATTGGAATTTAATTCTCCTATGTAGGCCTCTCTAGAAGATTGTGCCCTAGATTTGTATATAAGGAAGCTTTCTCCTCTCATTTTCACTAAGAGGCAAGAAGCAATTTCATCCATCCAAACTCTATGCATGATCTATTGAAGCAATCATCTACTTTAAAGCATTAAATAACATTCAATCATTCAATTCATCAAGGAGATCCCTTGGTATCCATTGAAGGATTCAAGCTCTATGGAGCCCTCTTGTTGAAGATTTCTCCATCCACATCCATGCAAGCCTCTTCCTATTCCAAGATCCATTCAAAATTGGTATTGAAGATCTAAAATAAATTGATTTGAGACATCCTAAATCCTACATTCTACATTCTATATTCATTTGGTGCATAGCTACTTTTGGATCCAAGGATTCGAATCCTCCACAAGAGTTTCCATACAAGCAAGGTGAATTTTTTTATTTTCTTTGTTTATTCATGCAATTTCAATTATAATTTAAGGTTAATTTCAAAACCAGGGTTTGACGAAGGAAACCCCCCCCCCCCCCNTGACGAAGGAACCCCCCCCCCCCCCCACAACAAAAAAAACTATTTTTCTTATAGGTACAAGTATAGGACAATGAATTTAAGAGCAGATTTGGATACCCTTTTTGGCCAACTTTAGGGATCCGCAAACAGAATTCATGTCAAAGCAGTGCACGTTGAGTTCAACATTCTGGGGTACAATTGCACCCCTACAAAGAGGTCAAGGTTGACCTTACTCAGAAAATAAAAATATTTTTGGGTTTTGTCCGTCTTTGCATTCCTGTTCCAGATTTGGTTGCAGAATTTCCTGAAACTCAACACAAACATCAGAAAATAGGATTTTCCAAATCTATTATATTTTGAGGTTAGTACTTGTCTTCAATTCATCTCAATTAAGGTTTTAATCAATTCAAATTTGTTACATAATCTTCATCCATTATTCAGGATTGTAGGGATTTCTTCTTTCTTCTTATTTCTGATCGATTGATGCATTTGTGCATTAACCATTTTCTTATGATTGATCAAAGTGGATCTTTCCTTTATGAAATTTGGGGCTAGGAAGAGAATATTATCTTTCCTCAAAACATTACACCCATTACACATTTACATTTATATTACACACCCATCATCATCTCATACACATTATTTTCTTATATTAAATTTTGGTGAACCTGCAATAGACAACTCTTTCTTTTTCGGTGTTAGATTTACATTTCATGTTAGATTTTTCATGCATATTAGATTAGCCTTCTTTTATGTTCTTGCATTTACATTTTCTTAGTTTAGTTCATTTACATTGCATTGGTGTATGAGCTTTACTACCTATAGTCATACCTATAATATCTCAGTTAGAAGAAGTCATAGACTTATGGGTTCCTTTGATCCTAAGTCTTCCTCTCCTTTCCTTAGGATCTCGGATGATAATTTGATCACAAATGATTCCAATCCTTCTATGGAGCATAACTCTTCTCACTCATCTCATGATGAGGATGATACTTTAAGAGTTCCGCCTGAACAAGTCCAAAAACTGTCAACTAAATTTGATAAAATGGGAAATTTTCTTATTCAAGAAAACCATAATCAAGATTATATCCAAGCTATAGAGGCTCTTAATAAATTCCTTCATGATAGTGATCAAGGTGTTAATCTCCTGTGTGGTATTACTCATCTTGTGCATTTAAATGTTAAACCTTTAGCTCAAGAAGCTCAAGATTTAGGATTCACTCCTATCACTAGTGTGGAACCTTCTTCCATTTAGTAAAGAAGTGCAGGTTAAGTTCAAAATTTTGGGGTACAATTTCACCCCCGCAAAGAGGTCAAGGTTGACCTAACTCAGAAAAGAAAAATATTTCTAGGTTTTTTTGTCTTTGCGTTCCTATTCCAGATCTGGTTGTAGAATTTCCCGAAACTCAACACAAACATAAGAAAATAGGATTTTCCAGATATGTTATATTTTGAGGTTAGTACTTGTCTTAAATTCATCTCAATTAAGGTTTTAATCAATTAAAATCTATTACATACTCTTCATCCATTATTCGGGATTGTAGGGATTTCTTCTTTCTTCTTATTTCTGATCAATTGATGCATTTGTACATTAACCATTTTCTTATGGTTGATCAAAGTGGATCTTTCCTTTATGAAATTTGGGGCTAGGAAGAGAATATTATCTTTCCTCAAAACATTACATCCATTACACATTTACATTTATATTACACACCCATCATCATCTCATACACATTATTTTCTTATATTACATTTTGGTGAACCCGCGATAGACAACTCTTTCTTTTTTGG
>MU226945.1:826197-841889 GCA_018584345.1 Thuja plicata
TCATACACATTATTTTCTTATATTACATTTTGGTGAACCCGCGATAGACAACTCTTTCTTTTTTGGTGTTAGATTTACATTTCATGTTAGATTTTGCATGCATATTAGATTAGCCTTCTTTTATGTTCTTTCATTTAAATTTTCTTAGTTTAGTTCATTTACATTGCATTATTGTATGAGCTTTACTACCTATAGTCCTACCTATAATATCTCGGTTAGAAGAAGTCACAAACTTATGGGTTCCTTTGATCCTGAGTCTTCCTCTCCTTTCCTTAGGATCTCAGATGATAATTTGATCACACATTATTCCAATCCTTCTACGGAGCATAACTCTTCTCACTCATCTCATGATGAGGATGATACTTTAAGAGTTCCACCTGAACAAGTCCAAAAACTGTCAACTAAATTTGATAAAATGGGAAATTTTCTTATTCAAGAAAACCATAATCAAGATTATATCCAAGCTATATTGGCTCTTAAGAAATTCCTTCATGATAGTGATCAAGGTGTTAATCTCCTGTGTGGTATTACTCATCTTGTGCATTTAAATATTAAACCTTTAGCTCAAGAAGCTCAAGATTTAGGATTCACTCCTCCTATCACTAGTGTGGAACCTTCTTTCATTCCGTAAAGTAGTGCAGGTTGAGTTCAAAATTTTGGGGTAAAATTGCACCCCCGCAAAGAGGTCAAGCTTGACTTGACTTAGAAAATAAAAATATTTCTAGGTTTTTCTGTCTTTGCGTTCCTGTTCTAGATCTGGTTGCAGAATTTCCTGAAACTCAACACAAACATCAAAAAATAGGATTTTTCAAATCTTGTATATTTTGAGGTTAGTACTTGTCTTCAATTCATCTCAATTAATGTTTTAATCAATTCAAATCTATTACATACTCTTCATCCATTATTCAGGATTGTAGGGATTTCTTCTTTCTTCTTATTACTAATTGATTGATGCATTTGTGCATTAACCATTTTCTTATGGTTGATCAAAGTGGATCTTTCCTTTATGAAATTTGGGGCTAGAAAGATAATATTACCTTTCCTCAAAACATTACATCCATTACACATTTACATTTATATTACACACCCATCATCATCTCATACACATTATTTTCTTATATTACATTTTGGTGAACCCGCGATAGACAACTCTTTCTTTTTTGGTGTTAGATTTACATTTCATGTTAGATTTTGCATGCATATTAGATTAGCCTTCTTTTATGTTATTCCATTTACATTTTCTTTGTTTATTTCATTTACATTGCATTGGTGTATGAGCTTTACTACCTATAGTCTTACCTATAATATCTCGGTTAGAAGAAGTCGCAGACTTATGGGTTCCTTTGATCCTGAGTCTTCCTCTCCTTTACTTAGGATCCTAGATGATAATTTGATCACACATGATTCCAATCCTTCTACAAATCATAACTCTTCTCACTCATCTCATGATGAGGATGATACTTTAAGAGTTCTTCCTGAACAAGTCCAAAAACTGTTAACTAAATTTGATAAAATGGGAAATTTTCTTATTCAAGAAAACCATAATCAAGATTATATCCAAGCTATAGAGGCTCTTAAGAAATTCCTTCATGATAGTGATCAAGGTTTTAATCTCCTGTGTGGTATTACTCATCTTGTGCATTTAAATGTTAAACCTTTAGCTCAAGAAGCTCAAGATTTAGGATTCACTCCTCCTGTCACTAGTGTAGAACCTTCTTCCATTCCATAAAGCAGTGCAGGTTGAGTTCAACATTCTAGGGCACAATTGCACCCCCACAAAGAGGTCAAGGTTGACCTGACTCAGAAAAGAAAAATATTTCTGGGTTTTTTTCGTCTTTGCATTTCTGTTCCAGATCTGGTTGCAGAATTTCTCGAAACTCAACACAAACATCAGAAAATAGGCTTTTCCAGATCTACTATAATTTGAGGTTAGTAATTGTCTTCAATTCATCTCAATTAAGGTTTTAATCAATTCAAATCTATTACATACTCTTCATCCATTATTTTGGATTGTAGGGATTTCTTCTTTCTTCTTATTTCTGATCGATTGATGCATTTGTGCATTAACCATTTTCTTAGGGTTGATCAAAGTGGATCTTTCCTTTATGAAATTTGGGGCTAGGAAGAGAACATTATATTTCCTCAAAAAATTACATCCATTACACATTTACATTTATATTACACACCCATCATCATCTCATACACATTATTTTCTTATATTACATTTTGGTGAACCCGCGATAGACAACTCTTTCTTTTTTGGTGTTAGATTTACATTTCATGTTAGATTTTGCATGCATATTATATTAGCCTTCTTTTATGTTCTTGAATTTACATTTTCTTATTTTAGTTCATTTACATTGCATTTTTGTATGAGCTTTACTACCTATAGTCCTACCTATAATATCCCAGTTAGAAGAAGTCAAAAACTTATGGGTTCCTTTGATCCTAAGTCTTCTTCTCCTTTCCTTAGGATCCCGGATGATAATTTGATAACACATGATTCCAATCCTTCTACGGAGCATAACTCTTCTCACTCATCTCGTGATGAGGATGATACTTTAAGAGTTCCGCCTGAACAAGTCCAAAAACTGTCAACTAAATTTGATAAAATGGGAAATGTTTTTATTCAAGAAAACCATAATCAAGATTATATCCAAGCTATAGAAGCTCTTAAGAAATTCCTCATGATAGTGATCAAGGTGTTAATCTCCTATGTGGTATTACTCATCTTGTGCATTTAAATGTTAAACCTTTAGCTCAAGAAGCTCAAGATTTAGGATTCACTCCTCCTATCACTAGTGTGGAACCTTCTTCCATTCCAACCTAGAAATCCTACTTATACTCCTCCTTTAGTGACTAAATCTCTTACATTTTCCAATCCTCTAGCTTCAAATCTTCCATTTCCATCTCTTCCTATGAGTGTTCCACTAGTATCTTTACCTACCTCACAACCTTCATACCATAGTGTTCCTTTTACCTATTCCAATCCTCTTCCAACTGTGGTTCCAAGTGTTCCACCAGTTGTGTCTTCTATTCTTGTTGCTTTCTACACTTAGCCTAGTGTTCCTAATGTTTCTATGCCTCCTATTTCTTCTAATGATTCTAAAATCATTAGTCTAGCTCAAATTGTTTCTTCTTTACAACAACAACTTGTGTCCTTAACTCAATCTAAGTTTAGTATTCAAACATGTGACATGGGTAGTCCTTTATCCCTAGACATTATTCATACTCCTATCCCTCAGCAAGCTGATATGCCTCATATTGAGAATTAAAATGGTAAGGGAGATCCTGTCACTCATGTTAAAACATTTCAAATCATTTGTAGTGACTATGCTCATGACCATAGGATTTTAGCCAAGTTGTTTTCTAGAACATTTTGTGATAAGGCCTTGCAATGGTATTGTTCCTTGCCTCCTTATTCTACTAATTCTTTTCCAAAAATTTCTAATACCTTTATCCAACAGTTCCAAAATAACATTGGTTCACAAGTGTCCTTAACTGATTCGATGCATTGTAAACAGAATACTAAAGAGAAATTGATTGAATTTATTGGTAGATTTAAGCATTTGTATGCTCGGATTTCTTATCATGTTCCTAATATTGATATTCAGCATATGTTTATTTCAAATTTGCAAAAGGATATTAGAGATAAGATTCTGCTTACCGAATTTATCTCTTTTGAACAACTTTGTGCAGCGCTTCATCATTATCAATTACAAGTGAGTCAATTTGAGAGCAACACTCCAATGGCTCCTGTTCCAGTTGATATTAGTGATGCTACTCCTAATCCCAAAAAATTTAGAAACCTAACAACTATGTCAAAATCAATAAACAAGCAAATGTAGTTTCTAATCAAGTTGTTGTTGCATCCCACAATGCCACTTCTGAATCCACTATTTTTTGTTTAAATTGTATGCTTACTCCTCTTTTTGAATATTTACATTCTATTATGAGTAAATTGTTGACTACTAATCTGATTACTTTGCCTCATATTTGACCTCTTAATCCTACTATGATGGCATCAAAATCCTTTGATCCCAAAGCCTTTTTTCAATACCATCGTCAGAATGGCCATGATATTGAGAAGTGTTATTCTCTAAAACATAATGTTCAAGACTTAATTGATTCTAATGCTTTATCTGTTGATAATTGTGATGGTAATGGGAAAAAATTTGTCTCTCCTCCTAATCAAAACCTTCAAATATATATGAATCCTTTGCCTACACATGATAATAATACCATTGTTCAACCATCCTCTATGCATATTGTTTATGATTCAAAGATGGATGATCTCAATCATATTGTTAACCATGTGGAGCATGTTGTTTTGTCTCAACCTATATCTCCACCCCAGCCTCAATCTCAACATCCTATTCAAGTTCCACCATCTCAACCTCAACTTCAAGCTCCATCTCAACCTAAATCTAAACCTCAATCTAAACCTTCAAAACAACCTAAGGATAAAAGACCTAGGGAACTCTCAATCACCTTTGATGATTCTAAGACTATTAAAGCTCCTTATGGTCCCCTCTACATTTATGCTAGGATTCCTAAGATACCTACGTGTTCTTGTCTTATTGATCCTACTTCCTTATGCAATGCCATCATTAAACAAAACCTTTTTATGAAGAACTTACAACGTGATTATTATGATACATCTGATGTGTGGATCCAAACTTCTAATGGTTTTCTCTATCCATCCTTTGGTTCTATTGCCTTACCTATTGAAATTTGTGGTAAATTTTTGGACACTACCTTCATTGTTGTCCCTACTTATGATCAATTTCATGTTAATCTTGGTTTTCCTTGGTTGATTGTCATGCATTTTGTTACGTCTCCTATCTATAAGTGTATTAAGTTCATTCATGATTAAGAGGTGAAGATGATTAATAATAGTTTATATTAGCCTTCTAGGCTGGTGTAGGGCACCTCCCTATTTTCTTATTTTGATGTTTTTTAAGGTGTTTAGGAAGAGTATGGGTGTGTTAGAATAAAGTTCCAAAAGGATAGAAGCATGATAGTCTAACTTCATGATTGTAAGAGCCTTAGTGCTCATTGTGCTCATTATCTCATTTGGCCTCAAAATGGGAAAAGTTGTCATTTTAGTGTAACATGGGTTGAAGGCATGTATTAGGACCCTACATATCCTATCTAGGGTCCTAGAGGTCAACCTCACTCATTGAGTGGACATAGGAAGTCAAAATACTTCAATTTGCAAAAAGTTGCTCAAGCAACTTTTGCAAGATTTGACAAAAGATGGTTAGAACTGAATGTAACCACCCATGCTCAGTATATGATCTAGGAAACAATGTTTTGGAGGGGTTAATGAGATTCTGGATTGAGACTTTTATTTTCTGACACCTCTGTACGAATTTTTTCACCTTCTTTTGTATAATATGCACTGTAGTTATGCTTCTGTACGGTCCTGTACGGATTGGCATAGGTGGTCGGGCTCCATTTTAATGTAGTGTTTATTTTCAGCTTTCATATTCACTAAGTAGTTTGTTTTAAATTTTAGTAGGTTCAAAGTTATCAAATTTTGAAGGCCACTGGTCTGACAGAGACAAAACAGTGGTTCCAAGATAGAAATGGCTCTAACCTAGTTTTCCTCCAGTGGATTTGTCTAAAACCATGGGGAAAGTAGGGTTAGGGTCAGTAGATACATTTTTTTTTCTTCTTTTTTTTGTCTCGTTGGATTTCAAAAGCCAACAATGAAGTCCTATGGCTGACTGGTGGAACCAGGTGAGCTAGGACAGGGAGAAGAACAAAACATGTGTGAACACCCAAGACCTTTTAGGAAAGACTTGGTGGAATTTCTGGATGCACAAGGAAGTCTCCTAAAAGGATTCACTAGTGGTTGGAGGGGAATCACTGATTGGAGATAAGTTTTGCAATTATTATTGTTCACTGGTCTAGAGGCCTAATTAATAGGCTATAATCTAGGGCCTGCGAGGAAGTAGGGTTTTGGGTGTCATCAGAGGTCAGGGTTTTGGATTCTGATGGGGATGTATGGTGTCTTGAATATTTTCAAGTTTTTTTGTGGGTTCATGTAGGGATTTTGGAAACAATATGCCAAAAATAGTAAAAATAGGGCTACAAGGAATTGAACAATTAGCCCTCCTAGTGAGTTAAAGACCTATTGAAGAATTGGAACAACTTGGAGTGTTGGGATGGATGTAGAATGACCAAGAAAGGGTCAAGAAGTGTAAGGGGAGTCTCAGTGAGTGTGTGAGAAGATCCTAGGTAGAGCTTTGACAGACTAGGTGGAGGACTAGTGGAGGAAACTAGGCTTTTGGGTGACTAGTTGGACTAGTTGGCTTAGTGAAATTGGAATCTTCTTGAATCCAAATATACCTTGGAGGATAAGTTGGTTGAGGGGTCTTGGAGATCCCATTAGGAAGAAGATCCATCAAGAACAACCATGGGATGGTTGATTTGAACACAAAACTAACAATTGGAGTGAAGGAGAACACTAGTTGTCAATCCCTCTGTATCAAAGTAGTATCAGAGCCAGAATAACTTGAAGATTGTGTATGTCTGAAGGGGAGGAGAGTCAAGAGATTAAAGAGGTTGATAGTATGCCTCCTAAGGAAATGATTAGGGATGCCATAGTAGAGTTGGTCCAGGGCCTCTTGGAGAAGGCTCATGTATCCGAGACAAAAAGAAAGAAGAAGGTCACTGAATGGGGGGATGAAAGTGATGGGGATGATGATAGTCAGATAGAAGAGTCATCAAACAAAGGGAAAGAACATGAGATGGAAAAAGAAAAAAAGGTTTTCTTAGATGCTTTCAAATATTTGAACAAGGATAGCATGGAGAACATGCCTTACTATAGTGGTAGATTGAATGGAGAGGAGTTACTGGATTGGCTTGAAGCCATTGATAACCAATTTGAGTACAAGGAAATCTCAGAGGAGAAGAGGTTTAGTTATGCTAAGGCTAGGCTCAAGGGGTCTGCATTGGTGTGGTGGAACATGATGTAGGATGAAAGAGTGAATGGTGGGAAGAAGAAGATTGGTTCTTGGGAGAGAATGAAAATCAGGTTGAGGGCACAATTCTTGCCCACTGATTATGAAATCAAAATATACCAAAAGCTACAAAACCTAAGACAAAAATAAATGACAGTGAGTGCCTACATAGAGGAGTTCCATAAGCTAAGCCTAAGGGCTAGGAGACAAGAAGATTAAATGGATAAGGTATCCAGGTACCTAAATGGGTTGAGACAAGGCATTCAAGATGAGATTAGCATGATGGCACTAGACAGTATGCACAAGTGCTTTCAATTGGCCTTAAGAGTAGAGGATAAGGCTAGAAGGAGGAATTACTTCCATCAAAGAGGAAGAGGTGGCAGAAATAACAAAGTTTTTCAGAGAGGCAGTGGTAACTTTGGTAGGGGAAAAAGCCCTAATAGACAAGATGACAGTTAGTTCATGGATAGTAGTGGAGGAAATCAGTATGGAGGATCTTTCCAAAGGGGAGGATGTAAAGGTAGGGGGTCACCAAGAGGTAGGTTCCAACCCCAAGGAAGATCTAATTTAGTTTGCACTGGTAGGTGTTATAATTGCAACCAAGTGGTTCACACAATGGGCAGGTGTCCAGAGAAGGCTTCCTCATCTTCAATGGGGGATAGGAGGAATCAATTAGCTCAAGAAGATGACACTCAAAGTGTTACTTCACCTATTTCCAAGGTAGGGCTAGTACTAGATGGAGAAAGCTTGATGTTAAGGAGAACCTTATTGAAGGTACCTAGAACCATAGAGCCACCCCAAAGAAAGAACTTATTCAAGACAACTTGTAGGTCTCATGGGAAGATTTGTAAGATTATAGTGGACTCTAGATCCACTGAGAATATAGTGTCCACTAAGATGGTAGAAAATTGAAGTTGAGAAGGATACCTCATACCACACCTTACAAGGTTTCATGGTTCAACAAGGGTCAACAAATAGTGGTAGATGAGCAAACTATGGTCAAGTTTGAGATTGGATACTATAAGGATAATGTCCTATGTGACATACTGCCTATGAATGCATGCCATCTACTCCTAGGACATCTATGGAAGTATGATGTTAAAGCCATACATGATGGAGAGAAGAATAATTATGTCATCACTATGCTCGGAAAGAAATTCCAAATGGGTCCTTTGCAAGAACCCAATGAAGAGAAGAATGTGGGAACAAGTGTGATGTTATTAAGTGGGAAAGAGTTTCTAAATGCCATGAAGAAGGAGAAGGGAGTATGTTGTGCAGTAGTGATCAAACCAAAGGAGGGAACTAAGGAGAAATTTTGTTTGCCACCAGAGATACAAGATTTGTTGATGAAGTATCATGACATAGTGGATAATGGTATGCCAAGTGCCTTACCACCTATGAGAGATATGAGTCACCATATTGACCTTATACCTGGAGAAAATTTTCCAAACAAGGCTGCCTATAAGATGACACCAAGACAAAATGCAGATATAGAAAAACAAATCCAATATTTGTTGGATAAGGGATTGATAAGGAAGAGTTTGAGCCCATGTGTTGTGCCAATAGTACTTTCACCTAAGAAGGATGGAAAATAGAGGATGTGTACAGACTCCAGGGCTATAAAAAAGATCACTATCAGATATAGGTTCCCAATGCCTCAGATAGAATACTTGATGGACAATCTTGGTGGATCTTGTTACTTTTCTAAGGTGGAATTGAAGTCAGGGTATCATCAGATAAGGGTGAGGCTAGGTGATGAGTGGAAAATATATTTTAAGACCAATGAGGGTCTATATGAGTGGCTAGTAATTCCCTTTGGCCTAAGTAATGCACCTAGCACATTCATGAGGCTCATGAATGAAGTGCTGGCAGAATTTATTGGTAAGTTTGTAATAGTTTACCTTGATGATATTTATATATTTAGCAGGTCCAAGGAGGAGCACCTAAATCATTTGGAGATGGTCTTAAGAAAGCTACACCAAGAGAAGTTGATGATAAATCAAGAAAAGTGTGAGTTTCTCAAAACTGAACTAGTCTACCTTGGTTTTTTTGTTGCTAATGGATGTATGAAAATGGACCCTGATAAATTTAAGTCCATTTTGGAGTGGCCTACACCTAAGTCTATATGGGATGTTAGGAGTTTCCATGGATTATCCTCCTATTATAGGAAGTTTGTGAGGAACTTCAGTCATGTATGTGCCCCAATTCTGAATACTATTAAAGGTGGAATAAAATTCAAGTTTGAATGGATAGTAGCAGCAGACCAAGGGTTTGAAATGCTAAAAAAGAGGATTGTTGAGCTACCTACCCTAATATTTCCTAAATTTAATCAACTCTCTGTGGTAGAGTGTGATGTTAGCAAGTTGGCTATTGGAGCAGTGTTGAGCCAAGAGGGACACCTTGTAGCTTTCTTTTCTGAGAAGTTGAATGAGGAAAAACAAAAGTACTCCACCTATGATTTGGAGCTATATGCCATGGTACAAGCCTTGAAGAAGTGGAGACGATACTTATTACCTAGGAAGTTTGTGGTCTATACAGATAACCATGCCTTAAGTTTTCTAAATGGGCAAGAAAAGTTGAACCAAAGACACTTGAAGTGGGTGGAGGCATTACAAGCCTATACCTTTGTTATCAAACACAAAAGGGGGGTTAGAAACAAGGTTACAGATGCTCTTAATAGGAGAGTACTCACAATTCAGGAGATACAACTACAAAGTGTGGGCTTGGAAGACTTGAAAGACCTCTACAAGGAAGACAGAGACTTCAAAGAAGATTATGAAGCTTGTGTAAAGTTTCAACAGTGGTTCAAGGTGGATTTCAGTGAGTATGTATTGCAGGAAGGCCTATTGTTCAAAGGTCACCTTATGTGTATACCTCAAGGGTCAATGAGGGAAAACATTGTGAAGGAGAAGCACCAAGGGAGCTTGGGAGCCACTTCGGAGTGGATAAAACATTGGAGAAAGTGCATAGGCACTGCTACTAGCGTAGAATGCAGTTAGATGTGAGGAGATTTGTAGAGAAATGCCAATTTTTTCAGAGGGAAAAAGGCCAAAGCAGGAATAGTGGGTTGTATCAACCACTAACTATACCCCAAAGGCCTTGGGAGTGCCTTAGTATGGATTTTGTTTTGGGGTTACCAAAGACATCTAGAGGACATGACAATGTGTTTGTGGCGGTAGATCATTTCAATAAGATGGCACACTTCATTCCATGCAAACAAACAAATGATGCTTCTCAGATTGCAGGGATTTTCTTTAGGGGTGTTGTTAGAATTCATGGTTTGCCCTTGAATATTGTCAGTGATAGGGATACAAAGTTTGTGGGTCACTTTTGGAGAACCCTTTGGAAGATGCTTGGAACTAATTTTTCCTTCTCCTTAGCCTACCATCCACAATCAAATGGACAAACAGAAGCAGTCAACAGGTCCCTTGGGAATTTGTTGAGGTGTTTAACCAAACAAAATGGTCAATATTGGGATCATATCATAGGGAAGGCATAATTTGCCTACAATGACTCCATTAATAGGAGTACAGGTAAGAGCCCATTTGAAATAGTTTATGGTGTTAATCATAGGGGTATTTTGGATCTGAGGGATTTCAGGTTGGAAGACAAGAGGGGTGCACAAGGGGAGTCATTTTCAAAATAGATGAAGGAGCTACATGCTCAAGTCAATCAGACTTTACAAAGACAAGTGGAGAAGTACAAAGCCAGGGATGATAAAACCAGGAGGGACTTGCAGTTGAATTTTGGGGATCTAGTCCTTGCCTACCTCATAAAGGAGAGGCTACCCAAAGTCCAACCAACTAAGCTTCTCATTAAGAAGATTGGACCACTAAAGATTTTGCATAAATATGGAAAGAATGCCTATGAAGTGGAACTACCTCCTGATTTGGGAATTTCACCTATTTTCAATGTTAGTGATTTGTACCCTTACAGAGGATCACCTCATGACACAGGTGAGTCCACACTTGCAGATTTGGAGGAATATGATTGGGTGAAAGATTTTCCTACCTAAAAGCCATTGCAATTGGAAAGTGTCTTAGACTCTAAGGTGATAAAGAAGACTAGGAAGGCTAAATACAAGGAGTATCTCATCAAGTGGTAGGGGCTTCCTAAAGCTAAGGCTACTTAGATGATAGAGTTGGATATACTTAAACATGGGGTCACTCTTGAAGACCTCCTACCTCAAGGGACTTGATTTCTTTTGTCCAGGGGAGTATGGTGCAGGGAACCTCCCTATTTTCTTGTTTTGATGTTTTTTAAGGTGTTTAGGAAGTGTGTGGGTGTGTTAGAATAAATTTCCAAAAGGATGGAAGCATGATAGTCTAACTTTACGATTGTAAGATCCTTAGTGCTCATTGTGCTCATTAGGTCATTTAGCCTCAAAATGGGAAAAGTTTTCATTTTAGTGTAACATGGGTTGAATGCATGTATTAGGGCCCTACATATCCTATATAGGTTCCTATAGGTCAACCTCACTCATCAAGTGGACATAGGAAGTCAAAATACTTCAATTTGCAAAAAGTTGCTAGCAACTTTGAAAGTTGCCCGAGCAACTTTTGCAAGATTTGACAAAAGATGGTTAGAAATGAATGTAACCACCCATGCTCAGTATATGAGAATGGAATATAATTTTTGGATGGGTTAATGATATTTTGGATTGAGACTTTTATTTTCTGACACCTCTATACGGATGTTTGCACCTTCTTTTGTATAATCTGCACTGTAGTTTTACTTCTGTACGGTCATGTATAGATTGACATAGGTGATCAGGCTCCATTTTAATGTATTGTTTGTTTTTAGCTTTCATATGCACTAATTATTTTGATTTTAAGTTTAGTAGGTTCAAAGTTATCAAATTTTGAAGGCCACTGGTCTGACAGAGACAAAACAGTGTTGCCAAGATAGAAATGGCTCTAACCTAGTTTTCCTCCAGTGGATTTGTCTGAAACCATGGGGAAAGTAGGGTTAGGGTTAGTAGATAGGTTTTTGTTTCTTTTTTTTTGTCTCATTTGATTTCATAGGCCAACAACGAATCCCTATGGTTGACAGGTGGAACCAGGTGAGCTACAACAAGGAGAAGAACGAAATTGTGTGAACACCCAAGACCTTTTGGGAAAGACTTGGTGGCATTTCTAGATGCACAAGGAAGTCTCCTAAAAGTATTCACTAGTGGTTGGAGGGGAATCACTAATTGGAGATAAGTTTTGCAATTATTATTGTTCACTGGTCCAGAGGCCTAATTAATAGGCTATAATCTAGTGCCTGCGAGGAAGTAGGGTTTTGGGTGTCATCATTGGTCAAGGTTTTGGATTCTAATGGGGATGTATGGTGTCTTGAATATTTTCAAGTTTTTTTTTTGGGTCATGTAGGGATTTTGGAAGAAATAGGCCAAAAACAATAAAAACAGGGCTACAAGGAATTGAACAATTAGCCCTCCTAGTGAATTAAAGACCTATTGAAGAATTGGAACAACTTGGAGTGTTGGGATGGATGTAGAATGACCAAGAAAGGGTCAATAAGTGTATTGGTAGTATCAATGAGTGTGTGAGAAGATCCTAGGTAGATCTTTGATAGACTGGGTGGAGGACTAGTGGAGGAAAATAGGCTTTTGGGTGACTAGTTAGACTAGTTGGCTTAGTGAAATTAGAATCTTCTTGAATCCAACTATACCTTGGAGGATAAGTTGGTTGAGGGGTCTTTGAGATCCCATTAGGAAGAATATCCATCAATAAAAACCATGGGATGGTTGAATTGAACATAAAACTAACAATTGGAGTGAAGGAGAACACTAGTTGTCAATCCCTCTGCATCATAGGCCTAGGGATTGTGCTACCCTTGACTTATTTTGGCCTTCATTACCTAATCCATGTCCTTCTTGACTTGATAACCTTTTTCTCTCATATAAATCCTATAAACATTGCAAGATTCTTGAGTTAAGCATGCATCAGATGGATCTTAACCGTGGTATTTTACCTACGCCTTCTATACCTCCTTTATCCATTACTTCTAGTTCTGTTAATAAAGATCCTAGTATCACTTTTCAGCCTACTGAGATTCCTACTAATACTCCTATAGAACCTCTAAAGGAACCAATTTTCATTCCTCCTAGTTCTCAACATATTTCAAACAAGACAAAACTTAACAAATCTGCCAATGAACGTCATAAGAAGTGTCGAGCTCACGCTAGGCTCCGTGCCTCTGTTCTTCAAAATTATTTACCTTCTTTTAACCAACCTATGCCTGATGTGTTGGAGGAAGTTAATGTTAATAATGATGTTAAAATGAATGATTATGATAATTCTATTCACATCTTAGATTCTATTTTGATTAATCTTGATGAATAAGATACTCTTGATTATCCTATTGATACTAATGATGAATATGAGACTATTGATCTTGATACTGATTTACCTCATATGCTTTCCACACAACTGATAATTACACCTAGTATCGAACATCGCAATTCTCAAGAGGATCCTTGTTTGGAACTGGCTATTATTCCTACTGTGTTGGATATAGTCCCTCTTGCGAGTTTCCCACCTTCCCTAAAGGATATAAACCAAGATGGTGAGAGTAGGAAATGTGCTTGATTGGCTTTTCCTCCAAGGTATCATTTTTATGTGTTTTCCTATTTTATTTTTTTCTCCCATAATGTATTTTCTAAATGTTTGTTAGATTCTTTTATACGACCCCTGTTAGTTTGTTGGTGCAAGGTGATAAAGGAATCGAACCTATTGTACAATTCTTCTATATGTATCTCTATTCTTTTATATATTATTTTCATGTTATGTTGTACCTATGCTATTGTTCATAAATGGTTTCCTTGTGTAGTCCACTTGGATTTGCGACATGGTAGCATTGATTCTTTTTGGTCTCCATGTTTTGGTCCGAAAAGACTCTTCTTCGTAACTCTTGTGTTTTATTTCCTCCATTGTGATTGTAGTTTTACTTTCTTTGGGGAATGATGTCAATTCATTTGCAGTAATATCATATCTATATATACATATTATCTTATGATCATACTGACCCCATGGTAGGTAGATCCCTTATGTGTTCTTTGTATGTTAATGTGGTATTTGCCTTTATTATTCTTTGCTTGGGGGCATCTCATAGTGGAAATGTAATCAATGGAGTTGTTTATGTTTTTGTTAAATCCATTGCTCCTATTAAACTGTTAGCAATGACTTTAATGTGGGGGCATATGCTCTACTCACCTTTTTGCACACACGCACTTTCAAAATATTTTCAAAACTTAAAAAATTTTCTCCCTTTATAGATTAGAGACTAATCCTTAAAGCATGTATTTTTACCTTACAGGATCTCTTGATCCCTCCAGTTTCAATTTATAATGTTTTGATCCCTTAAGGACGGAAGGTGTCCTTAAGACTGGATCTCTCTATATTTTGAATTTTCTCTTTTGGAATAGAATATTCCTAAGGGTAAAATCTTGATGGGTTGACTAGTGAGTAGCCACATTCACTAGGAGGTTCAACTCCATCTTTCCATTTGTACTTTTTCCTTGTGTGATTCACAATGGGACATATGTTCTCATTGGGAAAGGTAATCACACGCTCTCTCTTTTTCTCTTTGACTGGTGATGTCTCTCTTATCATGATCTTAGGGTTGATAAAGACTTAAGTCCCTAGGGGCTTGAGGATTCTTTTGTCCCTTTTGATTTTAATAAGATTATCTTTTATTTATGATCTCCTTTACCAATAGTTTGCATCGAGTCCATACTCTTGCTAAAGTGGGGGCTAAATGTATAGTCATAAAATGGAAGAACTTCCATTTTGGACTATTTATCCCTTCGATTAAGTGGTTTGGGGTCATGTCAAGCACCATGAATGGTTCTTTGACTTGGATCTATCATTTCCCCCTATTCTCCCCCATTTTCCACTTCTCTCCGACCTATTTCTGGCACCCTAATCTGCAAATCTGAGTTTCTTAACCTCAAGGTCAAGGTCTACCTTGACCTTGAACTAGGTCAAGGTTGACCTTGACCTTGACCTAGGTCAGAGTCAACCTCAACCCTGACCTAAGGTCTAATTTTCAAGTTTCTGGGGTTTCTGGATGTCGGGCTTCAGAAATATTTAATTCTCGCTTCAGGTTCAGTTGTTTCAGTCTTCGAGACAATGACTCTTGAAATTATATTTAATATAGTTCCACTTATATGGGTATAGGTCTAATTAGAATTTAATTCTCCTATGTATGCCTCTCTAGAAGATTGTGCCCTAGATTTGTATATAAGGAAGCTTTCTCCTCTCATTTTCGCTAAGAGGCGAGAAGCAATTTCATCCATCCAAACTCTATGCATGATCTATTGAAGAAATAATCTACTTTCAAGCATTTAAGCACATTCAAGCATTCAATTCATCAAGGAGATCCGTTGGTAGCCATTGAAGGACTCAAGCTCTATGGAGCCCTCTTGTTGAAGATTTCTCTATCCACATCCATGCAAGCCTCTTCCTATTCCAAGATCCATTAAAGATTGGTGTTGAAGATCTAAAAGCAATTGATTTGAGACATCCTACATCCTAAATTATACATTCTACATTCATTTGGTGCATACATACCTGTGGATCCAAGGATTCGAATCTTCCACAAGGGTTTCCATACAAGCAAGGTGAATTTATTTATTTTCTTTGTTTATTTATGCAATTTCAATTATACTTTAAGGTTAATTCCAAAAGTGGGGTTTGACCAAGGCAAACCCCCCCC
>MU226945.1:864306-921162 GCA_018584345.1 Thuja plicata
ATGTATAAAATGTATGTTGGAAAAGAAAAAGGATTTGGTAACATTTCAAGTATAGTAGTATGTTTCTTATTATTGATTAAGTGAAAAAGGCTATTGAAGAACAAATGTATTATTTTCAATGTATCAAGTTATTTAGATGGTTCCATTTGATTTAAAGTTTATATTGTTCATAAAGAATACTTAGGAATATAGATGGTTTTAAATGGGAAATTGAAATGAAAGTACTTAGGTATTTCTTAATAAAGAATCTTATAATGATATGATGTAGTTTGCTTTGAGAAATAAATATTGTTGTTAGCTTACTTAATGGACTTAACTGAATCATGCATTAAATTAGAAGGGAACCCTGGAAGGAATCTAAGTTTAAGTTTTGTTCACATACATAATTATTTTAAAAGTTCAAAAAATTTCATAAATTTTTACTTAGGTTTTCTTTTTCAAAGAGAATCTATGTTCTCTTCCCCGGTTCCCTTGTGGGGCATGACATGTAATCCTGGATGCTTTCCTTTTGTATCAGCACTATGTAAGATAGTCTCAGCTTCATTGGTCTTTTCTCTATAAGTGCCCCACCTAGGCTCATTAGGATCTTTGGGTGTGGACAACAGAACTTGCGCATATCCTTTTAGCACATGTTCTTCCACTTCATAACCAAGAGGATGAATCCATTTGGTTCTAGGTTCAACTGCCTCCATGAAAGTGCAATATGTTTCCACCATGAAACATATGGTATCCTTATATTTGTCAACTATCTTCTCAGATAGTCTGAACCTTTACTGTATCTTGATCCTAAATGTCTTTATATCCACATCCATGGCATCCCTTGCACTGCTCTCTAGAGTGGCCTTAAGAGAAATCTATGACATTGTGGGTTTTCTCATGTCTAGATAAAGGTTTGCAAGATTTCCAACTATATGGAAGTACAAATAGATGATTAGAGATCCAAACCTGAATGTCTTGCTCCAGTCATACTTGATGATTCGAATGTTGTCAATCAATTGACCACACAAGATCTCACATAGGTTGTATTGAGTGTTATCCTTCACCATTCTGATAGCTACTAGGACTATTGCTGTAGAGACACTGTTCAACCTGCTTGCTTGCTGAAACTTATAACCAAGTATCATTGTCAAAAGTTTTATGTCATCTTCCTTGATAGGGTCAACTGTCATTCTGCGCTTGTCACTTTTGGATAGGCAAACTTGTTCAATTTTCTTTGTGACATCCTTTCCAGTGGGAAAAACTGGTCCAGTCTTGGGAAGTCTAGTTAATTCATGGATTAGATATATAGTGATGCACAAAGGGACCTCACCAATCCAATAAAGATCATCATGTATTCTACTTAGAAAAATCTTCACCCATTCTGGCTCATCAAACTCATGCGCATTAGAGTACTCAAAAATAGGGCTATCAATCAAGTGTGCAAACTCATCCTTGAATGTGTAGTCAAGTTTCATCATAGATCCCATATGAGTGGCTATGCTAACATCTCCTACTATTTCCTTCTTACAGTAAATGTATGCGCGGATATCTTCCACATGAACAACACCAAGCGGGGTTTTGGAGAAATCCCCTTCCACATCATCCAGTATGGATTTGAATGGATGCTTCTTGAATACAAATCTCTTCCTCTCTGCCATATCAAACACAATTGGGGTCGCCATACTTACTTGGAACTTTCTTAAGTAGGGTTTCATGAAATTCTGGAACGGCATGACTGCTAGGGTTTCATTCCAAACTTCTTATTTGTTTTCTTAACTGCCAAATCTGTTATGCTTCCATGCTTGCTGCTTAGTGCTCCAGTGCTCTTCCAAATTTTGTGATCATGAATGCAAGTGTGAAGAAGATCAAACACTTACTTTCATTTATACAATTTACCGCATTTAATGTTTGCAACTGTACGCGAATAACTCAGAGATTTTGAAACTTAGATTCTGATGCATTTGAGATAATGTGTGAATGCATATAGAAATATTCTATGCTTATAACCATGAATTCATAGGTGCATACTCAGAGGTGAGTATACCAACTGCACAGGGGTCTTGAGCTAGAATAGCTCCCCCTAAGACCAAGAAGGTCTATTCAAGCAGAAGTAGAGGGTGTGTCCACTATGGATGCATCAACTACTTTGTCAACATCATTTTCCTTCTTTAATTCAACCCAAATTTTTCTTGAATCTTCATTTGCTTGAACAAACTTGACTTCTCCTTTTTCTTCAAATAGTGATTTCTTAGGATCCTCTTGCTTTTGAGTTCTGGATCTACAAAACCTTGAGATGTGTCCAGCCTTTCCACATGTGTGACAAATGATAGGAGGTCTGATGCTCTTGTTCATCATGTTGCATTGCTTTGTTGTGTGTCCATTGCAGTTACATATCTGACATTTAGTGTTCTGCAAATTCCTTTGAGATTGATTTCTCTGATTGTTTTGATTCATTCTTCTTTGATTCTACTGTGACTGATTTCTTTGATTTTTTCTGCAATGTATATCCATGTGACCAAACTTATTACAGGAGAAACAATAACCATTGAAATGTTTTACCTCTTTGCAATCTCTTGCCAAATGACCATGTTTGTTACATACATAAAAAGTTCTGTTAACTTGCTTTATTTCCCCTTTAGGTGGATCTGTTTTAATCTCTTCAACATTTGCTTCTTTCTTTGCTTCTGAAGATGCTTTATGAGTTTTCTTTCTTTCTTGCAATGAATTGACTTCAATTTGTGCTACACTAAATCCAAGACCAGTAGTGTCACCTTTTTGTTTTTGTGCATTGAGCTGAGATTGAAGTGAATCAGAACTTGTGTGGAGTTTATCAATCTTGTCTTTTGCTTATGTTAATTCAAATTCCAACTTCTTTTTTATGTTTTCCAATTCCAGGACTTTCATGTTTGCTTTCAAGAGTTCATCATCTAGTTGTTTGCTTTCTTTGATCTTTTCTTCAATAGCAATTTGGCTGTCTGTGAGCTATTCATCTAAATTTTCAATTTTATCTTTCAGAGACATATTCTCTTCATTGAGATTTTTTATCATTTTCCCTAAATCACTTGTAGAGAAATCCTTCAAATATTTTCTTAATTTCTTGATAAGCATTTGTGAGCCATCAACTTTCAGTCTAAGTTCTTCATTTTCTTTTTCGGATCTATCAAGATCTTCAAGAGCTGCTTCAAGATTCTTTTTCAAATGTTTTTGCTTCTACTGATTCCATGATCTCCTCAAGTGGTTAAACTTATTTTTTGAGGACTAGAGCTCTGATACCAATTGTTAGAAACATTGAGAGGGGGGGGTGAATCAGTGTTTGTCTATTAATTACTTTTCAGCAACTTAAACATAAATCAAACATACATTGAATGAAGCTTACATAAGAACTCATAACACAAGACATTATTACAGGGAAACCTTGATCAGAGGAAAACCCCAGTGGGAATTAGTACCCACAAATATTGTACTATATATAATGAACCTATTAAAGTTCCTTTGCCCTGTTAGAAGCAGTCTTTACAATATGAGTACAATGACCTGGCTAAAGGTCTGACCCTATTAGGAGTCTTTTACAAAACCATGTTAAAGGTATATGGCTCACTACCTAGGCTCACTTCCCAATAGGATGAAGGCTACAACCTTCTGAAAGATGATATACACTATATCAAAATGAACTGCTATGATGACACTACTTGTCTGATCAGTTCCGTGTATGCGCGAATGCTCTTACTCTCTTAAAGAGATATATCATGTACTGACTTCATTATACTGCTCTTCTATATCTTCCTCTTACATAATAATCAACACTTGTAACATATCTTTACATTACATACTTATATGTTCATATCCAAATAGGCGCGACCCAAAACAAGACACTAGTCAGCCTTAAAACAAAATATACAACGCCTACGAACAAGTCGGCTCAAGCATGTTTACTACAATGATAATTACATTATTACAAACATATAACCAAAGGCGCTTAGCCATTACATAACAAAATAATGTACGCTGATCAAAATATTTAGTTAGCTTCCATGCTCTGTCTTCTAGACTGTTGGTCTATTGATCTGCCTGTAAATTTTTTGTACTGTTGTTTCATACTATGTGTGTTTGGATGTAGCATGTACATGTGTCATACAACATATATCTAAATGCACATAAGCTGAATCGATCTCTCGCACGTGCGTTGATGTGCTGATCGCTTAGTATCTTTGTCTGCCTTGTTTTCCATACTTAGTCATTTTGTCTTTCATGACAGAGACTAAACATGACTTTGTTGCCATGATGACAACACAAAATGAGTCATGCATCCTCAGGAATTCAACTTTCCAACAATATTTACATTTAAGCTCATCCTTATGTGAACGTAAATTCATATCAAAAGAAGGCTTGGAAGACTTTAAATTCTTTCCTTTAACTTTTGTCCATCCATCCTCCACCTTCTCAGCTACATTCTGCCAATCCAAATAATTAACAGCAGAGCCCACAAAAACCTGAGAAACAAGGTTGGCCACACCAGCATCCATAGTTGGGATAGGGATAGCATCACCACCTATCCCCATCACCCCTTGGAGAAACAGGGACATCAGGATAGCTGATCCATAGACATCATCAACAATCCGGTCATGCATAGGTTATGAAGTGACATCAATTGTAATTTAGACATTAATTGTAATTTTATAGTTTATTAGTTTAAAATTTTATAGTTATAGTTTATTGAGTTATGAAATGACATTAATTATAATTTAGACATAGGTTGCTTTGGATCTCTCTAACTTGATCTCTATATGTCAAAATTCATTTTTCTTTTTTTTGATAGAAAGGTAACATAAATACCTATTTCCTACATATTTTTCATAAAAACAAATTCCTAATTTACTATTTTTCCCAAATCTTTGAAGAGAGAGGTTGCTAAATGGCTAGACAACCTATGTTTAATTAAACTAAAAATAGAAAGTCACAATGAACTCAATATATATTAAAATTATAGTCATTGTAAAGATTATTTTGAGTAGCATCATCTACCATTTACATTTCAGAATATTTTTTTATTGGGTCCTTGATTGAGACCTTCAAAGGGAAAAAATTTGCAAAAATTTGTTGGCTTTGGAAAGGAATTCCAAATTCAGGGGTTTCGCGCAAACCCCCTTCTAGCAAACCCCCCATGGAAAGTTTATACAAATTTATTCTTTTTCGTTGATTCACAGGGTTCTGTCAAATTGGGCCAGTTCGAGTGAACCCCCCCCCCCCCCCCCCCCCATTTCATCTAGTTCGCACGAAGGGATTTTTCCCCTTCGCACGAACACCCCCATTCGCTCGAAGGGGTAAAAAATGAACAAATTTCATCCGTGTGATTTTTCTTCATGCCTGAAAGTGGGACACGGCTTTGTGGGATCACCCTAGGACCTATTAGATCCCATTTTGGTTATTTTGAGGTTTGAATGTCCATTATGCTTTATCATAGCAACCTGCATTTTCTCCCTCCACTTCTTTTCACCTTCCCTGACATCCCCATGAAATTTGAGCCCATTTTACCTAGGAAAAGTTGACTGGATGACTTTTCCCTAGGGACAGATCAACTAGCTGACTTGTCCCTGGGATTTTTTGGCTTTTTTTTGTCTGGAGCCTGATGCAGGGTTCTTCTTCCTATCTTTTCAATTGTGTTAGACTTGGATCAAATTTGAATCTCGAATTTGAGGATTCACTACTAAAGGACATCTTATCTCCTCATTTTGTATAACATATTCAAGTGCAAGTTATATCATAATCAAATGATCAATATTTGAAGCAAGAAAGAGCAATTGAGGATTTGGGTTCAAGATTTGAAGGCAAGCATCTAATTTGAACAAGATCTCCAAGTCTCCATTCTTCCAAGATCCTTTCAAGAAAATGAAATATTCTTGAATTGGTGCAATTTTCTCTCCCATGATGGCCAAGTAGAGGTATTCTCAAACAAGAAATTGGATTCATTCAATCATCCTTCTATCTCTTCTTCTTTACATGTGGTTATCAAGCATATCAACATTCAAGATCTAGGAGAAACAATCATAGATCCATGCATTTGTGAAGGCATCCTTGATTATTTATCTCATTCCAAGGTCAAATATTTCGATTCTAAGAACATTCAAGCATCTTCATGGATTTGAGTGATTACTACATCTGTTCATGAGGGTTTCATACAAGGTAAATCAGTAATTTTCCTTTTACATTACTTTCCTTTATACAATTTCTATCATATTTCAAGGTTGATTCCCAAATAGGGTTTGACCAAGGAAAAACCTTTTCCACAACCTTTTTCCCCATTTTTTTATGTCTAGGAATAGGTTGTAGAGTGACAATTCTGGATCTGGGCACTATAGGTGCAGTTACAGATCAGGGATTGTTTCATCAAATTTTTCTAGGAACAAGTCAACTAGTCAACTTGTTCCCAAAAAGTTGACTTGTAACCAAAAATTCAATTTGTCCCTATTGTTTTCAGTAAAAATTTTAGGACAGACAGATTCATATCCCTATTTTCCATAACTACAGTTACAATAGGATCTAAGATCCCGACGATAGTTAAATTCAAACTTGAAGTTCTATCTTCTCCTTCTTATTTCTAGGTGCACTTATTATTCCTTATTTTCCTTTTCACTTACTTTATTAGATCATATTTTTACTTTATCATATCACATATAACCCCTTTGAAATCCAAATCCCCCTTAGGCATAGATCTTGCATTAGCACCCTTCCTCCTTTTGGTTGTGCTAATCAGACTGTGTTTAAGGGAGGATTTGCATTCTAATGTATGGAAAAAGATCTTGGTGGGTAATATACACCTTAGCATTTCTCACCTTTTTCTTCTATCTCCCCCTCTCTCATTGTCTCCCTCTTTCTATCTATATTTATCCATGTCCCCTCTCTCCTTTCACATCTCTCTCTCTCACCTATTTTATATTTAGAAATTTATATCTATTCTACCTCTCCTTTCTAGTATCCCTATCCATCCCTCTCTCCCTCTCTTTATCATCATTTCTCCCTCTCTCCCTCTCTCCCCATCAATCCCTCATTGGAATATGTCTCTAGTACTTATCCTCTCTCTAATGCTTATACATGCACTTCATATTTCTCCCTCCCTATTCCCATATCTCTTTTTCACCCTCCCTATCTTTATCCCCCTCTATAAACCTCTCTAATGCAAAGGCTAGTGGATCACTTCTTCAGCTTCTCAAATCAAAGGTAAAAGACTCTAATTGGGTGTGAGATACAACTACTCACATCATGCATCCCACCTAATGCACCAATCACCCAATCCTAAGTCACTTCAAAGACCCAACTCAAGGCCTCTCAATGGTCATTACTCCTCCATTTTCTAACTTCTCCTCCATATTCTAACTTCTCCTCCATTTTCTAACTTCTCCTCCATTAGACTCCACATACTAAGGTATGCACATCTCCAACTGAACCATCCATGCACATTTTATTTGATGTTGTGACTATCCCCAAAACACTAGTGCTTCAGTTTATTTCCATAACCTACCAAATTAGGATCATTCACAATGGATACACCACTTCTCTTCTCACAAAAGAGACTCTCTACACATTCCCACACAACATTTCAACTCTCAACTATCTTAGAAAACTCTCTACCAAACAACTATTTGTCACTGTCTCGTTATGATAATCAATAGCAATGTGTAAAGGATAGTTACCCTTGAGTACCCCATCCTTGTGTCTCCTCACTCCTAAATGAAAATAACCACCTTAGAAACCCTCCAAATCTCTATCCTCTGAAACCCCATCCTCTGATCCATTCAACATAATAGACTATTTCATCAACCAAAATAGACTTCTCATTCACTGTCCTAATGTGATAGTCTAGACACTCCTTTTGAATAGTCACCATAAACAACTCTTGCTTAGGGTCCCTTTCCCTACTAACCACTAAAAACCTTAGGGACACACCCTACTAACTTCCCAAACCCATGTCTCCTTCACACAAACCCTCTAACACGTGTATGAAGGACATCCATTCAAACTTGCATTGTCATTGTCCTCTCTGTGATAGAATAGAAGTCGCCTTCTCTACAAACCCACACATTCTTCATGTTGCATGGTACTCTACCACTCCTATTAATTTTTACATACACCCCCTCCTCATCAATTCCCAAGATGAGAGGTTATATCCATGTGTCACCTAAGAGAAATCACATTTTTAATCCCTCTGGTTACTCTATTGGAGGGTTAGGACAGTTTTTACTTAAACATTGATATCTTTGCAAATACTTAACCAAATACAACCATTAAAAAGCCAAAACACTCTTAATTCAACCTACTATAACTCCACATACAAAGGGCTTCCATAATGCTCACATTTATAGGGTGAGAAACCACTAACAAAGTGACTATTATCGAGAGTAAACAGTGAATTCCAAAAAATACATCATGTTTATTGCTTCAAAATTTACAATATCTTCTTCCTCCTAGCTCTCCTCTCATTCCTTGGGCTATTAAAATATAAATAGGTCTCTTTCAGACCCAAAAGACTAACCAAATACTTGGTAGCTTCCCCAAAACTTCCTTACAACCGACTGTCCCTACCTTTTGACAATTACAAAAAGATGTAAAATGATGTCAAGTTGACAACTAAGTTGTCAACTCGACAACTACATGAATAAAGACTTTAAATACTTTCAATAGGTTATTAAATGACTTTAAACTATAACCAAATCTCATAATACTACCCATGACCTCACTATTATCCCTTATAGACTATGTTGCCAATCTTGGCATTACATACACATTTGTCTTTATTTTGCATTTACATTACATTAGGTGGCTCTAATGGCCACATTTACATCACATTAATACCTTATAGGATATTTGGAATCATATACCCTATTATGCTCCATCAGGATCATGAATTAACCCTCGTAGCCATGGTGCTCTCTCTCTCTCTCTCTCTCTCTCTCTCTCTCTCTCTCTCTCTCTCTCTCCATATATTTCTATACATATTTATTTCTATCTCTCTCCCTATTCCTCTATCTATCTGTATTTGCCTCTAACTATATCACTCCATCTTCCTCTCTCTATCTCATTCAATCTGCATCTTTATTTACCTCTATCTACTTATCTCTATATCTCTCTCCATATAGATTACCCTACCCCTTTGCATCTCTTTATATTTACCTATATCTATATATCTAGGTATGCGCACCAAGATGGTGAATAGAAAAGTTGTCACTCGCCTAAAAAATTCAAAAATGATTTAGTAATGCTATCGGGTTATTTGAAAATTCAAATAACTTGAATGTGTTATAGCTCATAAAATATGAGCCTTAACATGTATGGGGTTTTAAAATTGAAACCCCAATCATGGTAAACTTATAACTACAATTAGATTTTAAAATTGAAAAAACTCAATCATACATTCTACCTATTGTCAAGCAAATCAACATGCCACAACGTCAAATATGTATGAATTTATTTTTTAACACATTTTAATTATTTTTTATTAAAAAATTATTATCATTTTTCATTTATTTTTTATTTTGTTACAAAATTGATATCAGATGCTTCAAACTTAGGCTTGAACAAAATTTGCCTCTTGGAAACCTTGAAGAAGACACCAAGGATAACCCTTAGATGGGTGGCCCTCTAACTCCTTGAAGAAACTCCCCACAAAACTCACAAGATGATTTATTAGGTCATTTAGCACAAAATAAAGCCACTATTTCTTGGCTAGCTGCTAGATTGAAGACTTTCCAACATGACTATCATACATTCATTTTCATAGCCTTGGGAATAATGGTGACAAATGTTGGCAAAGTCACCATACAAAAAACTAATTGGAAAACTTATAAAAATTCATGTCGTTATTATAATGCACATGGCTTGACATGTGATGGCCAAAGAAATAAGAAAACCAAATATATGTGCTCTTTTCACTGATCCCTGAACCAATGAGAATCTTCCTGTTAATTCAAAGAGGTTTCTAATACATTGGTGTAATCAAATGGGCATTAAAACTAATTTTTGTGATACATGATGGATGGTCTTTGACCAAACCCACCCTCCTTTTACTAATTATTAGGTTCCTTTATATTTTTGAGAAAACTATATTTCAAGTTTCTCCTTAATCAAACTCCTAATTACTTTGATATGATGGAGTTCTAGGGTAGAGGTGGAGGGTCTACCCAGGATAGACTAGGAGCTCCACAAGTACAAAATCATCCAAATCAGGTACCACTAGTAGTGAAAGGCATTATTCATGTCATGGTCCTAGTAGCCTTCAAAAATTATATGGAGGTATAGACCCTTTAGGTAGTTGCCACATTGACTGAAACCATCATTTAGCATGGCACACAGTTATCCTAGCCTAGTGGCCCAAAAGATGGTACAAAAAACTAGACCATCTACATCCAGTCTGCCTACCTTGGCCCACATGTGCTCTAGTTTTTTTTGTCTATGCTTTGGGAGAGATACTAATGCACATGCAGATGGTTCAACCTCCCATGTGCACAGTGTGATTCAAGATATTATAGTATTAGCAAGATCCATGAGTGTGATGCATCATATCATGAGGAATTGTTTGTTGACTTGTTGAAATGGGTGTTCTATGAGCTTGACATGCATCTATGTTGAATTTATTTTATAACATTTAAATGTAAATAGATTAGATCAAATAAAAACTTGATGCAAACACTATGCATTTCAATATGTAGCGACAAAGGGTGGTACATTATTAACCATCCACTACAACTTATCCAATTGCATCTTCATTAGAAGTAAAATTGTATAACATCTCAAAATATAATAAGACTTTATATTCAAAAAATTATCTTTTAAGATATATTAACTGACTAATTATAAATTTATTTATGGTTTAACAGGTGATGACAGCAGACCAGAATCACAATTCCATGATGGTACCCTTAAGGCCATTTCATTTGGCCTAGAAATCTATACAGTGTCTTTTTTTGTTCATACATGAACTAACAATTCTTATTGAATATGCATATCATTTAAAGTGTGATTATTTTAACTATATTTTAATTTGTATATGTTGATCTTATCTTACTCTTGTAGGGTACGCCAAGTGTGGCTAAGGTAAAACCTTTGACAACATCTTTCTTGAGATCAAGTGATCAAGGAAAAGTAATTGAAAACATTTTTAATTGGTCCATGATTGTTCAAATAGATTATGATTATACACATACATCTAGATTGAAAGTCTTGCATTTTTTCTTCTATATACAACAATCAATAGGGTTTATAGAATTGATGTTTGCACCATCACCAATTGCCCCTGCTAGGACAATAGGAGAACCATCAGAGAATCAAGTATATTCTTATTTTATATTGTACATATACATTTGGATGGAAGTATATATATGTTTAGTTTGTGTTTCTTTGTCAACAATAATAATATATTAACTTGTATCAATTGTATTTTACTTGGTCTACCCTTCTCATGGTTTGGACATGACACAAATCCTCCACATCAATTGATATAGTAGGACTACTAATCATCAAATGGGGTTGTCATTTAAGAACTCCTTTTAACCAAAAATAAAAGGAATAAGTTAATAAACAATTTTATTTCAAAGAAAGTATAGTTCAATATAGTTTCGATTAAGTAAAAATGGGTTTTGAAAGGACCAAAAACCTTTAACAAAAACATCGAAAGATAGAGCATTAAGAGAAAAAAAAAATTGTGGATCACCACTAACCAAGCCCAAGGGAACAAACAAAAAGTTCCCACAAAAAATAAAATTGAGACCGGACCAGCAAACCACAACAAAGGGCGGTCAAAATTTACATTTAGGCCCACCCTTGTGTGAACGTAAATTCAAATCAAAAGAAGGCATGGACTGATGCAGAAGCATCTTGGGTCTTTGGCAATCCTTCTCAACCAAAAAGATGTTTGTTTATTATTTAGTTTGTTTGGAGGCTGCTCGGGAAATACTCTGTTGCTCGAGTTTGTCACTTAGTTATACTTATTTTTGTTGCTCGGGTCCTGTCGCTCGGGCATGCTTGTTTTTGTTGCTTGGGTCCTATCGCTTGGGCATGCTTGTTTGTTTCCTATTTCTCAGGGTGTTCTTTGCCCGAGTCACTATGTTTCTCAGTCATCCTTTTCTCGAGTTTCTTATTTTGGAGTTGGATCTGGTGGTCGACTTCTTCAGTTAATTTTTTGTGGCTTAATTAATTTGGGGTCTCTCATTGGGATCTGTGTGGACCTAAATCTGGGTCTCACTTATGGATTTGAGCGCAGACCTCTCTTGGTGGACTCTTGTATATATTTGTTTCTTTGGTCTTAGTTTTGGTAGCATTTTTAGAATAGGATTGGAATATCATATTGTAATAGAAGATTACCTGTTGAGATATCTAGAAGGCAAGTCTGTGACCTCGCATGTATAAAGATCAATTTGTAATTCATTGAATATATATGGCCCAAATCAGGAAGGCCTTACATCCCAGCATGTAATGAGTTTGATCAATTAATGAAAAGGATTTTTGTTGTTTCTTCTCTCATTGTGTTGTTGTGGCTTCCGCATTGTTTCTACAAGTCAGTTTGGTAGTTGGGAGAGGCCTAGGCCCCATCTTCCTACCCTCCTTGTGTCAAGTGGTATCAGAGCATTGGTGAGATCTAAGTTCCTTCTTGTAAACCCTAACCCTATTTGGTGATATTTTTTTGGGGTAGAAGATTGTGGTCTGACCTACAATTACAGAGGGATTCAAGATGGTTCTTGGGAGAGGAAATGCATATCTAGGTCTAGCTGATATGCTTAGACAGATGGCTGCTAGATTGGAAGTTGTTGAGACAGCCCATCGCAGAGGAAGACATCTTGAAGATGTTAGTGATGATGAATTGGAAGAGGTTCAAGGTGAAGTTTCACCTGCACCTGTGATGAATCAGGAAGAAGAGTGATTCCTGAGAGCTTTGACAAGTTTGAGATCCACACCTCAGTTTAATCCTCCTGAGTATAGTGGAAAATTGGATTTCTAATAAATTGATTGACTGGATAAATGAGATGGAAAAGTATTTTGAATATGAGAATGTATTAGAGGATAAGAAAGTGAAGATTGCAAGAACAAAGTTGAAAGGTCATGCATCCTTATGGTGGGAACATCTGCAATTGGATCAAAAGAAGAAAGGTAAAGACAAAATCAAGGTATGGGATAAGATAGTAAACAAATTGAAAGGCAAGTTTGTACCTTGTGATTATTAGATTAACTTAATTAGGTGAATGCAAAGTTTGAAACAGAAAGATAGATTAGTAAAAGACTACACTAAGTAATTCTATAGATTGGACATCAGATCTACACATGTTGAAGATGAGGTGGAAAGAGTAGCAAGATACCTGAATGGATTGAGAAGTTCCATACAAGATGAGATCAGTTTGGTCAAGATGGAAATCATTGAGGCATAACAATTTTCCCTAAAATCTGAGGAAAAGTTGAACAGAAGATATGAGAAAAGACAAAGAGGAAGAGGTGGTAGATTCCCTAGAGGAAGAGGTAGATCTCATGGTGAAAATAGTAGATCTGAACCAGACAAGTCAATTTCAGACACATTTCAAGACAAAGGAAGGTTTGTATGAGTGGTTGGTTATGCCCTTTGGTTTAACTAATGCGCAGAGTACATTTATGAGGTTAATGAATGAAGTCCTGAAGAAATTCTTGAATAAATGTGTGATTGTATACTTGGATGATATTCTAATATTCAGTAATACAAGAGAAGAGCATTTGATGCATATAAGGAAAGTGTTGCAGAGATTGAAAGAGGAAAAGTTGTTGATAAATCTGAAAAAGTGTTCCTTTATGAAAGAAGAGCTTGTATATTTGGGTTTTGTGATTTTAGCTGATGGTTTAAAGATGGATCCTAAGAAGGTTGAAGCTATACTTGGTGGCCTACACTAGAAAATGTCAGTGAGGTAAGATCATTTCATGGATTGGCAAGTTGTTACAAAAATTTTATCAGAAATTTCAGTTCTATTTGTAATGCTATGACTAAGACAATGAGAGGAGACAAAAGATAATTCAAATGGACACATGGAGCTGATAATATTTTTGAGACTTTGAAGTTTAAGTAGAATGAATTCCCTGTGTTAGCATTACCTTATTTCAATAAGGTATTTCAAGTTGAATGTGATGCAAGTGGAAGTGCAATTGGAGCTGTGTTGACTCAAGAAGGTAAACTTGTTGCTTTCTTTAGTGAAAATTTGAATGATGCTAAGAGGAAATATTATGTCTATAATCAAGAGTTCTATGCTATTGTTAAAGCTATGAAAAAATGGAGACATTACTTGATGCCAAATGAATTTGTGTTGTATATTGATCATAAGGCTTTACAGTATTTGGGTAGTCAGAATAAGTTGAATCAGAGACATATGAAATGGGTAGAGTATCTACAAAGTTTCACATTTGTGATTAAGCATAAGAGTGGAGTGTCTAACTGAGTTGCTGATGCATTGAGTAGAAGAATACTTTTGTTGACTGAAATGAGAATTGAAGTTCTTGTTTTTTATGACATGAAGAATTTGTATGAAGATGATCCTGATTTGTTAAAGCTGTGGAGAGTGTGCAGAGCACCTAATTCAAATCAATCAAGTAAGTATGAAGACTATTTCATTTAGGAAGATATGTTGTTCAAAGGTATTCAGTTGTGCATACTGAGAGGTTCAATGAGAACTAATTTGATTAAGGAGAAACATAGTAGTTGATTGGCTGGAAATTTTGGTATTGATAAGACATTGAGTTTGCTTAAGGAAATGTATTTTTGGCCTCAGTTATATAAGGATGTTCAAAAATTTGTGAAAATTTGTGGAGTTTGTCAAGTTGCAAAAGGAGTGAGTCAGAATATTGGTTTGTATACACCAATTATTGTTCATGAGAAACCTTGGAGTGATATCAACATGGATTTTGTTCTTGGCTTACCTAGGATAGCACAAGGTAAAATGATTCCATATTTGTTGAACTGTGGATAGATTTTCTAAGATGACACATTTCATACCATGTAAGAAACATCAGATGCAGTACATATAGCAGATCTTTTCTTTAAGGAAATTGTCAGATTGCATGGATTACCGAGGAGTATCATCTTTGATTGAGACAGTAAGTTTGTAAGCTATTTTTGGAGAACACTCTAGAAGAAGTTGGATACTGAGTTGAAGTTTAGTTCTACATTTCATCCACAGACTGATGGACAAACAGAGGTTGTAAACCGAAGTTTGGGTAATTTGTTGAGATGCTTAGTTGGAGACGCACCAAATAATTGGGATTTGATGTTGGCACAAGCAGAGTTTGCATTTAATAGTTCAATAAATAGAAGTACTGGAAAAGCACCTTTTGAGATTGTTCATGGCACACAACCGAGAGGTATATCGGACTTGAGAGATATTGTTGGAGAAGAGAAAAGAAGTGTTGAAGCAGAAGAATTTGCTGAGTTCATGAAGACATTACATGAGGATGTGAAACAGAAGTTGGAGAAAAGCAATCAGAAATACAAAGATAGTGCAAACAGATCAAGAAGACATAAAATGTTTGAAGTTGGTGATGCAATAATGGTTCATCTGAAGAGAGGAAGATTTCCTATTGGAACATGTGGTAAATTGAAGATGAAGAAATTTGGTCCTTGCAGAATACTGAAAATATTTTACAGTGGAAATTCTTATGAAGTTTATTTACCTGATGACATGGATATATCACCCATATTCAACATTTCAGACTTATATGAATATCATGAACCTGATGAAGAAGTGACAGTACCAAGTGATTACCCTAAGAAGCAGATAGAGGAAGTTGAGAAGATTCTAAAACAAAGAGTTAGCAGAAGTACAAGAGGAAATGAATACATGGAGTATCTAGTAAAGTGGAAGAACAGTTTGATTGAGGACTCATCTTGGATTTCTCAATCTAAGTTGGATTCATTTCAGGTTGGACCTGATACATGATTCGGGGAATCATTTCTTGTACCCCAGGTGTCTGATGCAGGAGCATCTTGGGTCCTTGGAAATCCTTCTCAACCAAAAATATTTTTGTTAATTCTTTAGTTTGTTTGGAGGCTGCTCGGATCTGTCACTCGGTTATGTTTTTTTTTTTTGCTCGGGTCCTGTCGCTCGTGCATGCTTGTTTTTGTTTCTCAAGTCATGTCACTTGGGCATGCTTGTTTGTTTTCCTGTCACTTGGGCATGCTTGTTTGTTTTCCTATCACTCGGGGTATTCTTTTCCTGATTCACTTTGTTGCTTGGTCATCCTTTTCCCGAGTTGCTTATTTTGGAGTTGGATCTGGTGGTCGACTTCTTCAGTCAATTTTTGTGGCTTAATTAATTTGGGGTCTCTCATTGGGATCTGTGTGGACCTAAATTTGGGTTTCACTTATGGATTTGAGTGTCGACCTCTCTTGGTGGACTCTTGCATATATTTTTTTCTTTGGTCTTAGTTTTGGTAGCAGTTTTAGAATAGGATTGGAATATTAGATTACCTGTTGAGATATCTGGAAGGTAGGTCTGTAACCTCGCATGTATGAAGATCAATTTTTAATTCATTGAATATATATGGCCCAAATCGGGAAGGCCTTACAGCCCGGCATGTAATGAGTTTGATCAATTAACGAAAAGTATTTCTGTTGTTTCTTCTCTCACTGTGTTGTTGTGGCTTCCGCATTGTTTTTGCAAGTTGGTTTGGTAGTTGGGAGAGCCCTGGGCCCCATCTGCCTACCCTCTTTGTGTCATGGACGGCTTTAATTTCTTTCCTTTAATTGTTATCCATCCATCATTCACCTTCTCAACTACGCTCTGCCAAGCCAAAGAGTTAGTAGAGGAGCCCACAAGAGCCTGAGAAACAATGTTGTCCACACCAGCATGCACAGCTGGGACAGGGACAGCATCACCACCACTCCCCAAATCCCCACTTGGAGAAACAGGGACAACAAAAACCACAGCACCAACAAACGAGACATCTGATCCAGAGATAGCAGCAACACTCTGGTCCGGATCAGTAGCAGCATCACCCAAAAGGACAACATCAACAGTCTGAATCAAGGCAGCATCCAGAACATCATCACTAGCATCAGCATTAGCCTGATCAACTTGAGAGGAGTTGGCCGCCAAACCTTCATCCTTAGACACTTTATGAACTGTATGATGGTGGTTTGAAGCCCCCAACCACCACGAAGGCGATTTCTTCATTTTAACCCTATCAGATAAGCATCAAGCAGCAATATGGCCAGTCATGCGGCATATCCTACATCTAAAAGGAATTCCCTCATAATCTAGAGTCTAGACCCAAAGGAGAAGCCAGAGTAATCTTCTCAGGGAGACCCTTTGAAGCATCAAACTCCACAAGGATACGAGCATATGTCAAATGAAGAACGTCAGAGGATCCTGAATCAACCAATTGGAAATCCCCAATGGCCTCCCCCATAGATTCCAGAACAGAATCCAGCCAAAGATGAAGGGGAAGATGCAGGAGTCTCACCCATATGGGTGTTTTTTTAAAAGACTCGATAAGAGGATCAAAATCCTTATGCCAAGGTTTGGCCATAAGGGGGAAACTGTCATCATCCCAAGTGAAACACCAATCACACAAAATAATTTTCCTGTCTGCAGCATTTCCAAACTTTGCAATAAAAAAGCCCTTTGCCACAGGGTATATCTGAACAGTTTCAGATAAAATAGGTTCCCAATGTTTGGAAATCCAAGCATGCAGGTCTGATAGAGAGGGAAAAACCCCTAAATCTGAATATGGTTGCATTAGAGGCAAAATCCTCTGCATTTTTAATGATTTCATTAACTATATCAGGTTTCAGTTTTACCACTTGATGGGACACAACAAGAGGTCTGGACCGAAGGCTTCCTCTCCCTGTAACAGTAGTTGAGGACTTGGCTCCATGAATATCTACTTCAAATGCAGTCGTGTCTGCATAAGAGACAGTAGGTCAAGAGGTCTGGCAGCAGAGGACAGCGGCTGCAACAATGGAGACAGATCCCCCACCGAGTAGCAACCACACGAAGCCCAGGCGCAGACACACCAGCAGATGATTTCAAACGTGTCTGCAGGCGGGAAATAGCAGCGGGAGAAACAGTGGACATTTTGAGCAGATAGTATAGTTATGTTTATGTTGATTTGACATTTGTAAACTATTATTGGCATACTTAATCAAATTTCTTGTTAGGATTATTGTTGTGCATCCATCTTCAAAGTCAAGAACTATTTCAAAGAGGCTTGATTTTCATGATCTTCCACATCTATAGGATTTATCTGTCATCTATAGGATTTGGTATAGACATATAGTATTACCTGTAGTCATTTAAGGACCGATACATGTATCCATTCGACCTTTTTATTTTACATAGACCTAGAGATGGCATATGTTGCATTTTTGTAAATTATTTATTGAGTTGGCATATATGCACTAACACCTAAGAGTCATCCCAAAGAAGAGGCTTGGCGAAGGGTCCTACCTAGGGCATCATCCATGATGATAAAGATAAATGGAATACTGGAGCTCCTTGAGGTAGACCATTGGAAACTGGGAAAATTTCTTTGGAGAACCAATGAGAAGAACTAAAAATCAAGGTGCGTAAATGCAAGTACAAACATATTGAATCCAATCCTTAGCAAATTTAAGGCTTCTAATACTTTAAGCAAAAATATCCAATCCATGAAATCCTAAGCTTTCATAATATCTAGTTTTACCAACATATTGGATTATGTAGTGTGATGAATAGAGTGTATAATACCCTGAACAATGATGACTTCATCTAGGATGGAGTGATTGGAAACAAATTCAATCTACTCACAAATAATAGATGTCGGGGTATTATTAAGGCAACTGGCCATCTAGCTTTATAGATAATTTTATATAAGATATTGTAGAGAGAAATGGGGTGAAAATCCTCTAAAGAGAGTGCTCTCCTTTTTGGGAATTAAAGTAATAAATATATTGTTGATTTCCTGAAGTAGAGTGGACTTAGCCCTAGAACCCTCAATAGTTGCCACAACATCAGCGTCTAAAATGTGCAACATTTTTTATAGAAACTTGCTAGAAAGTAATTTGATCCAAAAGATTTATTTGGATGAAGATGGAATAGAGTTGTTCTATGTTCTGTAAAGGTAAATGGAGCTAAGACCATCTTACTTTTTCTTCTAAAATTAATAATGAAATGTTTTGCAATAATAAAGACTATATCTGCAAGTTGGATCCCTCCCAATTGCTAATCAAATTTGAGAGGAAAACCATCATATGACCTTTCATTGTTTCGGGATCCTCACTAATAAATTCATCTTGTAATTGAATTTGAGAAATGTGGTTCAAACCTTGCCAAATTTAGTAACTATATGGAAATATTTTCAAATTTTATCCCCATCTTTCAGCCAAGATTCTCGAGACTTTTGCTTCAACTATATGTCTTCCTTTGCCAACAAATCAACGTAATCCTTTTAGAGTTTGTTTTCTCGTAGATATCTCACTTGGTCCAACCCAAAAAGATAAACTTCGTCATCAAGTTGTTGTAATTGTTCCTCAATTGAATTCTTCGTAATAAAAAACTTCTTAAAACTAGGTCTATTTCATACCTTTAACTAGGTCTTGATATATATTTAAGCTTAGAAATCAGTCTAAACATGTTTATTCCAACCAGTTGTGGTTTTGCCCACCATGTTTCAATGTTTTGTCATTAAAATCCTTGCCTTTTAACCACATTTTCAAATATAATTGAATATCAAAAAAATCCCTTTACCACTGATAATAATAGTTTAGATAATAATAGAGCTAGAGCAAGGTATTATGCTGCTCTTAAAAGAGAAAAGGTGCTCAAATCACCACCACAAAAATACCTATCTAATTTCTCTTCAATGTTACCAAATCATATCCTTTTGTTGGTCCGAGTATGAATACCATTTTTCATTGGAATGTCTAATAAATTATTCAAGTTTACAAGGTTTGCAAAACCCAATTGTGACTGATGCTATTCTATAACACCTCCACTTTTTCATAATTATAAAGAATGACATTCAAATCCCCTTCAAGGTTATGTAAATCTGTCTGATGAGCTTTCATGAAATGCTCTAATTCTATCCACAATTCCATTTTCCTAATGTCCTAATGGTGGGGACTGGACCATAGAAAATTGTTAAAATGAAATGCATGTTTACTAAAAGACTTTGTACCTTTTAGTTGATCCAGGATTGAGTAGTCATCACTGTCTGCATAGCTACCGATTGTGGTTTTCATACAATAGCAATGCCCCCAAATGCTCCATTGGTTGGATCACTTTCTTGTTTCTACAATCTCAGGTTTTGAGAGAAAATAGTAATTTCAACTAAGGATGATTTGGTCTTTTGAAATAAAAAGATATCAGCATTTGATGTGTCCAATTGATGCTTGACCAAAAATTTCTTGTTAGGGTCATTGAGACCCTAACATTCCAAGAAGTGATCTTCATTGCTCTTTGCAAAGGGGTTGGCCCTTCCCACATCTTAACATTCTTGTGATCTTGACCTGACCGTCTGCTTCCCTGGCCATGGAACATTTTTCTTGATTGTCTTTTCTACCTTTTTTTTCCTTTCCTTCCCCACAATCAACAAAGGTGAAAATGGTCTTCGTTTGGCTAATACCCAATTTGCCTGGAAAGGATATAATTGGATCAGCTTTTGCGCTCGTAGATGCCTCTAGATTGGGATCAATATTCTTATACCACTCATCCTCTGCTGCCAACTCCATATGTTTGGAGAGACCAAGATGATGATCCCTGACTACAATACTTTTGAAGACGCGAGCATTTTCGATTGATTTCTTTTCAGAGTTTGACAGTTCAAGAATGTGTTGGGCAACTTGACTAGGAGTTGAATCACAAGATAAAGATGCAGGGGCAAACGTCAGGGAAGGAGGATTGAAAGAGGTTAGGATATGTCTAGAAGATTCCAAATGACCAGTCTTGCCTCGAATAGAAATTGGTCTACAAACAAAGATATTGAACATTTGTCAACAATCTTGCCTATAGTAGAACCTTTGCAATAGCCATGCCTATTTTGATCTGCTAGAGTTGGTTGGGACAGATCTGGTTTGAAGTTCAATGAAGTCAAATATTTTGATGTTGAATGACCATGACAAAGACAAGTAGAACACAAGATTGGAGAAGAATCTATCTCGATTCTCTGCTTCCAAGAGCTAGCCTCTGTTATAAGTTCTAGTTCTTCCCATATGGAGAGCTCAAATCCAATTCGATGCAAATTCGAGCATAAATGATGAAAACCCCTTAAATTCTAATATTCCAAGGGAAGATTGTAGAGTTTGATCCATGATGGAGTCTTGCCCAGCGGTTGAAACCAATTGTTGAAGCTAGGTTCCCAATCTTTGCTAAAATTTGGATCTTTTCTTTCAAATCTCTAGACAAACATCCAACCAAGAAGAATCCATTAGGTAGGGATTCTAATGTGACTTTAAATCCCCAACAGGAGATAGAAATCTTTATTTAGCAACAACTACCTTGCAATCCACTACACAATTTTTTTGTGCTTATTTATTTTCCGTTGTTGAGAACTGTCGTTGGGGATCAATTTTTCTTAGAATGATGAGATTGAGGTTGACTATCGCCCAAATTCAACCCAAGGGAATGTTCTGGACGAAGAGAAAATTGTAGTTTGCCTAAGGGAATGTGATTGGCAATAGATGCAACATATATGTTAATATCAAAGTTCTGAAACAAAGGAGGCACATGGTGAAAGTAAGGATTTCTCAGGAGATGAAAACCAAGAGCGCGAGGTTTTGCCATCCAGAAATCTTTAAAATCCATATTATCTATCTTATCGTTTATCTTATTTTACGCTATTTTTTAACTCTAAAATCTGAGTCTTTCTATATAAGAGTTATACTACTATTGTATATTATATTTTTTAATAAAAATTATTAGATTTATACTTAAATTTCGATAGAGGATAAGAGAGATTTAGTGTTCAAATGAGAAGATATGATATTAATTTGTATTCTCACAAAAAAGTGGTTGTTTTTTTAATGATTGTTTTTTTAATTATTTGAACATAAGTAAAATTTAAATTTGATTGTTATACATAATTTTATTCAATTATCTTTTTTGAAAAATATATTATTACAAAAAAAAAAAAAAAATCTTGTCTAAATTTTTATATTTATTTTTTTGGTAGGTAAAAGTTTTGGTTTGGTTTTATTAATATTAACCTGGGAAAAAGACTCAGCCTAGACCAAGGGTGATTACAATAAGGGAAATCACCTTCCCAAAATAAAGTGACACAGAAAGGCCCGTAATTAAGTCTAGATCAAAGCCCACATCCACAACTATAAACTGGACAGTAATCAAGATTTACAATAGGCTCCTCCCTTTGAATGAGAGCGGAGGATCATATCAAATGAACCATTCTTCCCTTTTATATCATTTTTTTTTTCTTTTTGACAACATACCAACCCTCCTCCGCCCCGGCAACCTCATCCTACCATTTCAAAGAATTGTCTTGGGGACTCTTCTCCAAATTAGTAGTGGAAAAATTCTCTTGTAGACGTTGACTCTCCTCTAACAGAAGTTCTTATCATTTGGTACGGAATCCCCTTTTCTCCTTGCTCTCTGGCGTAGCAACACCATTATGTGTCAAATCCTTAGTACCCCAATTAATTGCAATATTATCACTATTTACTAGAGGAATCTCAACCTAATTTGGGATTTCAAAAGATTGTTGTTATCCATCCCCAAACACAACCTAAGAATGACTTTGTTGTTTTGCATTCTTCTTCTCCGTAGTATAATGAGTGGTGGAGACATCTTTCCACCAAGAAGTCGTTTTATGCAATTTTTGTTTAGCACATTGATCAACCAAATGCCATGTTTGAAAGCACCTTCTACATCTAAAGGGAACACCCTTCATAGTCCAGGGGTTGCATCTAGTAGTCTTCTGAGGTTTTAATTGATAATGCTTCAAGAAATCCTTTAGAGACATTCATCTCCACCAAGATTCGTGCAAAAGTAGAATGCAGAAGATTTAAAAAGTCACCATCCACCTACAGAAAGTTGCCTAATGAGTTTCATATAGCCTTAAAGCATGAAGCAAACCAAAAATGCAAAGGTAGATTTGGAAGTCTTACCCAAATCGGTACCCTAACAAAAACTTTAGTGGTAGGGCAAAAAGTTGGATATCAAGGCTTAAGCATCAGAGGAATCTATCCTCCCAGCACCACTTAAATCGCATAAAACCTTTTTCCTATCCTGGACATTTTCAAACACAACAATAAAGAACCCTCTAGCAGCAAGGTAGATTTGGACATACCCGATTAGAAAGGATTCCCATTTTTTTGTAATCCACTTATGAAGATCATGCAAACTCGGCCACAAACCCCTGAAGCGCCCAATTAATCCAAGCTTCGAGAAGACCGCAATATTATGTACAACTTCCTTTTCTACTTCTTCGTTCAAATCTACAGTGATAGAACTAGCTAACAGTTGCATCACTTCTCTCAAAGCCTTTTCATTCTTGCATAGTTCTTCCTTGGACAAAGCCCGTGGAGGGTCATTTTGAGAGCCAACCCCATTTACTATTGTTGGCTCAATGTAACAGTCATACTCCATGCACAGGTACTCCCGAGATGAGGGATCAGTAGACCCTCTACCATCGTGCCACAATTCCACCCTAATTTTGTTCGCCATTGTTTTCCTACTTAAAACTTTTGTCATAATCACATAATGAAAAGGTGAAATTGGGTCCCCTTGACGGATTCCATTCAACGCCTCAAAAAAACCATAAAGTGAACCATTCACCACAATTGAAAATCTTGGAGAGGAGATGCATGTACGAATAACCTAAATCCATTTTTCATCAAAGCCAAATATTTTCAAAACTATTAGTATCCCAACACACTTGGTCATACGCCTTAGTGACATCAAGTTTTATGACCATACCTTTAAAACAATCTGCTTTAATTGAATGTTTAATTTTTGAAGCAAGAGTGATACTATCTACTATATTACAGCGTGAAGCCATTTTGCTCCTTTGAAATTATCTTACGCAAAATTCTCTTAAAGTCTATTTGCCAAGGCCCTTGAAATAATTTTATATATTGAATTACATTAAGGGATATTGCCTAAAATCACCAAATGATTCACATATTTCTTTTTTGGGGATGAGAACAATAATTATATTATTCATGTCTCTAACAAATCTTTTTAAAATCCTCTGCCAACTGTAAAATATCTTCTCCAATGAAGTGTCATGACCTAGAATATATTAAAAATAATTAATTGTCGCCTCACCAATGCTTTCGTTGTCTTCACACGTATGATTGTCTTCTATTCTTATTTCATCTATTAAATTCAAAGCTCTCCTTGCTTTAATAGAAGCGTGAAAAAAAATTAGTAAATTAGCATCTCATGAACTGATCCACACTTCTCGTGCCTTATCCTTCCAATATAATTCTTCTCCTACAAGCATTTCAGCAAGCTTTACCTTTTGTTCCTTTTCCTTCAAATAATTTCCATTCATCATACCATGGATAATTATCTTGTCATTCAAATTACTTAACTCATGGCTACCAGCAACTTCTCCGTGAAAATATTTTTATAGGTCCCCTTTATTCCAGGCTTTCAATTTGCTCTTATTAAAATGCAATATTTTCATAAAACAAAAGTTGATCGTTCCTCTAAAGGAATTACTTTCTTTCCACCACTCTTCCAGTTTACCTCTAAGTGAATCATCTCTCCATCACAAAGATTCAAATTTGAAATAGCCCTTACTAGGTTTATTCGCTACTGCCAACCTTCAAAAAAACTGGGTAGTAATCAGAAATTGAAATAGGTAAAATGGACGAAGAAAGGTCAAAATTATTTGCTGCACAATATTGCCCTTCAAATAAGCAATCCAATCTTTCAGATGTATTTGTAAAACCATCCTCCTATTTGTCCATGTGAATAGCCCGTTTTTAGGAACAAACATCATGAATACACTTAATTCCACAAATTCTCCAAAATCTATCGTCACTCTATTTACCTTGGAAATATCACCGTTTTTCTCCCCCGGATTCAAGATTGCATTAAAATCCCCTACAGGTATATAATAATTACACTCCAAATAATCAATTATTCCTTTTAGCTTTGCCCATAAGACACCTTCATCTTCAGTACATGTGGCCCCATGTGTATTAAAGATGTAAAAATCCAAATTTGAATAAAAGCACTTCACCTTACACGGCATCTAGCTATCTTCTAACTCAACCAATGCAACTTCTATGACATTTGGATTCCATAAGACCCCCAAGCCTTTTAATTGTCCATGAGCATCATGAAAAAAACCCTTCGCATTTTCTTCAAAATTTCTAAAAAAGAATGTTAGTTTCTTGATTAAATTTGGTTTCTTGTGACAAAATCAAGTATGCACCTTCTTTCTCTAAATGTGCTTTATGGAGGGCCTCTTGTCAAAAGTCAAAAGGCCCATCACATTCCATGTTATTATCTCCATTGACTACCAAGGGAGGCTCTAGCTCCATTGGTCTTTTTTAGAAATTTAGTTACACTGACTAACCATTTTTTTGTCGCTTCATCGTCCCTTTTCTGACGATTTGTTTTCCTACCCCTTCTCTTTTTTATTTCCCAAGAAATTTTGATGTTGATTGACTTATACTTCAAGGGTCCAAAATGTCCAGTTCATCTTCTTCATATAGAGCATCTTTTGAGGACCATCTATCCTCCATTTAGTCTTCAGACATCATCATTGAAACAATCCACTCTCCTACAAATGGACTGGTGCAGGTTTCATGACCGCAGAGATCCCTGACTGGCTTCCAACATTCCCTACGTCCTTCACTGGGCTCTCCAACATCTTTCCATTCCCGTGCTTTCTCTATTCTCCACTCCCTCTGTGCTTATTTTGCATGCCTTCTACCGCTGGTTTTGATGCGTTGCTAGGAAGAGAAACAAAGCTTTCTCCAATGTTGATCAGTTCTTACATAACTTCATTCCTCGCAGTCGTAATTGTCTACCCAGTAACCACATTTTTGTTTTTCATGTTCTGAATGGGATTCCCTGTCCAATGCTCTACCTTTTTCAGGCCCATCCTACAATGAGATTCCCTATGACATCAGACCCAAAAAAATAAAAAATCTTCCTCAACTTAATTGATTGAATCCAATGTTTTTCTGTGCGCACAACCTTATTTCCTTTGGGATTTGATTTATGGAAGCTATCTTTATTCTCTATAATGGTGCCTAACGATCTCCCAATTTTCTCTGAGCACTCTTTTGACCAGTACTCTATAGGCAAATTGTATAATCTGACCCAAATGGCATATTCACAAGGATTCATCACCACTGGGTTATAATTAAGATACCATTTCTACATGTATAAAGGGTCTTGTTTCATCATCTATAAACCTTCTTGCAATATTTTTTCCTTCCCCACATCGGCAAAAAAATTTGTGCATCAATTTTCTTATGAACTGCGTCTTCCATGTGTTTTTGATCCAATTACTTATAATTTCTCTATTTTTCTTTGGCCCTATGAATTTGCAAATAACTGCTAGATCTTTCATTAAATCCACCGCAATTCCCAACCGATCAATGGTTTAGATGCCCAAAAGATCTTCGCAAAAAATCCTCCTTTTCCAACCTAGATCGACTCTTCTTTTGTGTCTCTCCTCTCTCTCCATCCATTATATGACTTTTCATTAATCAATTGGCTAGATTTATATAATTATACAAGTGTTCTATTAAAAATAAAAATTATTTTCAAATAAGACATTTAATAAAATAATTTTAAATATATAATTTAAAAAATAAAATAGACTCAATAATCAAATATAGGCTTTAAAATTGACATTCATAATAAAATAATATATTCAAATCACTTGCAATGTCATTATCTCTCCATCTCTCTTAACCCCTATATCTCTCACTCACTCTATATACACTTCATATCTCTATCATTGTCTTTCTATCTCCCTCCCTCTTTGTTTCTCTTTTGTTTCGATCTATCCCTCTCCTTTGTTTCTTTCTTCATCTCCCCACCTCCATCTTTGTCTCTATCAACACACTAACCCCCACCCCACCTTGTCCCTTCTCCACCCCCCACCCCTCCCATCTCTCCTCCTATCCCTACCTATCCCTTCATCTCCCTCACTATCACAAACTCTTCCTCTTATCCCTATCCTTGTATCTCCCTCTCTTCTGTTGCTAACATAACATGAGCTTGTTGGTGATGGAGCCTAATTATTTTCCTAATTCAAAAGGTTTATTTCAATTGTGTTTGGATTCCTCTAAGTGGATACATGGTTTGAAGCTATCATTAGAGCATATTATGATGCCCCTAACAGCCAGATTAACTAAGCAATATGTCTACATCTCCATCTCTATCTATTTATCTCTTCCTACATCTATAATTTCCCTCTCTATCTTTTTCACTACACTTTTCTATTTCTCCCTCTTTCTCTCTCTCTCTCTCTCCTCTCTCCCTATGACTCCCTCTTTATGTATCTCTAAATTTTGCCTCTATCCTATCTATATTTCTCTCCTCTCCCCCTCTACCTCAACTCAGCTCTTCTAACCAGCATATTTATTCTCCATCGTATGATCACGTCTATAACAAGAAGCTCATAGCACTAAAATTCTGTAAAATTTACACGAGCCCAAAGACGATGCAATAAACATAATTGTACCAGCTACGGAGCATTCAATGTCCTCTAAAAATGACTTAATAACAACCCACTTCATATCAAGCAATCCAAACCAACATTAAAACCACCGATACTTTTAACATCACTAGTTTTTGTTATCATTACTTTTTTCGTTAGCCAAGCAAATACCCAAAAGATAGACTGGCTTGTTTTGTCACTTGATGCACCTTGTTAACAGTGACACTAGTTCAGCTAGTTTCTTTTCTTACGGAACCGAATCTGAGAAAATTACAGAAGATTATTTGCATTAAGTAATTCACTTCATTATGCTCATATAGCTCGCGTTAACAGATTCTCAACAGACTGCATACGAAGAAATCTATACAAAAAAGTTTATCTTCAAAGTAATGTAAGCAATAACCATCTCCCACAAAAAATTTGAACTTTCTAGCCAGAGAATTGTGCACATTGAACTTCTTATGATATAAAATAATATTGTTAGAATACCATTCTGATGAAAACTGAAACCATTAGGTACAAAAACAAGGACGAGCCAACTATTGATAACCAAAATTTTGATAGCATTGTACGACCTTTGAAATAAATAATCCTGTTTAAACAACTGTAAAGACTATTCCTGTTCAACACTATCAAACATGACTACGACCTTAATCAATTTTGTCTGAATAGCATAATCTTAAACTTTTATAAGATGTCAACTACTCCTATCTAGCTCTTGCAGCAAGCTTAGCAGCAACTTCTTCTTCAGACAATGGCAGATAATAAATTCGGGGACTTGTTCTGGTCTTCTTAAACAAGTCGTCAAGGGTATGGACAGGCTGTTCCACTTTTTTGGGTGGCAAAGATTGTCTTTCCCGAGCTGGGGCAGGCAATGGCGGTGGGGGTGGCAATGGCAGAGATGGTGGGGGAGGCAGTGCATGCTGTGGAGGTCCTGCCACACCTTGCCCAGTGGGTTTAAATGGCATTTGATTATGCAAAACACTGTTAGAATGGGGTTGAATAGCAACTGATGCATGCACAGGAGCTGGTGCCTCTGGCTGCCCTTCAACCTTGTCTTTCACCTCCTCTGGACTGACATGCTCAACAATCAACTGCCGTCCTCCATTTCGTGGCCATTGCAAATTGTACAGTGCATTGCGTGTGGCAATTGCTTCCTCTGTCGAAGAGTACTAAACATGAGGAAAGAACAAATGAGTGAGACCCTTATTGTTTCTAAAGGCCAGTGAAAAATAAATAGGTATATATTTACACCAACATACCGTAACATAGCAGTGTGTCTTTATGTGATCCATCCAGAAACTTGTAACAGTACCAGTTTTAGCCAGAAGCTCTCGTACTGCTTTTAGTGTAAATGGACGTAAAAATCTATCTATTCGGAGAGAATTCGTTGGAGGCTTTTGTGACGGCGGCACTACAAAAGAACCATAGTTTGGCAATCATTAAGTTATAATTTTCAAATTTTTTATTCATTGCTAGGATCAACTTGACAAGGAACTACAAAAATTTTAAAAAAAAAAAATAGACTTTACCAACACGCTCTTTTGGAGATTCAACGATATTAATAGAATCCGATCTGGACAACAAAGGTTTCATGGCAGGGGGTGGCTTATCACGCATTGCAACAGCTGAAGCTGACACGGTGCCTGAAGCTGCAAATGAATATACTGGCAGCTCTCTTTCTGTTGTTGAAGGCTTTGCTGCATCACCAATAAGATTATTTCCCACATTCCACCGCCGAACTCGCTTTGCAGGCTCCTGCAGTCCTGGCTGCTGATCTGTAATGCATCAATCGTAGAAAAGGAATTCAATAATGAAGAGATGATTTTTTGTATGTGGTATGGCAGATCCTACCATGATAACATTATAAACCAAATTATTTTCCTAATATGAAAAACTTATGCAACATCCTGAACATCATCTAATCATACAACAAATCCAACAATCAAATAAATGATGGGCAGCAAAAGCATATGCCACTAATTAGTAATCCCTTTCTAAATTTAGAAATGAAAAATTGAAAACAATCAAAAATATTTATTGCTAGATGATCAAAAACCAATTCTTCTAAATCTCAATTGTAATGAAACATGCATGAAATAGACAATTGCAAGCTTGGTGTACATGCAGATGACCTGAATGTAAAAATAAATGCAGAGCCCAGGTCACCGGGCACGTGGAACATTTTTTGAATATCAAGATTTATAGTACCTAAAGCATTCCCTTCCATTAAAACAAGCATATCTTACAAGATAGATTATTAAACTATAAACCAGTAAATGTGTTCCATGTGAAAGAATCCACCTTATTTGACAGACATCATTATAATGAAAACCACTAATGGTAATCTGAAATAAGCATTTCCTGTGTCAACAGGAATATTCAGATAACCCAATTTCTATTATTGTTTTGCAAGAATAACAAAGATTTGGATCACTCCTTGCAACCAGTAAACATTCAATACAAAAACACAAACCACCCCTATTCTTGTTAGTCAACCAATCAATGCAAAGAAATTTCCAAAACCTTTCAGTATGGTACTATTTGCCATATAACAAGTTTCACATTCCTACTTACCAGATGGTAAAATTCTTCATTGCCCCATACTACATAAAATAATTGGTACTCCAATACAGCATAAAACCATAATACAAATGGAAAGCAATAAAAAATCATTTGATAAATACTTCTGAAAGCCTCTTTGATACTACTCTGTTATAATGATTTTATACACCTGTACCCTGAGTAGTCTTTCTACACACCTTCAAAGAAGATCACAATATTACCAAAAATAATTCAGAGAGGCTATACACCTACTAAACAAGCCAGAAAGCATCCAGGATTCTCTTGAATAGAAGATAAGACACAAAAAAGATCAAGCCTTCTAGTTGATTGATATAATAGGTGCATCTTCTAAATTTGTACACCAGCCTCTCTCTATAATGACTGGTGATTTCTAGAAATATACCATCCAGACTGAGAGTCCTCATAGAAGCAGAACAGTAGATAGCTACAGAAGATATGATGTGTGGTGCCAACTCAGATAGTCATGTCCCTTTCCACCAATAGGAACACCTATAGTCTAGTCAATGTTTAACAAGTTTCACTACCTCCATTGCTTATTCCATTCCTTTAAATAAATGAAGGATGTGTATTTTCCTCCCTACCCATTGGATAGCATGTTCAGTTCAATGTATTCCCTCTAAATGTTTGAACAAGTTTCATTGCATCCTTTGCTTAGTCCATCTCCTCAACAATATTAATTGCATAAGTTCATCTCCCTACCGATTCAACAACGTGTCACAGGTTCCATCCTACTCACCAAGAACATACTTCAAAATAATCTTTTTATTCATTCATTTGATGAAATAGAAGTAAAAGAAACAATCTGAAATGTAAAAACTAACCATTTTCTTAACAAACGCCTGCCAATCAGAGAAGCAATCAAAAACACCATGTACACTTGAATAGTGAATAGAGATGTAGGCTTTCCTCCCCCTATCAACATGCTGAAACTCTTCCAGAAAATCGGATTTTGCACATAAGGTCCACAGCATGCAGACAAAACTTTGCTCAAAGCTGACTCTTGTGAAATTACCCACATTCCTCTCTCAATCCGTGGATATCCTGGCATGTCAATTACCCAGACCCCTGTATAAACTCAGCTAAACTTCTATCAAAGACATGATACTTCCACAGTCCATATATGGTATAAGTGAACAAAATACCTAAAATTCGAACTGTCCAAATATTATGGGATTCCGTGCAAAGAATTCCATCCTTTTGACCATCTTTACCTTAGAAGGCAACGGATATTCCATGCATTGAAAATGCATGTAAACATCCGAACATTGCCCAAAACTTTCAAGTTCCTCCAAATACCAAATGGTCATACCCAGTGCAGAAACCTGCCCAATTTGGAATTTGTGTATTTTAAGTGCCTTACTGTGCAATGCTGTCACAAACTGCTTTACTGTGGTAGTGCTGACCTGTCTTCTACCTTTTTATAATTTAGATAGACAAATTCTACTTCATGCATGTATTGCTTTAGAAAGCTCTTTGAAAGTAGTCGTTTTAAAGCAAAATTCAGATATATAATCAACCTGAGCTGACTGTTGCAATATTTTGACATACTTTTGCTTCCTTAGACCCACCAGACTCCTCCCACAAGGTTCCAGGTTGATGTTGAGAGTTCCAACTACATACTTGTGCAACACCCCACATATAGTGAACATATATTTGTGCCACCTTCAAAAAATGTCTGTGCAATAAAACTGGAAGGTGATTCGCCCATTATTCCTTCTCTGTTGTTACCAATATCTCCATTGCTATCATTTGTTTGAGATCAGTACATCTTCTGTTGATCAATGAATGCATGCTCTCTTTGAATGACCAAACACAATGCCAGAGTGTTCACTAACCCATGCATTTGGTTGCTTGAAAATCTACTGCATGGTTTCAATTTCTTTTAAAATAAACTCAGCTTTCTGAAACTAGCAATCATTTCCGGATGAAGTAGCCATGATTATATCACTGAAGGTGCTGCATTGTCCCCCATGTCATCTTCAAGGATCGGTGTGCACTACCTTTGAATGTGATTTGACATATTTTGTATTTATAAAACCATGATAGCTTGATCCAACACACATACCCATCATCTGCATTTCTGATTTTACCCCGGATTATATGTTGACCACTTGCTAAATGTGTGATCTGCCCACAAATGTCATTGCCCAATGTCCAGTAGAGAATGCCACTCCCTCAAATTTTATCCCTCAAACACTTCTTTCCCAACTGGTCCCTAGTTATTACTTAGCAACTGCTGCCGACCAGGCAGCTTCAAACAGAACGAGTGTCTCCTAATCAAACTGCAAATGAAATGCTGAGACCATAGAAGAAAAGAAACTATAAAAATCTTGCAAAATTAGATAACTTAGATATCCAGCAGGTATGTTTACATACTAATCAAAGTTGCATGCAAGTGCACTCCTTTTGCTTTATATATTACAGTTTACACCATAAGGGAGTTCTATATTCAATGTATAGACAAAAAAACACTAATAAAAACCATAAACAAAAAATTGTGCATAAAATCAACAAGCTGGTTATTTAGGTCTCTAAATTTTCATTTGTATCATCTAAGCTTCTACTGTTCTCAAGATGCAAAGCAAAAGGCCATAATTTCTGAATAATTTCAGCAGTCTAGAACCTACCTACCCAATAACAAAGTCAAATGTGATAAACAACTACATATAAAGTCATTTCACAGAAAATATGGTTTGTCCCAAAAACAAAGTAGAAAATCACATTTACTTCAATAACAGTAATTTGAACTGTACATTACTAGCAACAAGTGGGAAAGACATACACAAGCCTGATTATCTGTAAAACATAAAACAGAAACATATATATAACCTTAGAACCTACATCTGCCATACCAAATCTAAACCCCAAACATGAAGGTGTTGTTGGAGTATTACATTACATAATAGTGTTAGCTTTAGTTTCATAAATAAACTACCATCTGGTTGGTTTCCACGGTTATGCAACAGTTTTGTTTGTTTGTATTGCATATTTAAAGGCATATATTATGAATGAATAAGCATCCATCAATCAAATTTTGTTTCTCATTTTCCTTCTGTGTTAACATTTGGTGTCAGCGCAGCGTATGACAAAGTGGTATGTAATTCAGTTTGGCACCTGTGATAGAGCAACCATGTGGAGGAGATTCACATGTTAATTGTGTCGAGGTGATGTGATCTAGGGCACAGCTATGTGAAAAAGTGGCATTGCCTCTGGATGGATCGAAAATGACCCTGCCCTCTGCCTTGACAAAGGTTCAAGTATGGAAGCATTCTGTTTCAAATTTCTGCATTTTACAGTTTCCAGAGAACACTGGATTGATTCCCAGCCCTAGCTCGAACCTTCGTATTTCTGCAGTAGCGGATCAGCAGTTATGTTTACATAACTGTCAGCATTTTGTTGTTTAGGGAAAATTTTATAGCTGAGCACATTGCTGGTTCAATTCACAGAGAGGGCAGGGATGAATTAAGCTGCGGAGAATTATTCTGCAAAAAGATAGTCTTTGTCAATTCCACATCAATCCTGGGGCATTCCATCTTATGCCTTTATGAACGTTTCTGAGTCATGGTGACAGCACAGAAGTGTTGCTTTGTTGCCAAAATGAATTATCTTACCAGGGCATTTTAAGCCCCCTTGTACCACCTCTATTACATTTTCTGAAGTCAAAATACGTAAGCAGGCTAGTGTAAAGAAGGAGAATGGGCAAACAGCTTTGGTCCCCTTTTATCAAAACCAAGAGCATGTTTATGGAGAGGTTCGCATAGAACTGATCGCAGGAAAGAAAGTCTAGCATAATGGTGTAAAGATTAACCTTCTGGGCCAAATTGAGTTGTAGTTCGACAGAGGGAATTTTTATGACTTCACCTCCCTGGAGAGAACTTGATGTACCTTGTGAGATATATGATCATAAGGTATATCCATTTGAATTCTCTACAGTTGAGATGCCCTACGAATCCTACAGTGGTATAAATTTGAGGCTCAGATATATTCTGAAGGTTACTATCGGTTGCAACTACGTCAGTAACATTTTAGAGTACCAGGACTTTTGGGTGCGGAAATATACACCACTTCCCCTTGTTAACAACAGCATCAAGATGGAGGTTGGCATTTAGAATTGCTTACATATAGAGTTTGAGTACAATAAAAGCAAGCATCACCTGAAAGATGTTGTCATCCGCAAAATATATTTTCTTATTGTCAGAATCAAGATCGAGAACATGGAACTTGAGATTAGGCAGAAAGAGTCCACAGGATCAGAACCTAATACATATGTTGAAACAGAGGTGCATACAAATGACCCATCTAAAAATGACAACTCACCTTGCAATGCAAAAAATGATGAAAGCTTTGTGCTTTAGAGAGTAGCAAAGACAATACATACGAGGTTGGAGGCAATGGAGGCAAGAGGTCTTTTATCATATCGAGCTAGCTTCTCACTCAGGGATGATTTATTGCATGAGAAGCAGACTATTTGTGTCCCTGAAGAAAAGAGGGGCCTTGGCATCATGTTTGTCCCTTCAAGGAGCAAGGGAGAGGCAAGATTTCTTGTGTTCGCGCATTTGTGTATTGACGCTTAGTTGGTGATTTATCAAGCACTTGAGGAGACATTAGACACACTCGAGGATATGTGGACTTTCTAAGGAAAGGTGTCTCATGTGCAGACATTTGGTTGGTAATTTGTGCAGCGAAAGAGAGATTGTTTCCACATCAATTGAGGAGGAGTTAGTTCCACATCACTTGAGGCTCTAGACACACTCGGAGGAGATATGGACTTTCGGAGGAAAGGTGTTTCATGTGCAGCACTAGAGGAGGCATTAGATACATATTGGGAGGAAATGTGGGATTTTAGAGGAAATGTGTTTCATTATGCATAAGGGTGGGAACACTTTTATTTTCTTTCATGTTGTGTAGATGGTTTCAGGTTCTACAATCAGGGGGTCCAATGATGCAATCAATTTGGTGTTTCGTGGGTGAGCAAGGAGGAGTGGTGAAGGCACTTCATCGAAGTCTCCAGAATTTGGGTTCAAAACAATTGCAATGTTCCACCCTTATTCGAATTAATGTAATAAAGGGGGGATGTTGGAGTATTACATTAGATAATAATGTTAGTTTTTGTTTCATAAATATACTACCATCTGGTTAGTTGCCACAGTTATTCAACAGTTTTGGTTTGTTTGTATTGTGTATTTAACGGCATATATTCTGAATCAATAATCATTCATCTATCAAGTTTTGTTTCTGATTTTCCTCCTGTGTTTACAGGTGTGAGGCTTGGGATAAAAGAAATCGTGGCAAAAGAAAATTCCCTCCTCAAGATCAACGGCATTCATAAGGCAAATACATACATTAGGAAATGTTACAATTTGCTGAATGGCTGCATTAGGTTGCTAAAAGATTCCAATGAGTTCTTGGTCAATCACGTCTTAAGGGAAGGAAACAAAGAGGCTGATGCATTAGCCAATGTGGCTATAAGACCGTAGGAATTGAGTTGGCAGAAATTATAGCGTTCCCTCACAATAACTTTGTGTTTCTTACACTTAGGCAGATTACACCTTGATCATGAGGAACGTTCACAATCTAGAGGCAATGAGGCCCAAAGGGAAGTTTTTATGACGTGGCAGAGGGATGCTCCTTGGACTGCCACTTCGTCAACTCACTAACAAGTAGTGCCTGAGTACATTGGGTCTTACTATAAATCAGAGTAACAAGAATCGCCTCTGAATCGCGATTCAATTCACCGCTCCCGATTTTTTTGGAGCCGGTGAATCAGATCGGCGGTTTTTTTGGCATGAATCGCCGATTCAGGCGATTCACCAAAAATCGCCTGAATCGCCATGTATGAACCGACTTTAATTATTTTATAAGGCATCGAGAGTTATTTTGTGTTGGTATTTGACAATGATCAAGATGGGAAGAAAGTCATATGTGATTCACACTGGAGTTGGGAGAATAAGCATATGTTATTGTTCAAACCTTGGTACCCGGCTTTCAACCTAACCAGCTAATCCTTCGACAAGATTCCTTTACGAATAAGACTACCAAATTTGCCACTTCAATTTTTGGTTTGAATCTTGTCTTGAAGCTATTGGGAATACTTTGGGTAGAATCTTAGGGGTGGACAAGGGTTCCCAAGAGTTATCTCATACTACTCATGCTCACATTCTATTTGAGATGAATTTGACAAAAGCTCTTCCGGTAGATCTTTCATTGAAACACACAAGCAGTGTGTCGCTGCAACCTGTAGATTATGAAGGCAACCCCTTTAGATGCAGAAGATGTTTTTAGACAAGCATGTTGCTACAAACTGTGCAAGGAAGAGTACATCAACAGGCAACTTGGTGGAGGGATGTCTACCTTAAGCTTTATTGGGTAGAGAAAGATGAGTCTAAAGAACTAGAAGATGAAAAAGATGATTCAAAACAGGATCTAGCGCTTGACACTACAAAAGTACCAGAGGTTGTTAAAAGTATGGAAGCTGAAAAGGGTCAACAGAATTGCAATGCCTCAAAAGGAAAGTAACCAGGCAGGTCCTCGTACTGCGAAGAAGTGCACAGTGGGACAAAAGCAAAGTAACCAGACAGGTCCTTGTACTGCGAATGAAGGGGAGAGAATTGACACTACCTCTAAGTTTTTGGGAAGAATACAGAATTTGAGTAAGGATAGTATTAATGTTGGTGGTAGACTTAGAGTTGCAGGAAGGGCTATGGGCGGGCACCATTGTAGCTGAGATGAGGAGGCTATGCCCTCTGCTGATGATTCATTAAGATGGCAGGAGGAGGTTGTGAAGCTAGAAGGTTGGCAAGTAGTTAAAGGGAAGAAGGATAAGAAAGCAAAGAAAGAGTGGGCCTTTGATGTTGTTGTTGTGTGCTCATTTAACCACGGGCAATGATTCAGATCATTGTTGCCCTCCCAACCATATATGATATACAGTTATCATCTCCCTCGAGCACTTCTCTTCTTCTAAATAATGCAGATCTGTTGTAGGATTGTGTGTATTCAATTATAAGAGAGGAAGATCCATTCTTCCTTTATACCTATCGGTAGTGCCCCTTCACCAAGGGACTCCACTCGATATAATTATTATATTATCTACATAATTATATTATCACAACCTTAATGTTATCTATGTCGGCATGAAAGAATCCGACCATAGCTACAATAACATTTAACATGATCCTACGTTCACAAACTAAATGCAGAGCAATTAGTAATACTTAATTTGCAAACATGTTAATGGGTCTTTTCGCCTAGATGCCTTTTTTTTTGGGGAGGTTGCTCGAAATCCCAACTTAATAATTAATAAAGAAAGATACCATTCACCAATCAAAGAAAAGAATTCAGTATAATAATAATAATAATAATAATAAATTTATAATATTTAAACATTTAATATATAATATAATTATATTATAATATAATACAATGCAATAATATATATATATATATATATATATATTGATGAAATGACTTGCATGCAAGATATGAGCAAAAAAACCAATAAGGACAAATGAAGAAATCTAGTATAAAAAAACCGATAAGGACAAATGAAGAAATCTAGTATATGAAATTCTAACCTTCGCCACGGATTTTAACATATATTATATATTAATATAATATAATACAATGCAATATAATATAATAGATATAGATATAGATATAGATATAGATATAAGTATATATTGATGAAATGGCTTGCATGCAAGATATGAGTGAAAAAACCAATAAGGACAAATGAAGAAATCTAGCATATGAAATTCTAGCCTTCATCACGAGGGCAAATGCAATTCCGTTTGGAGAAAGGTTGTCTAGTAAAGAAAAAGGCTATCAACACTTCACTCCCCTCAAAGAGAAGAAAGCAAGGGCAACAGAATAGGAGTTCCAAGGAAGGAGAAGGTATTTTGATAGTAGCACTAGAATGGAGGGGTGAAGGCAAGGTTTTGCAAAGTCATTGAAGAGCAAGGCCTTTATCATCCCTTCAAAAGCAATGTCCACTATGACAAATTGTCTCAAGGAGTTGGCTCTCTTTTGTCAAATGGTGCGGTCGAGATGCCCTCGAGATGCCCTCGAGATCGCATCTAGGATTGGTGGAATCACAAGTAAGCATAAGATCTCTAACAAATGATTTTTTTCCTGATCGAACGCATCAATATGGAATTGAAAATGAGATCTGCATGGAAGCCCTCTTTTTTCCAAAGGCTTCAAATTTTATTGCACATAACAGCAACCAAATGTTGATCCAACCAAACATCGTATCAAAAAGGTTCCTAGGTGAATTAGGGTTTCTTTAATCTCCCTTCTAAGCATTGGAATATGGAGCCCCTAGGGATATTAGGGTAAGAATTAGGGTCCTTTTTGGGCGTAGATGACGACTTATTTAAAGCAAAGGCAAGATTGATTGCTAAAATTTGTGTAGAGATAGATCAGGAGAATAGTGTGGGAGGAGTTGGAAATCATCATTAAATATTTGGTGGACTACAAATGAATCGATGGCAAATATTACAATGGTAATGGTTGTGACTCAAACAGGCCCAAGGTAGTGCATTTTGGAGTGGAGAAGGATATGGTTGTGGAGGACGTAGCCCTGACAAGGGCTAGCCTAAGCAAGATGAAGGATGTAGGTTTATAGGAGACTGCAAGCGTATCGGGAACCATCAAAAGGCATACATTCATATTGGAAGGAGATCTAGAGAATACTCCTTCACTTCAGTTGATTACTTCTCCCTTAGGGAGTGGTAAAGTAAAAATGGCAATCCATAGGGACTTGGGCACTCTCCAACAACACCAAAGGAGGCAAGCAATAAGTTGGAAAGAGCTCCCCTTGAAAGTATGCCAAAAGAAGGCAATTGGCATCCATAGAAGAAAACAAGGCCTCTATATTGGAGGCAGCATGCAAGCTATTTGGTATCGCCAACAACCATTGTTTTGTAAAGGCCTATGTGGAGTTTGTCAATGACATCCACTCGTTCGGGTGGTCTTGGGAGAGTTTGGACTCGTTGGATCTTCCAACAAATGTAGTGGATCAGATCAGATATACCCTTGCTAAAAGAACAAAAGCTTTTCACAAAATAATTTATATTAGCTTCATCATTTGTGTGTGAAGAAAAAAGAGTAGCAGCAGCAAGGTTTTGAAAGGAGAAATTCTTGTTTGAGCAGGGATAGGAGCTAGCTGGAAAACAAATCCAATATAGGAGTGGGATTGCAAGTCCTTCAAAGAGGTAAGTTTTATCCTTTCATTTTTTTCAAGTTTGAAGCATGAAATGTCTGATTTTTATATTTTTAAGCATTTTTCAGTTTAAAGTTGCATTCAATCTTAAAAAAAACATGAGCAGCAATGAGAGTGATAGGAGTGGTGAGAATGAAGTGGAAGTTGTTGGTGGAAATACAAGTGCAAGTGTTGAGTGTGGTAGTGGACAGCAATGAAACCCATTTAAGTGCTCTTCAAAAACCACGGAAAAATACACAAAGGGCCCATTGAACAAGGAAAAGCCTCTTCTCCAATATGTTACACCTGTGGATAAAAAGCAAAAAAAAAATCAAGTAAGAGTAGGGTGTGGAATTGTCATGTCTACAAGACAGATTTTAAAGGCAGCTACAAAAGGGTACAGTCTCATTTTTTGGGTGTTACAGGCTGTAGAGTTAAAATGTGTCCAAAACTAAAAGAAAACGAGAAGATAGAGTGCCATAGATTGCATATTGAGGCAGAGATAGGGGCTCAAGGTGTGACAATGTGGGCACCTTCTTTTGCAAGGGCACAATCATCTATGCTTATGACATCCACAGCTGGTAGTAGTGAAGTTGTCACAAGAGGAAAGAGGAAGATGAGTGGCAGTGACAAGGGAGGGTCAATTGAAACTATGTTTAATGTGTAAGCATGAGAAGCTACAGAGTCTTCCATTGCCAAACTCGTTTTGCCCATGCCATCACATTTGATGTGGCCCATTCCTCTTATACTTCAAACAAATGATCGGAGACATAGCCACTATTGGTCCCTCATTCATACCACTTGGAGATCATAAACTACGCAATAACCTCCTAGACAAAGTATTTCCAAGAGTGTGTTAACAGACGATATGAGGTCAACTTGGATGAGGACAAATTGCTCTAGTGTGATGGGTGGGGTGGACTGATGTTAGACATCGACAACTCATTAATATAGTCACATGACCTACTAGTTCTTCTTTTCTCACAATTGTGAATTGTTCAGAGAAGCGTAAGGATGCAGACTTCCAATTTACCATTTTGAGATATGCCATAGAGGATGTTGGGCTTGCCAATGTTGTACAAATGATCACCAATTCAACATGTGTGCAAATTACTTGGTCTAATGGTGGAGGGTGCTTACAAGCACATCTTATGGACCCCATGTTGTGTTCATGCATTGAACAATGCATTGAAAAACATTGGGAAGATAAATTAGGTGAGCCAAGTGGTGGTAGAAGCTAGAGAAATTCACGTGTTCATTTGCAACCACCACACCTCACTTGCTCTCTTCAGTACATTTTCAAAGGAGGATTTCCTCAATCCTTTTGAGGCAAGGTATGTCACTTCTTCATTTTGCTTCACTTTCAAATTTCAATAAATGAATACATTGAAAAAATATTGAAACTTCAAACATTTATATTCCAATATTGAGCCTTGTACTGCTTTTCCTTTTAATGAATATACTATAGGTATGCCACTTACTTCATCTTCTTGGAGAGGATGCTTGAGATGTATGACCCTCTACAATTAATGATGGTGAATTCAAAGTGGACTAGATGGCCTAATTCAAGGTCTACTAAAGGAAAATCCATCAAACAAAAGATACTTGATGTGTGAGGTAAGACATTGCTGATTTTATTTAAAAACAAATATAAGATTCCTTTCTTCAAATTGAATTTCTGATTTTAATAATTTATTTTATTGTCCAATGTTCCAACCATCAAAGTTTCTAACATGTAAATTAATTATTTTGAACCTTTTGTTTGCATTTTGTAGATATATTTGCTCATTCACCTCACAAATTGTAGATATGCTATTTCAAACTCTCCTAATCTAGGATAGAAACATGAGACATTTGATGGTATGCTTGGGAAGATAAAGCAAACAATTTTGGAAAAGGATCCTACAATGGGATTATATGAGCAACATATTAGGCCCATTGCGATGTGGAGGTGGAACACAATGTACACCCCGCTTCTTATGGCAACCTTTTCTCTAAATCCCAAATGGCATGCACCAAATTATGGAAGGGTGCCTCCATATGATGACCTAGAGGTTCTTTAAATGGGCTCACACGAGCCATTGATAAGATATCTCTGGAGGAGCATGCTTCAATACTTCACTTCAAATCCTTGGCTTTGCAAATCATTGTGGTCCAATATTGAGTAAACCACAGGCAAGGTTGGATAGAGCTATATTAGCTCAAATTGACCCAATAGGATGGTGGACATGGCACAGGAGTGATACACCACAATTGAAGATGATTGCCACTCAACTCCTTCAACATGTTGTTTGTTCCTATGTTGCAGAGAGGAATTGGTCCACATATGGCTTTATCTACTCCATCAAGAGGAATAGACTTATGGATAGATGAGCAAAGAAGCTAATGGTTGTGCATAGTGCTCTTCAACTTCAAGGACATCAAACTTCACAATATTAGCATACTTCAGTTTTACAATAAATGTTGAACCTGAAGATGTCACCCAAGTTGATGACGAGACACTAGGGGCATTGGTTAGGATTTCATTGGGTAGGGTGGACCATGATAGTGGCAATGACTCAAAGGACTCCACTTTAATGCAATGTCGGGAGATGCAGACTAGGGGTAACAGTGTACTTTGTTTGTGCATAGTGCTCTTCAACTTCAAGGACATCAAACTTCACAATATTAGCATACTTTAGTTTTACAATAAATGTTGAACCTAAAGATGTCACCCAAGTTGATGACGAGACACTAGGGGCATTGGTTAGGATTTCATTGGGTACGGTGGACCATGATAGTGGCAATGACTCAAAGGACTCCACTTTAATGCAATGTCGGGAGATGCAGACTAGGGGTAACAGTGTACTTTGTTTTGTTTTTTTTTTTGTATCATGATTGAAAATGAAACTATAAGGCAGCAATGTAGCCTTTGGGCATTTTGTATGTTATTTTTTTAATATCACGTGCATAATGAGAATGAATTATGAATTATGAATGCATATTGAGTTCGACAATGAATTCTGAACACATGTTATATGTTACAGTTCTATAATGTATATACGCATACTTTATCCATGTTCCATATGAATATAATGTGTATATGCATGCTTTATCCATGTTTTCATATGAACATTTATATTTTCCCTATACTTTATGGAGCCATCCCAAAATTGGCTTTAAAAGTCGGGAGCACAAAAATGTATCCCCCTATCCCAAAAACTGAGGGTAACCTTGAAATAAAATGTAAAAATCACACACACTGACAAAGATGTATGCAGCCTAAAAGCATGAATTAAGTTTAGAATACCATGTAACATAAGTTAATTAACAAACCACCATAGACTCTAATGCTTAAACCATAAATGACATATTATAAAATATTAGTTGTTTAAACTTCAAGTTCAACAATCCATTTTCAAGATAATGGATTTTCTAAATCATTATCATCACCATCATTGTTTACATTTAGATGATATAGGAACATTTGAAGAACCAGAAGAAATACCATTGGCGCTACAATAAAAGTGTACTCACTTTCTAACTGCTCAAATGCAACCTATTGCAAAGTGGAAGAAAAGTCGGTCTACTTTGGCCCCATATCCCACAAGTTCACGAGGGTTTTGCAGGAGTGCCCTTGTGGGATCGAGGCGCAGTGCCCAATTATGGGGGATCGGGGGCAAGAGCCCTAGTAAGGTCGAGCAGCAGCGCCCCTCAAAGGACTTTGGGAACATTGTCTTTATCATTGTTTACGTTAGATGATATAGGAACAATTGAAGAACCATAAGAAATACCATTGCCACTGCACTAAAAGTGTGCTCACTTTCGAACTGCTCAAGTGCAACCTGTTGGAAAGTGGAAGAGCAAAGTCAGTCTACTTTGGCTCCAAATCCCACAATTTCATGACAGTTTGGCAGCACTGCCTCCATAGGATTGAGGGGGCGACATCCACTCATAGGGGTTTGGGGGCAGAACCCCTAGCATGGTCAAGAGGCAGCACCCCTCAAAGGGTTTTGGAAACAGTACCTAGGGCAGGGTTGAGGGGCAGCACCTGTTGTGGGGTGTAGGGGAAGTGCTTACAGGGTGTGATTGAAGGACAGAGCCCCTGCCACTAGCCCACATGAAAAACTTCAAAACCATATGAACCTTCACTGTGCACACCATTGCCAAAATATTCTAAAATGGGAAGTTCAAATGTGGAAAAAACTTAAAAATTGTACAAAAATGTACACATACACCTTCAGTTCAATTGGATTCCCCCAGATCCTTCCTGGGCTCACGGTTCATCCCAAACAAACCCAACCCCATTGTGCGGCATCCTGCCTGTATAAATTGGACCTGGATACAGCCAGTCTGCAGGCAGATCTGGTAACACAGTTTAAAATGATCAACCTCTAAAAGATTATTATCATATAACTGATGGAAAGTGCTTTGAATTCAAATACATAAATAAACTTCTGGCCTGTTTCAATTTCATACATCAAAAATCATGAGTTGCTTGTTTGCTTCTGTAATGAACCCATAAAGTTGAGGCCACCTGGCCCGGAGGACAGTGTTGGCTGCCAACTATGAAGTTTCGTCTCCTTCCAGAAAAATCAAGAAAAGATCAAATTGCTGCCAGCTGAGCAGTCTTATCTTGTGTAGGAAGCAAAGAATCAGATTTTGGTCTTGAAGTTTCTAGTAAAAACCACCAACTTCTTGAAGAAGCCCAATTTTGTCTTGTAGTGAAAGTTGTCTCCTAGTAGGAAATTAGATTTGTTTTGTATTGTTATGGCAGTTGTCTCCTAGAAGAAAATTAGATTATTGTTTTGTTTTATTTCTGTTTTGTATCTCTACCAACTTCTAGAAAGGGGCCAAATCAGATTGTTTACTTGCCTTGCATGGCAAGTTAATGAAACACCCCAAGTAGTTATATATAGAAGATTCTGCTAGGTTTTTTGGCTATGTTTTAATATTTTGGTTTGCCTTTGTGCACGTTTCGGATCTTGGGACGGAACCCCCAAGAGATCACCTTTGCTGCTATATGCTGTTCAAGCTCTACATGGTCTTGGGACAAACCCCTCGAGAATTATTCTTTGTTCTGTTACTGTTCGAACTCTATATTGAGTTATGTATAATCTGAAAGCTTAAATTACTGTTGTGAAGAAATTCTATATCAGTTTCAAATACAAATATATTCCTGAATTTACACTTATTGGATAAAACTTGTTATTTAATGATTTGGATCTGCATAAGTATTATTGACTATTTCTTTTCCTGAATTAATATTGTGTAATCCGTTATTTATTTTGAGGATTAAATAGTTCAGAAAAACAAAATTCAGATCATATAGACCTTAAGGTCTTTACAGCTTCTTATTTTCTAGACCAAGTGAATAGAAAACAATATGAACCCTAAAAAATTTAATTATTAAACATAAGAAAACTGGTTCTATCATATTAAATAATTAAAGTAATTTCACTAGCAAAAAATGTGAAAATAAAACTAAATAATGAGAACTAAAACTCCAGTATTTATTCAGTTCTATCCGTAAAACGGAAAGAACAGAAAATGAATCATTATTAATCTCATCCAACTCCATTAAATGGCAAGGAATATGTCACTAATAAGTAGAGACAGATACAGGCCTCAAGTAACTAAAAATGACAAGCAAACACAATGTAAGGTGTGTCCAAAGGCAAAAACCATACATTGGTAAAAGAATCAATACCTCTGGGACTAACCCACTCTTTCTAGTTTCCATCCTTGCTCAGATTTCTTTTTCAATCAATGTTAGTGCCCATGAAAGGTACAACTATGTTCAGGCCATTTGCCCCATATAACTTAAAAGAATTGTTGGCTCACAAGTAACTCCACAAACAGAAACCCACAGTCAAATAAAACCCTAAGAATCTTATAGATATAACTTAAGAAAAAGAGGGTTTTTTTCACAATCAATAAACAAAATCCCTTGCTTATCTCGTCTTCTTTATGAGATATCATGCTATAGGAGAAGAAAAAGACCACAGAAACCACTATAAACTGCAAAAAAAGCTGAATCCATAACATGACTTGTACTGTACATGTATTTTGCAATACAGACAGAAAAATCAAATTGACCAGTGATGACTAATTCTGCCTTGACTCAACTTGAAAAAATACAACCAACATGGATCAATCATAGATCATTTATTTACAGTAAAAGCAAATGACTGCAGGGAGTTAAAAACTTCTTCAAGGAAAACTGCAGGCACTTATTATCAACTAATCAGACATAAATGGAATGAGCAATCAATGTTAAAGCATCAATAAAAACGTTCCTAGTTTACATAAGCATATGAAGAGTAGAAGAAAAACTCCAAAAATGCCAAACATTAGTTACATATTTCCTGAATGTCCATACACCAGTTGGCTAACATGTAACACTCACATTAACAAATGTAAAAGTAAGGAATTAATATTCAGGACCTTAAAAGGAATGTAACATGAATGGATTTGGATACCGAATAGATGCATAGAATCTTACCCTCTTTTTTTCTCTTCTCGACTGAGGCTTGCACATCATTAGCTCCAACTTCCTTCTCCTTGTCATCATTGCAAATATCAATTGCCATTGTATCAGAGCTATCATCCTCCCTTAATGATTTCACCACCGGAATTTCATCTTCATTCTTGTTCTCAATCTTAACCCCCATAGCACCATGTCTAAAATCCAAACTATCTTCATTCTGAAGTGTATCCTGTTGTTCCACCATCCTACTATCATCACCATCTAATTTACAATTGCTACCATCATCATTATTGACCATTCCCCCCTCAACCAGACAAAGGCCTGCATGCTGCTCGACCAACTCAGAACCAACGTCGCCACTACTCGGTTGTGGTGGCTCAGGGTACCTGGAGGAATCTTGTTGCAAGCTGTTCCTACGTTTAACAACAACCTCTGATGATTCTACATTGACATTATTATCAGCATTCAAAGAATCCTTTAGTTCATTCTCTTCTAGAATTGACACAGAATCAGTAGAAACAGACTCACACTTTACTTGAAACCCTACAACTGGGCTGACTTTTTCAGATACTACCTGGTTTAAGGAACATTCCACCGGTCCCGCGTCGCTGTCTTTTGAACATGAACCTGGTGCATCATCAACAATAATTTCAGGTTTTGACTCTTCAGGCTTAGGAGAAGACAACTTCATAACTGGATTGGGGATGCTTTGATCTTCCTTGTGATCGCTGTTCTCGGTTTTCTTAATATCGATATCCAGGTTTTGGACACTGGGGTTTTGGTTTTTCACATCAGTAGCGAAATCCTCGTTGCTCTTGTGACTTTCTGAGTGATAATTCTGTAAAGTGTCACTCTCCTTGGTATCAGATGCATCAGAGTCCGTTTGTGGACCGGTATTTTCTTCTGCCTCGCTGCGCAAGGCTTCCTCCAGCCTTCTAACCAAATCCGCCTTCAAACCACCGGTAGATATTTTCCGCCTCTTGAGCTCCTCTCTCAGTTCTGTCATCTTCAACTGGTCCACAGGTCGGTTCCCAAACTCCACTGACTGAGCACTCATATTCCCAATCCTAAAAGACCCTAGGCCCAGTAAAACAATCAAAAGAATAAACAGATGCCCTGAAAATAAGAGCCCTAGATATGCGAAACCAATGAAAATAAGCAAAAACCCAAGAACCAATAGATATGCAAAGCAATGGAGAACTAATACAGAATCCCAAGATACACAGAATAAAATAAGAATAGTATTTCAGTTACAAGAATTAAAATCCCTCAAAAATCCTACATGCCGAATACACTAAGAGGAGACAAAACGAAAACCCCGGGAAACCTGAGATATACTGTGCATAGCGAAAAATGCACTAGAAACGCAAACAACGAAATGAGGCATGGGGTTTACTCACAAAGATTGGGATTCCACCTTCGCACTTGAAGTAAAGAAGCGTAAGAGATTTTTGACCTCCTGAAAGCAAAGCAAAGCAAAATCGTCCAAACCCTAGTTGGAGAACATAAACTTAATGTTAGCAACAACAATTGATCTACAAATCAACGCTAATATTAGTTTTCTTTTTCTTTTTTCTTGTTTTTTTTCAAACAAAAGCCACAGCACAAGTGGTTTTAAGTAGCCCAAATCCTTGTTCGATCCTCCAAAATCGCCATCCAAATGAATAGATCTAGAAGCCCATAGCTCGACGGGATTGCTTCACAATCAGAATCCAATAGAATTAAAAGTAAAAATAAACAGGGTGAATCCGCTTCGCATCAACAAATAATGAGGCAGAGAACAACTACAGAACCGGTATATGTGTATATGTTTCGGGGATTTCTCTGCAATGCGTGCTGTTCCCTCGCGCCTATGGATCCCGAGTGACGGACACCTTTATGTTTTGATTTGCATAATTGTTCAAGTCCGATGAAGCTTTATTTTATTCTTTATTTTTTAAACTTCCATTTTGTGGATGTTTTTTTGGGGGGGTTTTGATTGGGGGGTGGGGGGTTCTTTGAACTTCCATGTTGTTTATAGATCAATACAAAGTAGCTTGATTTAGCAAATTCAATGAATAGATTAAATAGTAAAAGAAAATAATTGATCAATCAGAGCTCTCTAAAAGAACCCTAAAAAAAATTCTATGTTGTCAATAACAAGCTCTTTTAATATATGACACTTCCTCACATTCAACATTTAATAACAAGCTCTTTTAATATATGACACTTCCTCACATTCAACATTTGCTCAAAAGTCCATTTCGTCAAACAATTTGTTATCTTGTTTCGTTCCTTGAGGAATGTGGTAGAAGGTAACAGAATCCAAAGATCAGCAAAGTCTCGCAATTTGATTGACCACCAAGGTCAATTACCAATTCATTCCCTTCACTTGTCACTTATTCAAAATATCAATCAATATTAGTGAATCAAATTTACATATGATCTTTCTCCATCAAAGGGCACAACTTCCAAAGCATAAAGGCTAGCAAGAACTTCTATAAAGTTGTTACTGTGTTGACCTCTATACAAAGAAAAGAAGAAATGGACAACCCTTGAATTATCTTTATCAACTCCACTAATCCCAACACACCCAAGATTACCTCTAGAAGAGCAATTAGTATTTATCATCAACGCATCAAGAGGAGGGGCGACTAGCATCCATCTTAGTGAACCTTGCTCTTGGTCTATCAACCCACCTATAAGAGGAGAGCCTCATACCGCATCCTGCCAAACTCAATTTCTGAATGATTGTCAAATCATCTAGATCCACCCAAGCAGACATTTCACATTTTGTTGATAAGGTTTCCTACATAACACTAATAATTTGCATCCATAATTGATGACTCGACATTCTCTTATCCTGAAAAATCCTTGTGTTCGTTTCCAAGTAAATTTGGCAAAGAATAAAAGAAGGGCTTGTGTTCCATGCAATGAGGAGAAAAAGGAGTCTTAGTTGTGTAACTTCCCAAAAGACCCCCAGAACTCAACCAAGGAGGAAGTATGTAAACAAGTCTTCGTTGGTATCCTAATGGATTTTGAGGTACAATCATAAGGAGTCACTTATTTGGTTGTCATTGATGGCAACTAAGTCAGTACAGACATGAAATACAATAGGTGAAGTAAAGACACAATCGGTAAGAAGGTAATGCAGAAAATTGGCTAAGTCCAGAAGATCGATAAACAATAAGAACATCACTTTGGTGGTGATCATGGTAGAAGTGGAATTATGAGGAGTGGACACAGATACAACATCAACATGTTTAGATTTCAGTGTGGTTCCAACCACAACTCATTTGGCTGATCAGCAAAAGAGTTTTTGTTGTCACAGAGATTAAGACAAGTAGAACACTTGAGTTATTGAGTAACAGTTGGTAAATAACAGATCAGTGACGATATAATATGTGTGATGATATCTAATGATATAATGACTTGGAATAGAGGTTATGGATTTAATATTTTGACATTTATGTGATCGATGCAATCATTTAAGATGGATTCGAGGTGTTGCATTGGAGAAGTCAAAACGTGTTTGACTACTTTGGAGATATAACTTGCAGATCTTATCTTGATCTAACACGGTCATGATAAAATGTGTTCTACATCGAGATTATCACTTTGGCATGTGGTGCTTTCGCGGGAAAGTATTTGAAGATTATTTTTGGTGTGTTTGATGTCAATGCAAGTTGTGTATATATTGGGAACTGCTCATATTGAAAGGTTTTTGTGTGTGATGCGATTAGGGTTTTGTGATTTCAATTTGAGGTTGTGATCAGAAAGTTGATAGACAAAGAGTAGAGAGTAGTTATAGAGTACAAAGAATATATTGGATCTGACAAGCAATCAGTGCTACATCCAGATCACTCATCTTGTTGTTCCCTAATAGTTGCAGCAAGCAAAATCCCTTGACCAGGTGAACTCTAATAGATTCTTTTGTAAATCCCTTAACCAGGTGAACTCTTAATTAGGTTTTGAAATCCTCTAGCGAGGTAGATCATAACTGATCTAATTGTACTACTAACAGTGTACTAGTCACTCCTAACAAGGTGAACCCTTAGAAAGGATTATTGTAGCTCCTAATAGGGCAAACTCATTTACTGCAGTAGTGGGCTTGTGGGTGTCATCCTCACTGTGGTTTTCTCCTTCTAACCAAGGGTTTCCAAAATAAAATATATGTGTCATGTGTGATGATTTTATGGATACTTGGTATTACTTTCTTTTATGTGTTTGCATCAGTTATATGTTTTGTGGTTTGGGAATTAATTCTGCAGATATTTAGATTAGTGGTTAAATTTGTTTATTACATGTTTGTACTAATTCACTCCCCCCCTCTTAGTACCTAATAATTATAACAATTAGTATCAAAGATTTGATCCTCTTGGTGATAAGCCTAACAGCTTAGGGAAAAGATTCACTAGCATGGAGGGTTATAGGTATTGTTGAGTGTTGCTTTTACACAAGTCAATTGCTAGGAATTCGAGATTTGATTTTCTCTCTTGAAAGAGTGATGAAGTTACTCCAGGGTTCTCCATGGTCGTGGTACAACTACTTGGTAAGCTCAGTTGAAGATAAATGTGAATGTTCACAGGGAGGCCTTTGTTGATCCGTTTTAACTTTAGGTTGCAAAATAAAGTTTAGTACTCTTTTTTTGTATTTTCACAATTTACCAATACATGTAATCTACTAATAATGCAAATCTACATTAAACCCACAATGATTATCTAATCTATCCAGATATCCCAAAGATCAAAAGATGTAGGTAACAAGAATTATAAGAAAATTAATTGGAATGAAAACCTAACGGACATAAACCATTATTGAATACCACTTTCAAATTAAATGATGGAGAAGATGGAAACCTAGGGAAGATAAATTAAACCTAGTCACAATTTTATACCCAGTGGATGCAATCTTTCGAAGAAACTTTTACCTAGATGCAAGATTTTCCAAAATCTATTAGCTCGTGAAGCCACCAAATACATGCACACACAAGACAGATTTATCTTTAAATCAGTAGAACTAATATTTCCAATCATTCATCACATCAAAAATAATTAACAACAACAAACTCCAATTTAATTGATTGTAGATCCATACACAATAAACGCAGTTGGCTCTCTAAAAATGGATGAACAAGCATAAACACATTCGCCAATTTCGCATAGATAGTAGAAGAAACCACATCATGAATGAAGCACCAACAACATGTATCTTTATTGCATAAAAAAATATGACCTCTATTACATTGTTATGATGGAATATATAGAGCTCCAATTACAAAATTTGGAACCCCGAAACTAGGGTTCTAGTTTACTAAAAGTTCAAAATAAAGCTAAAACTAAATATTTACTTAATAAAACTACTTGAAGCTGATAGTTAACAAGCTTGCATTGATTTTTAATCCTTTTACATCTTATTTGCGCAAGAAATCAGGGCCAAATCTGCCCAAGAAACAAGAAATCAGAACTGGAGCTCCAACATTTTGAACTAAAGTCTTCATCTGAAATATGGAGTTCTCTTTGGAATCTTCATTTGAGATTCTTTCTGCACATGCAATTGATTGATGTCCTTTAATTAACCCAACACAAACCCAAGCCTTCAGGTTGTGTGATCTAAAACAAATCTTTCATGCGAATTTCCGTAGCGTCAAAATGACCCAAAAATTTCAGACCCTGACCTTTGCTCAAAAAATTAGAAGGCTAAAAAATGGCTAAGTATAGATCTTTGAAGACCCCTGAAATTTTAGACTTTTGGAGGCTGAAAAGGCCGAAAAACTACCCCTTGGAAAATGGCTAAGTGTTCAAAAATCTACTGCAAAATTTGACTAAGTCTGAAACTGGACACTTAGTCAATCTGGGAGAATGTTTGAATAGGAATTTCAAAGTCTTTGAAATATCTCTGTACCTTTTTATAGTCTTATTTGAACATCTTTGAGGCATTTCTCTTGCTTTTCTCTGAAGGTGCTCAACTCAGAAGCAAAGAATTTGATCTCTTCCTCATGTTCTGACATCCTTTGTATATCCTCCTTGAAATGGAACAATTTTTGGTGGTCCTATTCAGTGTTGATACCTGCCAAAATCCTTTTGAATTGCTACATAATAGTCTTTACTAGGGATAGTACATGGTTTCCATCATCCTCATACAAATCTAGCTCTATGCCTGTGAAGAACTTCTCTATTTGTCCTACCCGCATCATAACCCCTTCATGCCTTTCGTTGATCGTATGGAGAAATTTCTTATAGACCTTTATTTTTTTGGTTATACCTTCGATCCAGGTCTCAAATTTGTTGAGCTCCGACCCCTCATACAATTTGACCAGAATTTGAAAGTGATGCTTCCTTACTACTATTAGGTTCTTTAAAAACTTATGTCATCTCTCTATTTGGAGATCTAATCCTTTCTCACCCCCAATCATGTCCACCAATTTGGTGGCTTCCTTGAGAATAGCTCTAAAGGGCTTCATAATATTCCTGATGGTGTCCTCCCCTGATTGCTCGAAATCAGTTTTTCAATCTGCACGTGCCTGAATGAAAGAATTTGTCATCCCTATTGCCAACTCTGAAGTATTCTTTTTTTCTAAGATGGCCTGTAATGAGCCCTCCAAGAAGTTTGGGTCAATGGGACCTGTTATTTTAAGAACAAAATTCTTCGATACCTCATTTTTCTCTATTAGTGACTTTATATTTTCTTCATCATTATCCATGAATCCAAGCGTATGTTTCAGCCCTAAGGCTGCCAGAGCTTTACTGCCTTCTCTGGTAGGTTCACCTAAGTCAACCTATTCAAAAATTTAATCTTCTAGAGTTATCTCAAATTGGCTAGTACTTATTGTAGGTACTGTCACGTGTGCCTTCCAACTGCCCATGTCATCTTGAGTAACATAAGACATTGTTCATGTCGGTACACTAGGTTCACCTCTATGGAAGGTTTGGCTTAAAAATGCAATGTATGCGTCCCCCTCTTCAGTTTAGACCCTTCTTCTTGGTTGTATTTCCTTAGTAAACCATGTGGGTTTGGTAAAGGTAGCGACCGAGTCATATGGGGCAATTCTTAAAACCGACACTGCCCCTTTTGCGCTTTGGCTCTATGTCCCCTTTTCTCCTTCAGTTTATTTTTCCAAGGCTTCCCTAACTTCTAAATTTTTCTCCTCTTCCTGCACTTCTTATTTCTCATCTCTCAGTTGCTCCCTAGTAGTGGTATCTGGCTCCTTAGGTGATTGCTCCCGTGGAGGGGTACTTTCTCCTTTTGCGGATTCCTTCTCTTCTTGGGGATTTTCCTCATCTTTTGATGAGTTAGTCATTATTTCTACCCAAAGACCTAGCCTTGCACGAGAAAATGATACTAACCTCGTGGAAGAGGGAGCTGGAACAATTGGGTTTGAAACAAAAATGTGAGTAGAAGGTGGAGGGGTGGGAAATTGAACAGAAGGAGGGGGAGTGGGAAAAAAAAAAGAGGAAGGGGGACCTGAGTAGGTGTATTTGGTGGAATAAAAGGAGGAGGAGTAGGTTTAGGAGGTGGAGTATGTCACTTCTTCATTTTGCTTCACTTTCAAATTTCAATAAATGAATACATTGAAAAAATATTGAAACTTCAAACATTTATATTCCAATATTGAGCCTTATATTGCTTTTCCTTTTAATGAATATACTATAGGTGTGCCACTTACTTCATCTTCTTGGAGAGGATGCTTGAGGTGTATGACCCTCTACAATTAATGATGGTGAATTCAAAGTGGACTAGGTGGCCTAATTCAAGCTATACTAAAGGAAAATCCATCAAACAAAAGATACTTGATATGTGAGGTAAGACATTGCTGATTTTATTTAAAAACAAATATAAGATTCCTTTCTTCAAATTGAATTTCTGATTTTAATAATTTATTTTATTGTCCAATGTTCCAACCATCAAAGTTTCTAACATGTAAATTAATTATTTTGAACCTTTTGTTTGCATTTTGTAGATATATTTGCTCATTCACCTCACAAATTGTAGATATGCTATTTCAAACTCTCCTAATCTAGGATAGAAACATGAGACATTTGATGGTATGCTTGGGAAGATAAAGCAAACAATTTTGGAAAAGGATCCTACAATGGGATTATATGAGCAACATATTAGGCCCATTGCGATGTGGAGGTGGAACACAATGTACACCCCGCTTCTTATGGCAACCTTTTCTCTAAATCCCAAATGGCATGCACCAAATTATGGAAGGGTGCCTCCATATGATGACCTAGAGGTTCTTTAAATGGGCTCACACGAGCCATTGATAAGATATCTCTGGAGGAGCATGCTTCAATACTTCACTTCAAATCCTTGGCTTTGCAAATCATTGTGGTCCAATATTGAGTAAACCACAGGCAAGGTTGGATAGAGCTATATTAGCTCAAATTGACCCAATAGGATGGTGGACATGGCACAGGAGTGATACACCACAATTGAAGATGATTTCCACTCAACTCCTTCAACATGTTGTTTGTTCCTATGTTGCAGAGAGGAATTGGTCCACATATGGCTTTATCTACTCCATCAAGAGGAATAGACTCATGGACAGACAAGCAAAGAAGCTAATGGTTGTGCATAGTGCTCTTCAACTTCAAGGACGTCAAACTTCACAATATTAGCATACTTTAGTTTTACAATAAATGTTGAACCTGAAGATGTCACCCAAGTTGATGATGATACACTAGGGGCATTGGTTAGGATTTCATTGGGTAGGGTGGATCATGATAGTGGCAATGACTCAAAGGACTCCACTTTAATGCAATGTCAAGAGATGTAGACTAGGGGTAACAGTGTACTTTTTTTTTTTGTATCATGATTGAACTATGTCCTATACAAGTATCCTTCCCAGATCCTTCATCTATGAGTGTGTCACTTGGTATATATATTGTCTGCATTGTTTGTACGGTCAGGGTGTTTGAGGGCTTTGGGGTTCCTTGACTAGTTTTTCAACCGTGGGATTAGTGAATTGGGATGGAGGAGAAGTAAGAGTAACCAGTGGAACTAAGGGCACCTGTCCTTCCATACTTACTTATGTCGTATGACCAAGCAGATCTATCATTTGTTCCTTGACCCTGGCAAGATCCTGAAAGTTTGAAATATCAAACTCATCGAGACTAAGAGAAACTTGGGGATCTCCTTGTTCCTCTTGTGCTCCTATTTCTGTATTGATCAGTATGTCTTTTTCTTGGTCTTTCCCTTTGAGATTAGTTATCACTGATCGTGTTCTTCTTGATACGGGTACATGTTCTCCTTCCTCCTCTTACAAGGTTACCAATAGCATATATGTAGAGGGTCTCTTTATTTTGTAGACATTTTTCTTCTCTTCTTGAATAATCCCGGGTCTCGTGACTTTTATAGTCAAAGATTGAACTACTTTAGGAGTCTACCTTTGTAAATCTCATGGTTGGTCAAGAGGTGGAGAGATGCTACCAGTCATTCTTTTCTTTACTGATTTGGATTTTGGGTTAGAGCCATATGCCACCAGACGATCATGCCTATATATTGTCTCTAGTTTTTGAGGGGCTACCCCTTTGAACTTGGGCATTAGGTGCTTCTCCCTTCGTTGCTTATCTTCCTTGGATGGTGGATTCAACTATGGTTTCATCGGCACGGGTCCATTTTGAATGACCTTTTGATCTAGTATTTGGTGCTTTTCACCACATGTCTAGCCTTGGAGTCAATGTTATCAATCTCCTCCTTGTCTACTTCTGTTAGTGAGAACTGAGAGGAGGGGTGAATCAGTGTCTTCAAAAATTTATCCTTCAAACTTTAACCACTAATCAATAAACCTCATATTATTATGTCTCTACAAGATACATGCCATGAAATACTAATAATGATTTAACTGTCTGTCAGTTTTCCTTGTCTGTCCTTATTCTCCTTGATTACCGATAAGCAGTATAACTATTTACCAAAACTCAGTAAATAAGCAGAGTATACCGATCAACCTAGTGTTAACTATGTTAGATACAAAACAATAAAGAAATGAATCATACACACATAACATGTGAATTTTTAACGTGGAAATCCTATTTAGGGAAAAACCACTGGGACCAATACCCCAAATTTTCACTCTTTTGAAGTGAGCCCTATTAGGAGCCAACCCTGATAAAGGTTACAAACACACTATTAAGTGCGACCTTGTTAGAGGATTTTATACATAGAGGTTGTCACTTAGTATCGGGCATCTATTGATACCATCCTTGAATCAGCCTCCTTCTTAGACTGTCAATAGGTATCGGGCAATTCCAATTCTACTTTCATGAATCAACCTTTTTGGCACTCCTTGGGATGTACCTCGATATATAGAAGATTGTTAAGTCCTGATCTGTTAAGAGACTTGATACTTCAATGGTTAAACTGAAACACTATGACATGTTCATGATGCAACTTTGAATTGTAGATTTTCAGATCTATTTAAGTACATTACCTCTCTAATCAATGTATCAATTCAATTCTTTATGCTCCACACTTTCTACTCTGTGATGTTGTGCTTCACTGTTCGTTGGTGTCTGCATGTAATACCCACCTCCTAGGTTGCTTTTCGGTTTGTGGATGCCAAACTCTTTTAGGCATTTTGGATGTATGTGCGGATTTATTCAAATAATTTAGATGATATTTATATGTTACATTTCAATACATGTTATTGATCCATTGTTAGTATGTTATATCATTGGTGTATATGTGATTTATGGTTATTTTATGATGCTTATGTATATGTTAGGATTTCATTTCGATTATGGTTTTCTGACAATACTGACCTTAGATGTATATGCACATGGATCATTGTATGTTTTCATTATTGTTTGATGTGCTTGGTGTGGTAGGGGACAGAGTCGTAGTTACTTGCTTCGGCAAGATCCACACGATAACCTAGTCTCGACCATTGTGTGCCATATGATATATGCATGTATGTTCGTCTTTGTGATGACAGGTTTGCAGGTACCGGGCTACGTCTTCCCTGAATTGGCAGGAGTGAGCGTGCCCTATCGCATTAATCTCAATGGTAAGAGAGGGG
>MU226945.1:931264-947267 GCA_018584345.1 Thuja plicata
TTTGGCACTCCTTGGGATGTACCTCAATATATAGAAGACTATTAAGTCCTACTCTGTTAAGAGACTTGATGCTTCAATGGTTAAACTGAAACACTATGACCTGTTCATGATGCAACTTTGAATTGCAAATTTTTCAGATCTATTTAAGTACATTACCTCTCTGATCAATGCATTAATTCAATTCTTTGTGCTCCACACTTTCTGCTCTGTAATGCTGTGCTTCACTGTTCATCGGTGTCTGTAGAATTCCTTAGCTCTCCTTCAGCTTGATTGATCAGGACTGTATGAAGATATTTTTCATCAGTTTCTCTTCAACATCCTCTTTCTATTCACTCCCCTTAATCCCATTCGTAAATTAATTAAGCTTGTCTCTTATATAGACATGATATTCACTGTTTCTTGATTCTTGATTCTTGGCGTGAAAAACAATCCAACCAATTTGATTTAAAGCATAACTCCTGATTTATCTCATAGTTATCTTCTTGCCAACTATACAAATCATCTTTAAATCAATCACTTAAATCTGCTTGAATAAAACAAAGAAAACAACCAGTTAAGTCTATTTTGTCATTTTCTGAACTCTCTGTTCCGTCGGTCAACTCTGTAGTTAGTCGTCGGTGACAACTGACAGTTCCATCGGTGTGACTCTAGTTTTCTTTGGGATCTCCATCTGTCAGGCATCATCGAACTTTTACTCATTGGGCAACTCTATTTTTAGTTCATCGGGCATCCTGTAGTTTTGCTTCATCAGGCAACACTATCTTCTACTTGTTGGGTATCACAGTGACTTTTCTTCTTTGCCTTTACCGATGGTGTGCACTCCGTCGGTGTTGTCTGTCACTTTAGTGAATATTTGAATTTTATGCATTGTTGAAAGCATAACCTTTGTTCCATTGATTCTCTGAAGTCTTTGGCATGATGTACATGACTATACAGATGATATCAAGCTGACATCAATGACAATACAAACCATTAACTGATTTAATGACTTGCATTATCTTCAACTTAACATTATCAAACATTCAATCAGTTACATGTCATCAACTTCTACATTTAGGATGGGTCTTGTATATATCTTGTCCTTATTGTATAAAAGATCTAATACATCCTTTCTCTCCATGTCTCCTACCTTGGGCAGAATTCAAAGTTATAAGACATCTTTTGCTAACTCAAGGGACATTCTACAATAGTCCCGAATCCTGACTTCATAATCATCTACACAGTTTATCCAGTGATCCTCCAGGTGAGGCTCGTGAACATAATGTATGCCTGTGATGTAGATATAGGTACCAATGGGGTCAAACTTGGGCTTGAGAGACCCAAAAGATTGCAAATGACACTCATCCCATTCAAATGCCAGAGATTTACAACTTTCATGTCTTGTAAGGAATGGGGGCTGATTGATAGGGGAAAGTCCCAGCAGTCTTTTTTTTTTTGTGTGTTTTATATGCTCATATGCATCAGAGAGCCGCCTCACCATCTGCAGAATAATTATCCTATCAAAAGGATATCAGGGAAGCTTCGTCAAGGTGAGAGTGCATCCATCTACTCGGATGTATGTGAAAGTCTTAAATTGAATATAATATGCTCCAAGTACCCTTACTTTGGCAGCTTCTTCCTCGAAGAGTCTCTTGGCGTTGTCACCTTTTATTGAATGGATAATTGCAAAGATAAAGGCATCATTGACAATCCTGTAATCTGGTCTATTGTCATCCATCTTTACCTTCCTAACTAGTTGAGGATACACATTGAATGACCATGCATTTGGCTACCCAAAGGTCCCTCTCTTTATTAATCTCACATACTCTGCTCTGGCAGCTAGTTGGTATACAACATAAGAATTCATGTAGAATTGGGGACTAATCTTTACTATTACTAATTGTTCATCCAAGTTGTCACCGGGGATGGTTGCCCAGTCAAATCTTACTTTCCTCCCTTTTATCCTCTCAATCAAGAGGATCATCTAATGCTCTAGTTGGATTGATTGGCGAAGGCTATATAACCTGCTCAGCATGGTCACCGTGGCTTGAATATCATATTTTAGGTATCCCCTTCTCATATCAATAATTTCCAATTTATTCTTAGGGATATATTGCATCAAATATTCCATGTTCACTACGTCGTAATAAAGTTGGGTGTTCTTCCCAAACCATTCCAGTCCTTTATGGATAGAGAAGTCTTGAAATGTGTTAATGCCCTTTGGTGAGTGGAAGTCGTCTTCAATGTTGTCAGGTCTAATATCTAGAACAATCTCTCCTGCCTTATTTTTCACCAACCTTTCATCAGGAACACAATGGTGGGCGAGATCCATGATCAAATTTGAAGATACGATAGAGACAGGATGTGTTGCAATGTTGACTAGACTTGAAAACACCAAAGTAGTGTAGTCAGTCGATCTCCCATTGGGTTGAGCACATCTGGTAAGGAAGTCCTTCTAGTCCACATTTTTTATGTTTGTGTCCATGATCTAGCTGTGGATATTCCCCACCTTGGATGGGGTGTGATACCCTTTGAATAGGTATTTCATTGGTGATCTAGTCACCTTTTCCCGACATATTGCAAGAAAACATGCAACTATTAGTAATATTTATTGAAATAACTACTTAAAAACAAGAAAAAATAGCAGAAATAACCTAGAGTCGAGCCCAGCAATTTAAAAAAACACATCAAATCACCTTTTCTGCTAGTTTCAGCCTTTCAAACTTTCAGACACCAAAGACAGGATTGGCCTCCGAAAGGCCGAAAGTGCAAAAGTAAGGAACTCAAGGAAAGTTTGGTTATGGAGTTGCAGAGGCCGAACATGTGAAGAGTCTCAGTGTTTCAGAGTGTGAGGGATGACATGATCTTTCAAATGTCGAAAGTGCGAGAGAGTGAAAAGAGTCAGGATACTTCTGGTTCGGTGTTAGGCATGTGAAGGTTTTGGGAGGGTCTTCAGTGTCTGAAAATCTAATAAATTTGTCACTTAGGCTAAATGTCTATCCGATTTGTTGAGTTGTTGTTGATCTTTTTAGCCTTTCAGAGGCCAAAAAAATAGGGGTCAGGAAACCGCTAAGAGACTGAAAAATCCTAAGAAAAACTCTAGACCTAACACTCGACAGGGGAGCCTACCAAGAAACCTAAAAGAGGAATGACCAACAACAAGAAAATAAGGACGCTACACCTAGAGCAAGACAAAGACAACAAAACCTAAGAAGCAAAAAATTAGAAACCAGAAAAGAAAGGAAAAGATGACAAGACCCTACCTATAAAGACAAACACAACTAGCCCAAATAAAACAAGGGCATGCATAACAAACCACAATGAAACATGATTCTCAAAGTCACACGCTGAAAATAAAGACAAAACGAAACTTGAAGGTAGAAACGCAAAATGAGAAAAGAAACTAACCCTCAGTCACTTTATTGGCAGCTGGAGCCGATGAAATCATTATTGGTTTTCAAACTTTAGGAGGCCGAAAGTCCTAAACCTAATAAGTCATGCATTATTGGTGATTTTTAAGTCTGAAAGTTTGAAATACTTTCCTCATGGGTGCAACTTTGGCCTTTCAGATTTTCAAACTTTTAGAGATCCAGAGAACACTGAAAGACCGAAAAGACTTTCTTAGCAAAGGGATATGTTATAAGCAAGAGCCAAAACAAGAAAGAAGGAACCAAAAAAGAGGGAAAACAAACCCAAAAGAAGGGGGCCATGGGCAAGTGGAAAAAATGGGGTGTGTGCTGTGGACCCACAACAAATAGCCCCGACAAAAGAGGAATAACCAAATCATTTCTTGATCGACAAAATACTTTCATAAATTTACCTCACAATAAAGCGAACACAAGGAGTCATTAGCAAATATATTCTTCCATTGACTCCCAAATTTGAAATCCACAGTTGTCTCTTCTAGTGTGTGTGCATTTGTGTGTTGGTCCTTCAACCTTTTGATGAATATGACTCAGATGATTACCAGCCAAAACCAACCTTCACAGTGTTGACAAGGGATTCCTAAGAAGAGCTCTGCTACCAGTTAGGTGTCCATAGCCCCAAAAAAGTTTCCCCTGAGTCCCAATCTAACCTTTCTCTACTTTCGGTTAGCCGTCCATAGCCCCGATAGAGATTGCTAGAGTCGCTCTTCTTCGTCCCCTGACAATATTTGGAGTTGAGGTATTTGGAGGATCCCTTTTTGAATCATTTATTAATTCTTAAATAGCAACTGGTTTGGGCCTATCATGCCTTTGAGTATGTTGCCTTTCGAATGTCTTCATTTTTTGAGAGACCTGGGTAGCGCTTAAACTATGCTACCCAGGTATAAGATCATGATAACCATTTAGAGACCAATGCTTTGCATAATTCATCTGCTTTTCACATTTTTTATCATCTTTTGTACCCTCTCCTTTTAGTTGAGTGGTGATAGAGAAGGGTTTTGGGGTCGATGGGTACCCGATTCAACATGTTATTGCTGGATCTAACTGAAAACCGCCCAAGAAATCAACATTTTGAGTGTCGTTCCTTAATGTATTATGTGATTTAGGATGATCAGCGTTGAGCATCACTTTAATTATCGATGAGAGGTACCACCACTTCTGACCCTTGGGAACAGTTTCTTTCAATATACATTTCCTTGGAGATTTTAACTAAGAAATACCCCTTCTCTCTTACTGAGGGCTAGTTGGGATGGGCCTAAAATAGCTGACTTGAAACAGGAACAAAGAAGAAAGATAAGAAAAGGAAAAAAGGAACAAAAGAAATAAAAAAACAAACTAAACTACTATGGTACATGGGACGAAAGGGCAGTCCCTTTCAGGAACCAAAATAATGTTTGAGGAACTGGCCATTGACTGGCAATGGGACCAATTCCCCATCTAAAGTACTGATTCTAATAGTGTTTTCCCCCAAGATCTCCAATATCTGATAGGGGCTAGTCCACAACCTTTAAAATTTGGTGTGGTTTCCTGATTTTTCTTTTGCCTTATCCTACATGAGGACAAGGTCAGAGATCCTGAAAGCTTTTATAGTGGTTCTCTTGTCAAACCAACGTTTGATAATAGCTTGATGTGTCGATACGTGCTCCAAGGCCATAGTTCTCTTCTCTTCTATATTAAGGAGGTTCATGAGTTGGATATGCACCCTATTCTCACCTTCAACATACTGATCCATGGATCTTAAGATCAATATTTTTAGGTTCATAGGAAAAATAGGTTGCAGACTGTAGACCAGCTGGTAGGGGGATATCCCCAGGGAATTTTTTATCCTCACTTGATCAGTCCATAAAGTGTATTTTAAGTGTGTATGTCATTCCTTAGGATTGTCATCTAGAAGGTGCTTGATCACAGTTGTTAGATTCTTGGTGGTGGATTTTGTTACACCATTTCCTTGCGGGTAATAATTAGAAGAGAATTTTAAAATTACCTAATTTTCAAAATCCCTCTACGTGAGTTTGATAGAGAAGAATGAGGGTGCATTATCATATACCACATAAAATGGCATTCCAAACCAGTTATGATGCGCTCCTCCAAAAATTTGGTCACCACTTCAGTAGTGTGAGTTTTTAATGCTTGCTCCTCTGTCCATCGTGTATAATAGTCTGTGGTTGTTAGGATAAACTTGTGACCTACAGAGGATGGAAATTTAATAGTACCAACAAAATCCAAGCCCTATTGGGCAAACAAATGTACCTCATATACCAGTTGTAGGGACATTATCAGGTTCCTCTCATGAGTAGCGCTTGTCTAGCAAGTATGGCATGATCTCACATGTTCACTTATGTCTCTAAATAAGGTCGGATAGTAGTATCCTGCTCTTAGGATCTAGTGAGCGGTGGCCTCAGCAGACCCGTGACATGTTTCATAATTGTCGTAGAAATATACTAGAACTTATTTTGCTTTGAGTTTTTCTAAGCATCTTAGGTACAAACTATCATAGTTGTGTCTGTATAGCTGACCATTCTTTAGCATATAAGAAATACTCTTAATCTTCAAGGATCTTTGTTGCGATCCATTCAAAATTTTAAGATAATGATTGTGAAGTAAGTAATAGACCACATCTTAATACCAAATGTCTGAAATCACCCCTTGATCTATGTAAGTCTGTCATACCAAATCCTCTTCTACCTTAGTTATCAGCTTTGTCAGGCCTTGGCCTCTTACTAACTTCATAAGTTGAATCTCAAGGTCGAACTCATGTAGGATTTCCATCCACTTCCTCTTCTTTCACCTAATTCATTTTGCATTATCAAGGACTTTATTGCAGCATCTGGGACTATGCCAAACATTTTACTCCTCAAGATATAGTGTTGGAACTTCTTTGCTACTTTGACTACGGCGAAAGACTTTGTTTAAATTTGGGTATCTGATCTCAGCATTTTTGAGGGGGCAACTCATAAAGGTTATGGGCCTCTCATTTTTTCCATCCTTCTTTTGTGTGAGGATTCATGTGCATGAGTGTTCATAAGCAAAAGAATATAATTTAAAGGGCATAGTATAATCTAGGCTGACCAAGACAAGTGTCATGGAAATGATAGTTTTTATTTCTTCAAAAGGACTTTTTTAAGAGTGTGGTCCATTCAATCTTGGTGTACTTTTTCAACATATCATTTAATGGTTTCACTATTTCTGCGAAACCACTGATGAACTTTCTCACAAATTTTATCTTTCCAAAAAAAGATTTTAGTTCCCTCCGGTTGTTGGGCAATGTTAATTTGAGAATTGCTTGCACTCGTTTAGGATCTATCACTATACCTACTTTAGAGATAATGTGGCCCAATAGTTTCCCCTCGGCGACCCCGAACACACATTTCTTGGGATTGAGGGAGATCCCATATCTCCTGCATCTCCGGAGTACCTATTGTAGGTCGTCTATATGGTCCATTCATTTTTTAGAAAATACAGTGAGGTAATCCATGTAAATGATTATGCACTTCCCAACTAGACTTTTGAAAGTGGTGTCCATTGCCCATTGAAAGGTTACTCCAATGTTGATTAGACTGAAAGGCATTTGGCGATAATAAAATGTACCCCATTTGGTGATAAAAGCGGTCTTCAGGGGATCTTCCTCTTTCACCATCACCTGATTGTAGCCCGAATATCCATCTATTATCATGCCCTACATACCCGTCCCTACATTTTGTAAGCAAAATGTTGAGTCCCCCTTTTTTCTTTTTCTTGGTTTCCCTTTTGTTTCCTTTTGTTTCCCTCCGGGCTTTGCTTCCACGAGGGTCACTTCTTTGCTTTTTGGTTCTCTTTGCTCTAGGACCCAGTCCCAGGGTGTGTTTGTCTTTTTGAGTCAGTCGGATCCCAGACTCTGGGATTCTCTGCTATCATGTCTTCTTTTGCTGGAAGATGTGGCTACATGGAGTCCTCGGGCCTGAAGTCTGGAGGTTTGCCTTTTCTGGAGTTTGCGGAAGGAAAGCGAGATGTTTTACCCTAAGGGTATAAATTGGTTTCACTAGGTCATTTTTACACTTACTGCGATCAAAACACTCAGAGCGATTAAGGCAATTCAAAGGCGATTAAGGTAATCCAACAGGGCTAAGTTCGAGTTGCTCTGTGTGATTAACAAGTGAATTAGCAGTAATTCAGGGTGGTGCGTTAGCAGTCATTTGAAGCTTCCTAGTTTGTAGAGCGCCTCCTGTGCTCTTCTTCCTGCATTCTTCGTGTTTCTTGGTAGGTCCTTCGGCTCTCCTTTCTGGTTTCGTTCTTCTAGGCTTTACTTTGTTTGTTCGTGTGCGTTTCTTGGTTTTCTATTTTGGTTTCATTCTATTTCCTTTTGTTTCATTTTGCTTGTCTGTCGTCACCTCTTGTTGGTGGGACGACTCTGCCAGAGGGTTGTCCATCCTTTGTGTAGTTGTAAAATAATATAAATGCTTATACATTTTGTAATTAGGTGTATCTAGTTGTGTATAGGTCATTCTCAGGTTGGCTCGCGAGTTGTGCTTCGGCCCTCATCATGCTTTGATCCTCTATAAATATATATTTTCCATGTATATCCTTCCTGCTTTGTGGTGAGCTCATCGCTACCTTTCACGTCCAGACCAAATTATTGAGCTCGCCCTCATGGTGCTTGCCTGGCTCGAACTTTGCACCTCGCATGTTTAAGCCATGGCAGTTTTCTCCCTCCTCTGTTATATCATCTTAATGGCGGGATTAATTTCCCCACAAATGAGCATTCAAAACCCATCCCATCTGGCATTAATTTCCCTTGTGTCAGCCCACTTGTCACCATTTAGAGTCTTTACACTGCCTGTCACGTGGCCACATGATGACCCATGTTAGCTGAGTACGACTCGCTGTCGGTCATGTCGACAATGACTAGTTTCTCTGGACTTTGGGTGTTGAGAAGCCCCTAGGTCTTCATTCCATTTTGTCACCTAAACTAATATCTTGAGCCCCCAGGCGTTGGTCATAACCCAATCCATGCTAACTTTGATATTCTGGGATTTCATTGCATACTAATACGTTTTGAACATGTGCGAAATGGTGGTGAATTACTTGGAGTCCCTAAAAGTATCTCTTTTATCATATGTATTGACGGTTCTTTGGTCTTGAAGGTTGCAGATAATTCGATCAACATGTCTGAAGTGACAACTCCTCCTGAAAGTCTGGAGCTTCCAACTACCTCCACTCTGGCGGCCACAAAAACTAAGGTCGAGAAGATGCTGGCCAAATTACCATTAACCTCTAAATACTCAAGGGAGGGTGTTCTTGTGGGGTCCAAGGTGGACTCCAAGCTATAGGAAATAACAGATACAAAGCCCAAACTATGGCTGAAATGTAGGGCTTGTTCCAAGCCATATACCAACAGAAGACCGCCAAAAATGATATGGCGAAGTACATGGCCGCCTCCAGAATTATCAAGGCTACAAGTTTTCCCTGCTCGGTGCAAGCACCGAAGCTAATCCTTCAACTAGCAATGCTCTACAATGCTCCCACCTAGGTTTTTTTTCTCCTTGATCCTCTGCCACTACACTACCTGGCGCCCATCGTCAATTTGGATGCGGCCACTTTTGCTTCGGGGATGGGGATCCCCTAATTCAAGGGATCCATTGTTCTCTCCCGGTCTGCATCACTAAAGGAGTTCGGGGAAGCGTCCCTCCTCGCCTGACAACATCTCAATATTCACTGGTTGAAGTCCCCAAGGAGGGACTATAAGCAGATGAAGCCGAAGATTCCCCTCGGGGACTTTAAAGAATGTATTCAAGTGGGAATCATATTTCTATGCAGGCTCTTTGGAGAGCCCCATGCCCAAGAATTTTCAACATGGATGTATTACTTTCTCTACTACATCACCACCCATAGTCAGACCTTCAACTAGGCGGCTATCATCGCCAATCATGTAGACGCGCAGCTAAAGGGCATCCTCCAGAATTCAAAGTTCTACATGACATCTTATGTATTATGGGCACTGGCCCAACAGAGACCTGCTTTTCAGGGATTGCAAATAGTGGACGTTTTCGGGAATGGGCCTGGCCAGTTGGTTCCATGGGAGCATTATCCCCAGGTCAAGTGGGAACTTAGCTTCCCTAATTTTTGCAGGGTAAACGACGCGTTTGTTTACCAAAATATCTTGACACTTACTCGAGACACTAGGTACCGGTTGTCGCAGGAGGCGATGAACCTGGTAAGCACTTATGATAATTACTTTATTCAATTCTAGCAACATACATACATTTGGGTGACCGACTTCTTTGGGATACCCTACCTAATCCCCAAATACTGCGGGGATAGGATCATTCTTTTGGAGTTCTACAGGAAAATCCTAGAGCTCCACGCATTCTTTGCCTTGAAAAAGGTCATATCAATTCCATTCTTGATGGTTTGTAGGAACTATTTTTATAGTCTTGCGGTGGCCAAAGAGGCAGACAATGAATTAAAGAGTCTGGAACTGACGGAATTCCACCACACTAGAAGCAATTTTGACCCACTGGGAAAAATAAGGGAGGTGCTACCCCGGGCATCCATGCCACACAAAGATGATATTGAAGATTTCTGGGCAGATTGCCAGGATAGTTTTGATTTTCGGGCCTGGCAGTACTCCCGAATGTCCAAAGATTTAATGAAGGCCCTCAACCTTTGGGGTTTTTCGAAAGATTTCACAGACGATGGGCCTCTGGAGGACCCATTATATAAAGAACAAGGGATCGACAAATTGGATCTCCCTCTAGTGGATTGGGGCACCCCAAAAAACTTAACAATTAAAGAGGTGTGTCACCCCATCATTGCTAAAATTTAGAAGTATTTTGAGCAGGTGTGTTTGAGGAGCACCCGAAAAGGCCCAATTGTGCGGAGGTCTGCTTCAACCTCCAGAGTCGTGGGACCAAGTAAAAGTAAAGGGAAGGAGAAATAAAGTACCCCGGCCCAAGTGCCCTCCCATGGCACGCTCCCCATGATGGCACAAATTCAGGAACAGATGGAGGCATCTAGGCTGACCAGCCAGAAGCTAAGTGCCCAGCTTTCTTGCGGTCTCCTTGCAACTCCAATGACATCCGCTCACCCGGCAGGATCCCTGTCGTTGGCAACACTAATGAGCAGGCAGACATTCGCCAAGGCAGAGTCTGTAGATATTCTAGATGTTAGGGCCCCAATACAAAGAAAGAAGAAGCATAAGGTGGCCCATCCCCCAAGCGTAGACATGGGCCCCGACATGCCCAATGTTCCCCAATAGAAGTTAGTTCAGATTCCCCCAAACTGAATGATATATTAGAGGTCTCTCCCCCGCACAACGAATTTGATGAAATCTTTAGGACGGATGAGCTCATGAACCTACATGGGGAAATCGATAAGGCAGTGGAAGAAATTGCCACCTAGGAGAAGGAAAAGACCTGCGCTGAGGAAGAGATCTTGGAGAAAGAAGCTGCCGCAGAACAGGAAGTCTGGGCAGAAGCACAAAAAGAGCCTGAGCGGGAGGAAACACCAGTCTAAGGGATCGAGGTAGAATCAAGGCAGGTACATAATGAGCAACCAAGGACTAGGGAAATCAGACCTACGGGATCAACCATACCCTCAACCGTCATGCTTCAAATGCCTTTGGTTACTTAGGGTGATCAAGTTCCCCGGAGTACATTCGACGAGGTGATCTCAGGGGCCCAACTGTCAAACATTGGCCAGACACCTCCACCACCTCTAGATGATGTTCCAATGGAGAAGGATGTTCCAACAGAGAAGGATGTCTCGATGAATGCCAAAGAAGAACAACAACAGCAGGATGAGGGAAAAAACTCTAAAGATATGAATGTCAATTCACCCAATGCTAAGAAGGATGGGGAAATCACTAATGATACATGTGATGTTGATGTCAGCAAGGAAGAGATCTTTAACATCACGGATAAGGATGCCACTAGTGCGAAAGATACCAAAGCCTCCAGAGAGCGGGAATGGGAATAGGAAAAGGAGAAAGAGCCTGATGAAATTATAGATACCGGGAATGCACCTCCTGACTCCGAAGGGAGTCCCAATACTCATGCCTAGTAAGAAAACCACCCCAGTCGCCATAATGGATAGTGCAATCTAGAAAGAGAAAGGTCCCGATAGTAGCATCATGTGTTCCCCTTTCCTTGGCCAAAATGATGGCCCAAAATGCAGAGGCCAAGAAGCCTAAAAAGGCTCGGACTGTCCATACCCTCCAGACTGGTCTGGGAGGAAGCACAGTTGCAATAATTGCAACACCTCCCCCAGATATAGATGTGGCAGCCATAAGAGCTGAAGATTATGCAATCACAAAAGTGCCTTTGGGGAGGAGAGACAAGCAGGGAGTGTTGGACCTGCTACGAGAAGCGACCCGGGCAGTAGATGCCTAGTATGATAAATAGACCCATAAGTTGAAGGAGGAAAGAGAAAAGAATGAAAATCTCCTCAGACTTCTAGCAGAATTTACACAGCCCTTGGTCTAGATCCATCTAGATGCTTCCACCTCCGGACCACCACTTCTGCAGGGTGACATGGATGCTCTTAGGGCCATGAAGAAGAAAGCACAGGCTGTGGATGGGTGGGTCGCCGAGCAGATAAAGGTTGTAAGGCAATTTTTAGATGTATCCCTCCCAAACCTTTACTTGGCCAAAAATATCTTGGGCCAAGTAACCATTACCATTGTTATATGGGAAGGGAAGTTGGAGAAATATGAAGGGTGGAAGACCGGGTTAGATGAAGTCATCAACTCCAGGGAAGAAGTCATCACAAAGATAGGAATTTTGGGAGATGAATCATTCAAATTCCTCTGGGCCCAGTAATCCAGACTTGGCCTCAAAATTGAGGTGTGCAAGCAACTGATTACAGCCCTAAGGGAGAAATTCATAGCGGTCTGGTATCCATTGGACCTATTTAAATCATTCATTGTAAGGGTGTCACAAGTCGACCCCTTCACCACCAGAACATGCGCCCCGGAGGACTACATCCTCAGTAAATATGATGAGCTGATGGAGTCCCAATATCAGTCTATTGGAGACTTCGACATAGGGAGGCTATCAAGAATATTTAAGATGATGCTCCGGGCTCATGACTCTATGAAAATAGTAGATGAATTTCGGGAAGGGGTCGGAGAGGTTGAAGAGAAGTTTGAAGCCGTCCGCGACCTATGGAATAGTATTAAGGACGTAGATGAAGATGGCATCAGCCAAGTTTTGGAGGCATTCAAGAATAGTAAAGGATAATAAGGTTCTCTAGATTCTAGGGATTATCACCAACATGGTGTATTTAGAGCATTCATTATTATTTGAGTGTAAGCTCCCAGACTCCAGAATTTTAGATCCAATAGTTTTGTATCCTTTCAGTGACCCATGTCCAGGTTCCCCGGAGCCGACCGGTCACTATCCAAAAATAAATAAGGGTGTTAGAAAGTAGGTGACCCTATCAAGGCACGTCAGTTCAAGGGATGTCCCTAATAGGTGATCTTCCCAAGGTGTTGCTCCAGCATTAACTACCTGGTGCATTAAAGACAGTGAACTGCTGTAACATAAAAAATAGATGATGTCACCAAAATGTAAAGGGGAAAAAGTTTGGTTAATTGTTATTTGTGTTGATTTCCTTAACCCCACTTTACACTTACTTGAATTTGATTGATTATATATTGCAATTGTGATTGTGATGAAGGGAAGATAAGATGCTCCTTTCTTTCACCCTCAAATACACAAATAGGAGATCCAATTTTGATCAAACCCAAAGGGTTAATATAAAAATGAAGCCACTATTTAGAAAGAGACCAAGAAAGGGGATCTTAAATTCTATAAATTAATTGATTAATATGATTAATGACAGTAATTGAAAAGAATAGGAGAAAGAACCAACCTTACAAAGTGGCAGATCAAAGATTGTTGTTTTCTGAGATCTGTAGACTGTTTCTAGAGATGCTGACAGTTGATACCGAACTGGAACACAAAGAAGGACAAAACCTAGAAATATTTTTCCATTCCGATGTCTTCTTATGAAAAAGGTTGACCCTGTACCACTTTTGCCAACTCGATCTGCTCAACTCTGAAAGTGTCCCTGTTCGCACAGTCCGAAAGAAATCTGAAAAGGGTATCCAGATTTGGCCTCGGATTTACAGTCCTGAACCTATACCTACAATAAAAATGTTTGTTTGTTGGGGGAAAGGGGTTTGCCTTGGTCAAACACCAGTTTTGGAATTAACCTTAATATATGTAATTGAAGATTGCATAAAGAATAACCAAGCAAAAACTCAAATTCACCTTGCTTGTAATGTCCTTGTGGCGGATTCGAATCCGTGGATCCACAAGTATGCTTCAAAACATGGAATTTAGAATGGAAGGATGTCTTCAATCTCTTGCTTGTCAATCTCCAACACCAAGTCTTGAATGGATTCTTAAACTTGACAAGGGCTTTGGAAGAAGATGGATGGAGAGATCACGAAAAGGGCACTTTTTTGGCTTGAATCCTTCAATGGCCTCCAATGGATCTCCTTCATGAAAATGGATGCTTGAATGCTTGAGAATGGATGGATACTTTATTGAAATATTTCTCCTTAGCTTGCTTGAATTACACTTGAAAATCCTTCTCAATTGCGTAATGATGCTTGATCATTGTTAGAGAAAATGAGAGAAGGCTCCCTTTTATATGAAATTAGGGCACAATCTTCTAAGGAGGCCTACATAGGATAATTAAATCATCATTTAAGCCTTTACCCCTAGGAGAGGACCTATATTAAATATAATTTAGGAATCAACCAATTTGGAACCCGAAATAGCCGACCCGAAAGCGGGAATAAACTTTTTGTGAAGACCGACATCCCGGAAACCAAAAGTTCCTAGGATTTGGACCCTGGGACAGGGTCGAGGTTGACCCTGTCCTAGGACAGGGCCGAGGTCGACCCTTTCCTAGGGAAGGGCTGAGGTTGACCCTATCCTAGGAGGTTGACCCTGTCCTCAGATCCCAGGATCACAGGTCAGAGACCCAGAATGCAGAATTTAGGTCAGGAAATGGAGGTTAGAAAGGTAGGTCAGGGGGGAAGCCATGTCAAGATCAGGAACCCATTCAGAGGTTCTTGTCATGACCCTAAACCACTCACTCGAAAGGCTAAATTAGTCTCCTGTGGAAGTGCTTCCATTTTTCGACTATACATTTAGCCCCCACTTTAGCAAGAGTATGAATTCAACACAAACTCTTGGTAAAGGAGAACATACATAAAAGACAATCTTATTAAAATCAAAAGGGATAAAGAAACCCTCAAGCCCCCAAGAGACTCGAGTCCTTATCATTCTTAAGATCCTAATAAGAGAGACATAACTTAGTTAAGAAAGGAGAAAAAGAGTGTGATTATCTCGCCCAATGAGAACTTATCTCCCATTGTGAACCACACAAAGGTGTAACTGGAAAGATGGAGTTGAACCGCCTAGTGAATGTGGCTACTCACTAGTCAACCCATCAGGGAGATCCATTCTTAAAGGGATCAAAGTAATTGTAAATTGAAAACTGGCGGGATCAAGAGATCCGTGTAAATTTAAACTGGAGGGATCAAAAGATCCTAAAAAAAAAAAGTAAAAATATGTCCATGCTTTAAGGATTAGTTTCTTTTAATCCATAAAGGGAAAAAGTTTTAAATACCATGCTTTAAGGATTAGTTTCTTTCAATCCATAAAGGGAAAAAGTTTTAAATATTTTAAAAACTATTTTGAATGTGTGTGTGTGCAAAAAGCGAGTAGAGTGTATGCCCCCATGTTAAAGTCATTGCTAACACTTTTAAAGGAGCAATGAGTTTAACGAAAACATAAGCAACTCTACGGATTACGTTTCCACTACGAGATGCCCCCAAAAGTGGACAAATCACGGGAAATAAAACATAAACATACATAAGAACACAAAAGGGATCTACCGAATGTGGGGTTAGTACGTTCATAAGATAATATGTACATATACATATGATATTATTGCAAATGAATTAACATCATTCCCCAAAGAAAGTAGAACTACAATAAAAAAGGAGGAAAGAAACTTAAGAATTACAAAGAGGAATCTTTTCAGACCACAACCTGGAGACCAAAAAGAATTAGTGCTAGCATGTCGCAGATCCAAGCAGATTATACAAGGAAAACAATTACAAACAATAGCACAAGTACAACATAACATGGAACATCATATAGAAGAATGCAAATACATATAGAAGAATTGAACAATAGTTGCGATTCTTTTATCACCTTATACCAACAGAGTAACAAGGGTCGTATAAAAGAATCTAACAAACATTTAGAAACACATTACGGGGGAGGCACATTACAACATATAAACACAAACAGGGCTACCATAAAGGGTGAGCCAATCAAGCATGTTGTCAACCTTCCCCATCTTGGCTGATGTTATTTAGGGTAGGTGGGAAACTCGCAAGAGGGACCATATCCAATATAGTAGGAATGATAGTCAGTTCCAAACAAGGATCTTCTTGAGAATCACGTTGTTTGATACTAGGTGCGATTATTAATTGAGTAGTAAGCATATGAGGTAAATCATTATCAAGATCAATGGTCTCATATTCATCACTAGGATCAATAGGATCATCAAGAGTGTCCTCCTCATCAAGGTTGATA
>MU226945.1:951383-1034226 GCA_018584345.1 Thuja plicata
AATCTTCTAAGGAGGCCTACATAGGATAATTAAATCATCATTTAAGCCTTTACCCCTAGGAGAGGACCTATATTAAATATAATTTAGGAATCAACCAATTCGAAACCCGAAACAACCGACCCGGAAGCGAGAATAAACTTTTTGTGAAGACCGACATCCTGGAAACCAAAAGTTCCCAGGATTTGGACCCTGGGACAGGGTCGAGGTCGACCCTATCCTAGGACAGGGCCAAGGTCAACCCTATCCTAGGGCAGGGCTGAGGTCAACCCTATCCTAGGAGGTCAACCCTATCCTCAGATCCCAGGATCACAGTTCAGAGACCCAGAATGTAGAATTTAGGTCAGGAAATGGAGGTTAGAAAGGTAGGTCAGGGGGGAAGCCATGTCAAGATCAGGAACCCATTCAGAAGCGCTTGTCATGACCCCAAACCACTCACTCGGAAGGCTAAACTAGTATCCTATAGAAGTGCTTCCATTTTTTGACTATACAACTGCATTTCACATTAATGAGGCATGTAGCCTCGAACTCTGAAAATATCAGATTTCTTCTATTCTCTCTTCGGTGCTCTTCTCGAGGCTGATTCTTCTATCCTTTCTTCTTGTCTTCTTCTACTGATCTGTATAACCTCTACTCTTTTCAAGGTGATTGTAAGTGGTGCAGGTAGTACCGGCCACCAGATATTATATTTAATTGTTGGATTTTAAACTTTGATTAGGTTAACTTTAGGACAAGTATGTGTATAAATAACAAGTCTGGCCTCATTTCAGGGGTCAGCAAAATTGACAATTTTGCAGTCCATACTATTAGCTATTAGCATTTTCATTTCTTGTAGTTGCAGAGCTCAATGCTCGGTAGTTATTAGTAGTTCTTAGTAGTTAGATGCTCTCTTGGAGCCCTTGATGTACACACCAGTGATGTTGGAAACTTGTTAATGAAGAAGGAAGGATTCTGGCAATGATGTCGTTGGCGTTCAAATCTCTGAGTTAACATTCTTTTGTTTTGTATGTTTATGATGTCCTTTTCTCTAATGGTTTAAGTAGATTAACGACCTCTTTCCCCTTGCTATTGAATATATATGAATTGTTGGTTCTGTATATGTTCAGTATTTAGTATAGTTTATTAGAGCATGGTTGATGTTTGGATTATTTAACATAACTATAAGTAGAAGGAATGAACTCCTAACTCTAGCATATCTTTTGAAGTTTATTTGGTAAACTAATGCGTGCTTGCAGGAAACCCTAACCTAACAAAGTCCCCAGAGAAGATGAGACAAAAACCAGCTATCCCCCCGAACAAAAATAGTCACACACCCAACTTAGCTTCCTGCATTGTTGAGACCTAACACTCAAGTGCTTGAAGGCCCAGAGAATTTATTCTCCAAACAAAATTTACAGGTGAAGTTGGCTGGTACCCTGGTACTCAGTGACAACTTACGTATGTTGATGAGACTGGTCACAAAGTCTCGTCAACAGAAACTAGCACTAGAAGGAGGGCATGAGCTCGTCCCCTTCACTGGATTTTAACTTTACACTGCCCAAGGGTTCCCCAAGCCATAGTTTTAGGAATCAAACCTTTATCCGGATTGGATCATTTTCACCTGCATGATTCAAAAGAGTCCTTAGATCAGCTCCAAATCCTGAAAGGTTTGTTGAAATCAAGCCTCCTACTCAAAAGAAAAGGATCCCGAAGACCAAACAACCTACCAACCTTGTCTCGGGATCTACTACATCTCAAAATACCCAAGTTTCCCAGATAATCTTGGGGACTAGCACTCAGACTAGCCAAAACCAAACACCCCCGATGGTAAATTACTTCGGTAACACTGGGTCCCCAATGGGATAGTTCCCCAACACCACCATCGATCTTCCTTCGCATTTGGAGAAGATCTACCCCCGATATGAGCATCTAGGCTCACAAACTGCAGAAGAGCATCTACAGGCATACAAAGATGCCATGAACCGACACTGGATTCAACATTAAGACATTGTGACCCAGATGTTCCCTTTGTCCTTGGGATAGAATGAGTTAAACTAGTACCTTAACTTAGGAAGGAACCGAACGAACCCCTCGCAACATTCAACCATCAGTTCCAACGTGCCTTGAAGCGGTGCACGGGCCCCTTCATCCCATCCGCGGATGTGACCATCCAAACGTACTTAAATGCTATGGACCCTTTCGTTGCCACTCTCCTATGGAGAACCACTGCCCCCAATGACCGGGATACTCTGGCGAAGGTTTACAACCTAGTCTTGGAGTTGTCTCGCAGTTTGAATGAAGCTCCCGATGGGATTGGGCAGAGCACTCCCTTCAACATGGTACCTGACAAAACTTCTTATGTCAGGGGATACAACCCTAATTAGGCAATGGGTGCCCCATCGATGGCCATGAACCCACCACCGTCGATAGACCAGCAGGTCCGGTACATATATCTATCGCAAACACAGACAATACCGGGTCTAGAATTTGTTCCCTGGAACCAGCCGTAGAAAATACAACAACCACTAACACAACCCTCTAGAGTACCTTTCTTCTAGTCGCCCACAGCTGGAGGATTGCCATCCTCAACTCCAGGAGTCGCTATCGCTTTTCTCGGGAACCCATCGCAACAACTGTCACACTATGACGTGAACACCCAGTTGTTCGTCAAGGTTAAATCTCTCTGGCGATTGGTGTCCTCCCTGACTGTGGACATGGGATAGCTGAAGGTGGGCCTTTCGTGCCCCACAACCCTAACTCCTAGAGAGGGAACATTTTCTCCAGACAACGAAATACCAATTCCGAGGGAAGAAACTACAACAACAGACCTCAACCCAATCAACAATAATGGAATAAAAATGCAAGCACCAGAGGTCCTCCTCTGAACCAAAACACCACTCAGGGTGGTGCTGGACCCAGTCATTCTGCACAGCTTGCAAAATTCCACCCCCTGACCAACTGGTGTAGATTGCATGACATCGACTCTCATTTCAAGGTGAACTACGCCACACTAGAGAAGGTCATCATAATCTCTTAGTTGGACAGATAGCAGCCTGTCGATCCTACTCCCCCAGAAACATCAGTGTAAGAGCCTACTCACAGTGCCTTCACCTGTGAGACCCTCTTCTTTGGGACAAACAAAGAGGACGAAGAAGAGCCCAAATTGTAGGGGTTCTTTGACAAATCTATCCTGGCCTTTGAGGCCAATGCCTTCACTAGCCCACAAACTCCTTACAACACCCGGAGTTAGGCTGTTAAAGGGATAGTTTACATGCCAACACCTCCCAAAGATACCCCTCCCTGAGATAACATAATTGATCGCTCCTTCCCATTGAAAGGCCTTGGATCTAACCAAGCTAAGGATCCAGCCGAGGGAAGCCAACTTTTCCTGGGGTGAAGGTTTGATATCACTAAGGTGTTGGAAAGAACCACCACCTCTATAACTCTTATGAAGGTTTTTTTGAATTTTCCCAAGCAAAAGAAGTCCCTTATGAAGCTCTTGGGAAACCTAGAAGCTGTCAATTTCCCACCTAAGACTGTCACTTTTGACGATGCCAACGCGACTAGTTTTGAACATACAAGGGAAGAACCTACATAATTGCTTGGTATATTCTGGAGCTTCGGGCAAAATCATGCCATTATCCATATTCCAGAATCTTAGATTCTCTCCCACTCCATCCAAAGGTGCAGTAGTGCAACTGGACAAAATTGCTATAAAAATGGTAGGTGAGCTAAAGAACATTCGGATTCAGCTCATCCAAGACCCCCGGATATCAAGCATAATAGACATCCAAGTGGTGGACATCTCGGAGACTTATGGGATGTTGTTAAGTCAGAATTGGTCTAAGGCCCTTAACGGGTATTTCTCCATGGACTTCTCCCAATTGTGGCTCCCCTGGGAGAGGCAGTCCAACCAGATCCAGGTAGAAAGTAAGCCCAAGATGAAATAGGCCCTCACCAAAGTCAGGAGGGTAAATGAAGTCCTTTTCTATGAGACTTTCCTCAGGGTGTACCGACCCCTTGAGATCCTCACATTTGATTTCACCCTTGGGGAAGATCCCATAGTCTCTTAGAGAATTCAGGACCTAGACAAAAAACTAAGGGGTGACGTTAACTCGCAAGGTAATGTAGCAACTCCTGCTACACTCTTGTCCGACACTTGGTGTCGGGTGCATTATCAAAAACATTCAAAACTAGAGTGTGAGTCCTACCTCGCTACTGCTACTTGACATATTAATGCCCTTCAAGAGAAAGAACACGAAGCAAACTTGCCTGGACCCAATAATCATTTCGGCAATATGCCTAAGGTACCACTTGTCTAGGAACCCAAACCAAAGGCCTCTCTGGAGGAAAAACTCACCCATGCGCCATCAGAGTTGGAGGAAACCCCTCCCAACCTTCCCAAAAATAATCCAAATACCACTTTGCCTTCCCAGCCCTAAAAAATGAAAAATGACTTGTGGACCTTGAAGTTTGACGGGTCTCGGTCTAAACAAGGCTGTGGGGCTAGAGTGGAATTGATCAACCTGTGGGGAAAATCCTTCCTCACATATTATAGGCTACAGTTTAACTGCACAAACAATGTCACGAAGTACAAGTCCTTGGTCCTTGGACTTGTATTCGCTCTAAGAAAAGGAATCACCCGCCTCCAGGCAATGGGTGATTCAAAGTTGATCATTAAGCAGGTCCGGAGCCAGTATACTTGTCACGACAAAAGGCTGGACGCATACCACAACCATGCATGGAGCCTCATTAAATATTTTGATGCTTTTGGCAACGAGCTTATCCTCTAGAAAATAAATTATGTTCTGGATTCCCTTGCCGTATCTGCCAGCACTCTTGAGCCAATGGCTAGCTCCCAGCTCCCGGCTCCAGAAGTTTTTTGTTTAGATGATCCTCACCCCGTCCATCCCAAACAATATCACCCACTTTCAGGTCTTTGAGGATGATCAACATATTTTGGCCTTCATGGCCAATGTTGGTGTCTTCAAGGATTAGATAGTGGAAGAAAGAGATCATGATGATACTAGGCAGGGTGAAGAAGACAATGGGATCATAGACTTGCCAACCAACACCATCCCAAAGGGGATGGTAGCTCTTGAACATATCTTCAATTCAGAACCTCAGGACCAAGAGAAGATATAATCCTCCTCAGAGGGAGGAAAATTTGAAAAGGTCAACATCGGCGAGGCCGGTGAAGAAAAATTTATGCATATTGGCACCTCCTGCTCCCCAGAGGAGAAGGAGAAGATTCTCGTGGTTCTCTGAGATTACATTGATGTAATTTCATGGGGGTATGAGGATCTAAAGACTTATGACACATCCATCATGACCCATACCATCCCACTAAAACCATATGCTAAGCCCTTCCAGCAAAAGCAAAGACTGATAAACCCACTGATCGAGCCTCTAATTCATCAGGAGGTTCAAAAATTGCTATTAGCCTGGATTATTTTTCCTATATGACACACAACTTGGGTTGCCAACCTCATCCCTGTGAGGAAGAAGAGCGGTGAAGCCTTTGCATGGAGTTTTGCAATTTAAACAAGTCATCTAAGAAGGATAATCACCCTCTCCCCTCGGATGAGGTATTACAAATCGTGAATGGATCCCAAATGATGTCCTTCCTAGATGGGTACTTCGGGTATAACCAGGTCATGGTTAAGTATGAAGATAGAGACAAAATGACATTCACCATGAAGTAGGGAATGTTTGCATACCAGAGAATGCCCTTTGGCCTTATCAACACAGGGGAAACATTTCAAAAGGCTACGGACATTGCATTCGAAGGCCTAGTTAATAGATGCATAATCATCTACATGGATGATTTGACCATCTTTTCCTGGGACAGGTGTGATCACTCCGCCCACCTCGCCCAAATTTGTGAGAGATGTCACCGCTATGGAATTTCCCTCAACCCTAAGAAATGTATATTCGGGGTCACCGAAGGGAAGCTACTCAGGCATATCATCTCTGAGAAGGGTATATCCATTGACCCTAAGAGAGTTGAAGCCTTGCTGAATCTAAAAATGCCCGATAATAAGAAATAAATGAGGTATTTCTTAGGAAAGATAAACTTTGTCTGGCGATTCATCACTAGATTTGCTGAGATAGTAAAGCCACTCAATGAGATGATGATGAAAGACACAAAGATTGAGTGGAGCCCCAAAGAGAAGCGAGGGTTTTCTCAAATCAAGCAGACCATATTGGAGGCACCAGTCCTGGCAAGTCTGGACTATTCCCTCCCATTCCACATATAATCCTTCACTTCACTGCATTCCGCAACAACAGTCCTAACCTAGAAAGTTGAAGGGGAAGAACGACCCATTGCTTTTATGAGCTCTCCCTTAAAAAATTCCAAAGTCTGATATTGATCTCTGGAAAAGCAGGCTTTTGCTCTTGTCTGGGCCGTGAAGAAATTTTGGCACTATATTCTCCGGAGCAAAGTGCATGTTATCATTCCGAACCAGGCTGTGAAATCTCTACTGCTGCAGAGTGAACTGGGTGAACACCGAGGGAAATGGATGGCCATCCTCCAAGAATATGATCTAGAAATTCAACCCATGAAGATAGTTTGAGGCCAGGGACTATGTAGAGCAATGGTGGAAGAAACTCCCAATATCGAATGTCAAACTTACACAGTGGAGTTTGTCACCCAGGACCCATGGTATACTGATTTGGTGTACCTTCTTCTCAACAATAGATGCCGAGAGGCGCTTCCCCTAAATAAATGTCGCACCCTGCGGTTGAAAAGCACACACTTTATGATAAAAAATAGAATGCTTTTTCGCAGAAACTATGAAGGGATATACCTCTGGTGCATCGATAGAGATCAATCTGCAAAAATGATTGAAGAATTTCATGGGTAGTTTGGAACTGGGAATGGCTTAGCTGATGCTACTACCTATCAAATTCTTTGGGCTGGATACTATTGGCCCGACATCTTTAAGGATGTCTATACTCACATTAGGAGATGCCATGACACATCATAAACAAAACCCGACCATGCCTTTGCAGCCAGTCTTCAAAGTTAGACCCTTCGCCCAATGGGCATTTGATTTTATCAGGGAGATCAACCCCAACTTGTTTTCCAACTACAGGTACAATCTGATTGCTATCAATTATTGCACTCGGTGGGCCAAAGCAATTCCTTGCAAAAGTAACATGACGGATGTAGTTATTAAATTCCAGGAAGAAAACATAGTCACCTGTTTCAGAATGCCATTTGCTATAGTGTGTGACAATGGTCTGACATTTTCTTTGGCACAATTACTTGAATGGACCTATGAAAGGAAGATCACCTTAAAGTTCTCCAACAACTACTCCCCCCAGGGTAATGGTGTGGCTGCGTCCACTAATAAAAATCTGTTAGAGGTGATCAAACATATGTTAGAACAAAACCCCTGGGACTGGCACCAAAAGCTTAGATTCGCCCTCTCAGCAGATCGTATCAGAATAAAGGCAGCCCTAGGGACATCCCCATTTCACCTGGTTTATGGCTAAAATCCAGTATTCCCTATCAACTTACAAATCCTGGTCTTACAATTTATGCAAAAATTCAACAACTAGGATAACATTGTGGAGATTCAGCTCCTGAACCTGGTGAGAATGGAGGAACAAAGAGACGTGGCACTAGAACACTTCACATGTCACCAAGCAGTAGTTAAATGGTGGTTTGACTAGAGAGCCCAGTACAAGGCCTTTTAGATTTTGGACCTGGTCCTGCTATGGGACAAGGCCCGGGAAAAGAAGGGAAAGCACACCAAATTTCAACGACTCTAGCTCGGACCATATCTGATATCTGAGATCTGCGGGGCAACTACTTATCGCCTCAATACCATGACCGGAGAATCCATCCCATTTCCTGTCAATGGGCAATTTTTCAAGCACTATTTTGAATGAGGTGGGTTGTAATTTTGTCCGAAATTGTATTATATGTAAAGTCCTTGCTTGTAAATATCTTTCTCGATGCTCCGTTTGGAGTGCTTTGTCCTTGTAAATAGTTTGTCGATAGTCCTCCAGGACCACCTTCCCTTTTTCATGTTTTCCTTATTTTTGGCTTTCTTTTATTTTGTGTTTGCTTTCCAGGTTCCCAGCGTGTTGTCTTCTTCTTATAGACAGGTATGCTTCGCATAACATCTAGTCCCTGGAATGATACCTTATGCATTTTGGGTAGTTTTCAATCTATTGTTAGCATGGTGGAATTTGTTCGCACTCTAGAGTTGTTTTGTGTGTATGGCAACAGGTTACGAGTAATCTTCATCGGATTCACATCTTGAAAGTTTGGACATCGGTTAATAGAAAATCTAAGGAGAAAGTAATCTCATGGTCCTTGAGGGCAGATCGGTTGCACTGGTTATTGGCCAAGTCAGAAAATCATTAAAATATCCTGGGTCTAGGACATTCTCTCCTATTTAGAAATTTAAAGAAGGTGTCTACGTGAAAGAAGTACCACCGTGAAAACTAGCCAAGCCTAAGGTTCATGGTGAAAGAAGTACCGCCCTCCCATCTTCAAAAGAAAAGAAAAGGAAAAGAAAATAACTGAAGAATGGAGAATTCTGGTATCTAGGGGAAACATGTAAGATAGGATGACTTTGGTCTAATTTATTCAGTGCCTCCTCTCTACTGCTCCTGGAAATCATCGGCTTGATTTTCTTTCAAAGCACACACCTCACAGCTGACAAAAGATCAAAAGATTGAATCAATGATGAGTAAGATTTTCTCAGAAACCTCACACTTTGCAAGCAGGGTGCTCTAGGTAAAGATTAATTCTAGTTTTGCTAACCAGAGATTCTAAAGTTCTCGAATGCACTAAGGCATTCTTCCTAGTGGGTCGCCATTTATTATGCCCTACATACCCATCACTACATTTTGTAGGAAAAATGTTGGGTCCCCCTTTTTGCTTTTTGCTTTTTCTTAGTTTCCCTTTTGTTTCCTTTTGTTTCCCTTCGGGATTTGCTTCCACGAGGGTTGCTTCTTTACTTTTTGGTTCTCTTTGCTCTGGGACCCGGTCCCAGGGTGTGTTTGTCTTTTTGAGTTGGCCAGATCCCAGACTCTGGGATTCTCTACCATCATGTCTTCTTTTGCTAGAAGATGTGGCTGTATGGAGTCCTCAGGCTCGGAGTCCGGAGGTTTGCCTTTTCTGAAGTTTGTGGAAGGAAAGCGAGATGTTTTACACTAGGGGTATAAATTGATTTCACCAGGTCATTTTTACACTTACCGCGATCAAAACACTCAGAGTGATTAAGGTGATTCAAAGGTGATTAAGGTAATCCAACAACGCTAAGTTTGAGTTGCTCTGTGCGATTAACAAGTGAATTAGCAGTAATTCAAGATGGTGTGTTAGCAGTCATTTGAAGCTTCCTAGTTCACAGAGTGCCTACCGTGCTCTTCTTCTTGCATTCTTTGTATTTTCTGGTAGGTCCTTCGGCTCTCCTTTTTGGTTTCATTCTTCCAGGCTTTGCTTTGTTTGTTCATGTGCGTTTCTTGGTTTTTTGTTTTGGTTTCATTATGTTTCCTTTTGTTTCATTTTTCTTGTATGTCCTTACCTCCCGTTGGTGGTACAACTCTTCCAGAGGGTTTTCCACCCTCTATGTAGTTGTAAAATAATGTAAATGCCTGTACATTTTATAACTAGGTATAGCGAGCTGTGTATAGGTCATTCTCGGGTTGGCCTGCGAGTTATGCTTTGACCCTCTATAAATTTGTATAGTCCATGTATATCCTTCTTGCTTTGCGGTGAGCTTGACGTGCCCTTTCACATCCAGACCAAATTGTTGAGCTTGCCCTCATGGTGCTCACCTGGATCGAACTCAACACCTCACCTATTCAAGCCATGGTGGTTTTCTCCCTCCCCTATTATATCGTCTTAATGGTAGGATTAATTTCCCCACGAACAAGCATTCAAAACCCATCCCATCTGGCATTCATTTCCCTCATGTTAGCCCACTTGTCACTATTAAGAGTCTTTACGCCACCTGTCACGTGGCCACATGATGACCCATGTCAGCCGAGTATGGCTCGTTGCCGGTCACGTTGACAACGACTAGTTTCTCCGGACTCCAGGTGCTGAGAAGCCCCTAGGTCTTCATTCCATTTTTGTCACCTAAACTAATATCCTGAGCCCCCGGGCATTTGTCATAACCCAATCTGTGTTAACTTTGATATTCTAGGATTTCGATGCATACTAATACTTTTTGAACAGGTGAAAAATAGTGGTGAATTCCCCGAAGTCCCTAAAAGTATCTCTTTTATCATATGTATTGATGGTTCTCCGGTCTTGCAGGTTGCAGATAATCTGATCAACCTATCTGAAGTGACAACTCCTCCTGAAAGTCTGGAGCTTCCAACTACCTCCACTTGGGTAGCCATGAAAACTAAGGCCGAGAAGATGCTGGCCAAATTACCATTAACCTCCAAATACCCCGAGGGAGGGTCTTCTCATGGGGTCCAAGGTGGACTCCAAGCTGCAAGAAATAATAGATACAGAGCCTAAACTATGGGCTGAAATGTAGGGCTTGCTCTAAGCCATATACCAACAGAGGACCGCTGGAGATGATATGGAAAAGTACATGGCCACCTTCAGAATTATCAAGGCTACAAGTTTCCTTGCTCAATGTAACACCGAAGCTGATCCTTCAACTAGAAATTCTCTACAATGCTCCCACCCAGGTTGTTTTGCTCATTGATCCTCTACCACTACACTACCCGACACCCATCATCAATTTGGATGCTGCCACTTTTGCTTCGGTGCTGGGGATCCCCCAATTCAAGGGAGCCATTGTTTTCTCCCAGTACATGTCACTGAAGGAGTTTGGGGAAGCATCACTCCTCGCCCGAAGACATCTCAATACTCACTGGTTGAAGTTCTCGAGGAGGGACTATAAAAATATGAAGCTGGAGATTCCCCGCAGGGACTTTAAAGAATGTATTCAGGTGGGAATCATATTTCTATGTAGGCTCTTTGGAGAGCCCCATGCCCAATACTTTTTGGCATGGATGTATTACTTTCTCTACTGCATCACCACCCATAGTTAGACCTTCAACTAGGTGGCTATCATCGCCAATCATGTAGACACGCAGCTAAAGGGTGTACTCAAAAATTCAAAGTTCTACATGAAATCTTATGTATTATGGGCACTGACCCAATAGAGACCTGCTTTTCAGGGATTATAGATAGTGGGCATTCTCAGGAATGGGATCGGTTAGTTGGTTGCATGGGAGTATTATCCCCAGGTCTAGTAGGAACTTAGCTTCCCTAATTTTTATAGGGTAAACGACGCGTTCATTTACCACAACATCTTGACACTTACTCATGACACCATGTACTGGTTGTCGTAGGAGGCGATGAACCTAGTAAGCACTTACGGTAATTAATTTATTCAATTCTAGCAACATACATATATTCAGGTGACCAACTTCTCCGGGAAACCCTACCTACTCCCCAGATATTGTGGGGATAGGATCATTCTTTTGGAGTTATGCAAGCAAATCCTTGAGTTCCACACATTCTTTGCCTTGAAAAAGGTCATATCAATTCCATTCCTAATGGTTTGTGGGAACTATTTTTGTAGTCTCACGGCGACCAAGGAGGTTGAAAATGAATTAAAGAGTCTGGGACTGGCGAAATTCTACCGTACTAGAAGCAATTTTTGACCCAGTGGGAAAAATAAAGGAGGCGCTAGCCCGGGCATCCGCACCACACAAAGATGATATTGAAGATTTCTGGGCAGATTGCCAAGATAGTTTTGATCTCTGGGCCCAGCAGCACTCCTGAATGTCCAAAGGTTTAATGAAGGCCCTCAACCTTCAGGATTTTCTGAAAGATTTCACAGACAATGAGCCTCTGGAGGACCCATTATATAAAGAACAAGGGATCAACAAATTGTATCTCCCTCCGGTGGATTGGGGCACCCCTGAAAACTTAACAATTGAAGATGTGTGTCACCCCATCATTGATAACAATCATAAGTATTTTGAGCGAGTGTGCCCTATGAGCACTCGAAAAGGCCCAATTATGCGGAGGTTTGCTTCAACCTCTGGAGCCGTGGGACCAAGTAAAAGCAAAGGGAAGGAGAAAGAAAGTACCACGGCCCAATTGCCCACTCCCCATGATGGCACAAATTCAGGAATAGATGGAGGCATCTAGGCTGACGAGCCAGAAGATAAGTGCCCAACTTTCCTGCGGTCTCCTCGCAACTCCAGTTGCATCCTCTCGCCCAATGGGATCCCTGTCATTGGCAACACTAATGAGCAGGCAGACATTCACTGAGGAAAAGCCTGCAAATATTTTGGATGTCAGGGCCCCATTACAAAGAAAGAAGAAGTAGAAGGTGGTCCATCCCCCAAGAGCAGACACAAGCCCCGATATGCCCAATGTTCCCCCAGTAGAATTTAGTTTGGATTCCCCTGAACTGGATGATATATTGGAGGTCTCTCCCTCGCACGATGACTTCGATGACATCTTCAAGATGGATGAGCTCATGAACTTGCATGTGTAAATCAATAAGGCAGTGGAAGAAATTGCTGCCTAGGAGAAGGAAAAGACCCCTGGTTAGGAAGAGATCCTGGAGAAAGAAGTTGTCACAGAACAAGAAGTCTGGGCAAAAGCACAAAAAGAGCCTAAGTGGGTGGAAACACTGGTCCAAGGGACTAAGGTAGAATCAAGGCAAGTAAATAAAGAGCAACCAATGACTAGGGAAACCAGACCTATAGGATCAACCATACCCCCAACCGTCATGCTTCAAATGCCTCTGGTTACTTTGTGTGATCAAGTGCCCCAGAGTACATTCAATGAGGTGATCTTAGTGGACCAACCATCAAACATTGGCCAGACACCTCCGCCACCTCCAGAGGATGTTCCAACAGAGAAGGATGTCTTGGCGAATGACGTCGAAGAAGAACAACAACAATAGCAAGATGAGGGGAAAAACCCCAAAGATATGAATGTCGATTCACTCGATGCTGAGAAGGACATGGAAATCCCCAATGATATAGGTGATGCTGATACCAGCGAGGAAGAGATCCTAGTCATCACAGATAAGGATGCCACTAGGGTGGAAGATATCGAAGCCTCCGGAGAGCGAGAATGGGAACAGGAAAAGGAGAAAGAGCCCGATGAAATTGTAGATACCGAGAACGCACAACCTGACTCCGAAGGGAGTCCCAATACTTAGGCCTTAGCAACAAAATCACCCTAGTTGCCATAATGGCTGGTGGAATCCAAAAAGAGAAAGGCCCCGATGGAAGCAATAGGTGTTCCCCTTTCCTTAGCCGAAATGATGACCCAAAATGTAGAGGCTAAGAAGCCTAAAAAGGCCTAGACTGTCCATACCCTCCAGACTGGTCTGGGAGGAAGCACAATTGCAATAATTAAAACACCTCCCCTAGATATAGATGCGATAGCTACAAGAGCCAAAGATTATGCAATCATGAAAGTTCCTCTGGGGAGGAGAGACAAGTAGGGAGAGTTGGACCTGCTACGAGAAGTGACCCAGGCGGTAGAGGCATGGTATGATAAATAACCCCAGAAGTTGAAGGAGGAAAGAGAAAAGAACAGAAATCTCCTCATACTTCTAGCTGAGCTTACACAGCCCCTGGCCAAGATCCATCTGGAATCTTCCACCTCTAGATGATCGCTTCCATAGGGTGACATGAATTCTCTTGGGGCCATGAAGAAGAAGGCACAGGCTATGGACGGGTGGGTCACCGAGAAGATAAAGGTCATAAGGTATTTAGACGTATCCCTCCTGGACCTTTATTTAGCCAAAAATATCTTGGGCCAAGTAACCAATTCCATTGTTATATTGGAAGGGAACTTGGAGAAATATGAAGGGTGGAAGACCGGGTTAGATGAAGTCATCAACTCTAGGGAAGAAGCCTTCACAGAGATGGGAATTTTGGGAGAGGAATCATTCAGATTCCTTCGGGCCCAGTACTCCAGACTTGGCCTCAAAATTGAGGTGTGTAAGCAACTGGTCACAACCCTAAGGGAGAAAGTTACGACAGTCTGATATCTATTGGACCTATTTAAAGCATTCATTGTAAGGGTGTCACAAATTGACCCCTTCACCACCGGAACATGCGCCGTAGAGGACTACATCCTCAGTAAATATGATGAGCTGATGGAGTCCCATTATCAATCTGTCAAAGACTTTGACGGAGGGAGGCTATCAAGAATATCTAAGATGATGCTTCAGGCTCATGACTCCATGAAAATAGTAGATGAATTCTAGGAAGGGGCCGGTGAGGTTGAAGAGAAGTTCAAAGCCATCCGCGACCGATGGAATAGTATTAAGGACATATATGAAGATGGAATCAACCAAGTTTTGGAGGCATTCAAGAGCAGTAAAGGATAATAAGGTTCTCTGGATTCTAGGGATTATTACCAACATGGTGTATTTAGATCATTCATTATTCTTTGAGCATAAGCTCCGAGACTCTAAAATTTAGATCCAATAGTTTTATATTCTTTCAGTGACCCATGTCCAGGTTCCTCGAAGTCAACTAGCCACTATCCAACAATAAATAAGGGTGTTAAAAAGTAGGCGACCCCAGCAAGGCACATCAGTTCAAGGGATGGCCCTAACAGGTGATCTTCCCAAGGTGCCACTCCAACATTAACTACCTGGTGCATCGAAGACAGTGAACCACATTTAGCATTAATGAGGCATGTAGCCTCAAACTCCAGGAAGATCAAATTTCTTCTATTCACTCTCTGGCGCTCTTCTTGAGGCTGATTCTACTATCCTTTCTTCTTGTCTTGTTCTGCTGATCTGTCAGACCTCTACTCTTTTTGAGGTGATTGTAAGTGGTGCAGGTAGTGCCAGCCACCGGATATTATATTTGATTGTTGGAGTGTAAAGTTATATTAGGTTAACTTTAGGGCAAGTATATGTATAAATAACAAGTCTGACCTTATTTAAGGGGTCAAAAAAATTGATGATTTTGCAGTCCATACTATTAGCTATTAGCATTTTCATTTCTTGTAGTTGCAGAGCTCAATGCTTGGTAGTTCTTAGTAGTTCTCAGTAGTTAGATGCTCTATTGGATCCCTTGATGTACACACCAGTGATGCTGGAAACTTGTTAATGAAGAAGGAAGGATTATAGAAATGATGTTTTTGGCATTCAAATCTCTGAGTTAATGTTCTTTTGTGCTATATGTTTTTTATTTCCTTTGCTCTAATGTTTTAAGTAGATTAACAACCTCTTTCCCCTTGCTATTGAATATGTATGAATTCCTGGTTCTGTATATGTTCAGTATTTAGTATAGTTCATTAGATCATGGTTGATGTTTGGAATATTTAGCATAACTATAAGTAGAAGGAATGAACTCCTAACTCTGGTATATATTTTGAAGTTTATTTGGTAAACTAATGCGTGCTTGTAGGAAACCCTGACCTAACAAAATCCCTGGATAAGACAAGCCAAAAACTAGCTATCCCCCCAAACAAAAATAGTCACACACCCAACTTAGCTCCCTGCACTGTCGAGACCCAACACTCGGGTGCTTGAAGGTCCAGAGAATTTATTCCCCAGACAACCTTTACAGGCGAAGTTGGCCGGTAACCCTGTACTGGGTGACAAGTTACGTCTGTTGATGAGACCAGTAACAAAGTCTCGTCAACACCATCTAGGAAGGATATCATCTGGGACCCATTTACAACTTGCAACACCTCATCTAGAGAGGGCAGTGGGTAATTGTCCTTTTGGAAATCTTTGTTCAGGTTTTAGAAGTCCACACATAACCTAATCTCCCCACTTTTCTTCCTTAATGGAACTAGATTTTCCACCCACGTGGAATGTCGTATTGGAAAGATAATTTTGGCATCCAACAGTTTTTGAACTTCTTTCTGTATTAATGGTTCCATCATTGGGTTCACTAGCCTCTAGCACTGTCGGAGAGGTTTGGAATCTGGTTTAAGTGGGATGTTATGTACTATGACTGAGGTGTCATAAGTTTTTAGTTCTTCGTAGCTCCAAGATATGATATCTTGGTACTTAGCGAGGAGTTGGACCATTCTCTCTTTTTTGTCCTCTGTTATGACCTTCCATATATGTACTTCTCTTGGGTCATCTTTCATACCCAGGTTGTATGTTTCACATTCATCCCCTCCGGGCATCGGTGTTGGTTTCCTTTTCGTCGAGGTTTTGTCTTTGTCAAAAATTCTCTCTAATTTTTCCATCCCTTTAGGTATGTAATTGGTCCTCAGGTTTATGACGCCTTGATCATCAGATTTCTCTTGTTGTGTAGACTCATCCAGCTCCTCTGGTCCATCATCAATAACCTATTTTTCAAACATACTTGCACTCATAATGAATTCAAGTATGTGTTGGTCATCCTGGAAGACTTGGAAATTCGTGACATTGTCTAAGATTGTCGGGGTGGGAATGAGTTCAATTGATAATTTCTTTAGCTTGGACTTTTCCACTAGGTGTAATAAATTGGTAGAGACCGCTAATGCATCAGCCATGACATTCTTCCATCTTGGGACAAACTTAATATTGAATGCTTTAAATTCCTGTACAAATCCTAGGCCCTATTTTGATAGGCGACCAACCTTTTATCGTTACAAGAGTACGGGCTACAGATTTGTCTGATGATCAGTTGTGAGGCACCTTCCATAATCAAAGCTTTAATTCCTCTTTCATGCACCAGAAGAAGGCCTCAAACTAGTGATTCGTATTCTACAACATTGTTAGTACATAAGAATTATAGCCTATAAGCAACATAGAAGGACTTACCTCTAGGGTTGATTAATTTGATTCCTGCACCAGCTCCTTGTTTACACTTAGAACCGTCAAAATGTAATTTCTATATTTGATGCACCTTGGCTGAGACCGGTTTGGGCTAAAACTTGCATCGAATTTAGGATATTTTTAGTTCTAAATTTCTATCTTCTCCACTATTTGAGGAACTCATTCTTTGCTTATCTTCCTTTTGAGTTTTTTTAACACTTGAAGAGCTTGTGTCTTTAGCGTCATGGGCAGGTTCTGATTTTATGTAGGGTGGTAAGGCAACATCATCTGAAGAAATTCATTCATCGAGTTTAGAGAATATGGGACTTTTACCATTTGTGCATGAGTCGTCATTCTAAATTTTCGTTTGAGGGATATGATCCGGTGGGGTAATTTGGGTCAGTACTCGCAATAATGCATCTTGACAGCGTGCACATGTGAACTTTGAGTGACTCAACTAGTGTAACCAATAATACCCTAGGAGCAAAAAGATGTGGGGTCAGCATCCTAACCTAGGTTTTTTAGGCTTGTCGTCATATTATTGATAAAACTCTGGAAGATCTCATCCTCGACGTAAAAATCCTACACACCTTATACGGGACTATCCTCAATCTCTTCAATTTCTTGTATTTGGACCATGAGGATGTTGTCTAGCCGATAAGTGCCTAGATCTGTTTGAGTGAACAAGACCTCATTTGGGGCCTTGTACTCCATAATCATTTTCTTTAGTTTTGGTTCAACATCAATTTTGATCTGATTGTTTGACCCTTTATAGGGTAGCCATAGCAGGGTCAAATTAGTAGATAGCCACCCTCTTAGGCATTTAGTCAATTCTCTGCTTAATAACATCCCGTAGGTTTCTGGAATATCCATAATCTGCACATCAATGCACCCCTGTACTCTGGGATCAATGACCAGTTGGATGTGTATATCTTTCAGCACCCTGATTGTTTTAACCTCTATCTTGTCTAATTGTATCACCACTCTATTTGTTGCTTGAGGGACCATTCCCAATCTCTAACAGATAGAGAGAGGCCTAACATTGCATGAAGCTCCAAAGTCAATCAGACAATTGTGTAAATTTTTTCCAAATATACGTAGACTTAATAAGAATGGGGGCACTTCTATTTTATCTTTGAACATTGTCGGGAATGCCTTTGAGGCGTTTAAGTTTGACATAGGAACTCATGCGTTGCTGGCTATTGCTCCTTGTATGCAGTGGTCTAGGGACTTCAAAAGAGCTTCTCTTTGAGACGAGCAACCTTGCAACATGTCAAGCATTGAGATGTTTACTTTAGTTTTCTTAAGATCCTCAAATGCGTTGTACTTGTCTACAGACTAGGCTGGGTTTTTGTAGATAGTTGGTATGTTTGGTGGAGATGATGGAGAAGTAGTTAGGCCCTTTAGTGGAGTAGGATTATTGATTGCTCTTGGATCCAATGGAGTTGGTTGTTTTCCTGGGGGAATACCATATGTTAGAGGTTCCTTTCAGTTTCTTAAGTTGTAAGGGATTCAATGGTCATTTTGGAATGCATGAACTTTGGAGTACTCGGGCTCTTGTTCCTTTTGGAAGGGAAATACAAACTCTTCTTCTTGAGTGTTGTTTCTAGAACCATCCCAAGTTTCTAATTCATAAGAGTCAAACAACATCATATTAAATTGAGTAGGGGACTCCTCAGGATCTCAAGTTGTTGCTTATAGGGGTTACCTCCATACTCGTTGTTGTCTGAGTGTGGGTTTGTATCCCCTACAAAATTAACATCAGCCTCGTACATGTTAGCATTATCAGTGGGTATTCTACCATTATTGGGTTGGGTGTTCTAGGTTTGATTAGGTCGTTGTTGACCAAATAGTTTATATGATGAGTTATTGTTATTGTTATTGTTATTGTTATTGTTATTGCTATTGCTATTGCTATTGCTATTGCTATTGCTATTGTTATTGTTATTGTTATTGTTATTGTTATTGTTATTGTTATTGTTATTGTTATTGTTATTGTTATTGTTATTGTTATTGTTATTGTTATTGTTATTGTTATTGTTATTTTCGTAGGTATAATAACTCCAATTTTGTCCTTGTGGGTAAGCATTCATAATAATAAGTGTTTATTGGTATCTACCTTGGTTTTGAGAAGGGTTCAACTTCATCTTGGTGAGCTCATTGGTTAGTTGAGACAAGGTTTTCTTTACAACATCTAGCTCATAGGCTAGGTGACTATAAGGTTTAGTCAGAGGCATGGTCTGTTGCTCAAAGAAAGCAGTCTTACGAGCCTCATAGCTTGGATATGTTATGGCTGATGGTGGGGAAACAAGTGGTTGTGTAGGAATTGGGTTCAACATAGGCGTGTGGTTGGCCAAAGCTTGATTAATCATTGAAAATTGATGCGGAGCAGTGATGTTACCCATGGTAGGCAAGGTGTCAAAGTTTCCTCCTTGTGGATCCATTTGTTGTGTAAATGTTATGGCTTCATTGTACACTTTTTTCCATCGTGTCTCTGTCTGTAGGGGGAAGTCTCCTTACAAAAATTGAAGTGAAGGGGTACAGAGCTTTAAGGTAAACATGTATATCGAATGCCTTGGGTATAATGTAAGGAGATTCCATTTTTTATGCATCTCATGGAAACGACGATTAAACATAGTGATGGGCTCCTTAGAGTCTTTTCTTGCAGTTATGAACTAGTGATGTGTTGTAGCAGGATCCACATATAACTTGAATTGGTTTAGGAATTTGGTTTCAAACTCTTGCCACGCAGAAATAGACCCACGTGGTAAGTTCAAGCACCAATTATATGCAAACTCCCCTAGAGTTTATGGTAATAAGCGACAAACGACATCTTGGTTTGCACTCTCTTTTTGATTGCAAATCTCTTTAAAGACAAAAATGTGTTCTTTTGTTGTCCATGATTCCCCGTACATGAAACGAGTGTAAAAATTCTCAGGGTTCTTGGGTAATTCATGAATTTGGCCTACAAAGTTCAATGGCGAGCTTTGTGCATTAGCAAAGAAGGCCATTGGACGAGGTTGTTGTGAATTTTGATTTTGGTTGATGGTTGTGGTAATACTTAGGGCAATAATGTGTGATTGTTGTCCAAGCAAATTTTGTGACTCAATGTGGTGGTGAGAGGGATTTGCCCTCAATTTTCCTTTGTCGTTGTGAGCTCTGCGATGGTGGGTGAGTTCAATGAGCTTTCCTCTCTTTGGAGAGGATCTATGGACTCGCTCGAACCATTCTGGTTAGAAGAATCCAATATTATCTAACATGTTGTTCATTGGCCCTCCTTCTAGCACCACTTTTGTTGAGCGTTGTATTTACACAAGTCAATTTCTAGGAATTTGAGATCTGATTTCCTCTCTTGAAAGAGTAACTAAGTTACTCCCAAGGTTCTTTGTGGTTGTGGTAAAACCGCTTGGTAAACTCAGTTGAAGATAAATGTGAATGTTCAAAAGGAGGCCTTTGTTGGTTTGTTTTAACTTCAGGCTACAAAATAAAATTTAGAACTCTTTTTTTGTATTTTCATAATTTACCAAGGCATGTAATCTACTAATAATGCAATTCTACGCTAAAATCCACAATGATTATCTAATCTAACCCGATATCCAAAAGATTTAGGTAACAAGAATTATAAGAAAATTAGTTGAAATGAAAACCTAATAGGCATAAATCATTATTGAATCTCACTTGCTAATTAAATGATGGAGAAGATAGAAACCAATGAAACATAAATTAGACCCACTCACAATTCTATACCCACTGGATGCAATCTTTTGAAGAAGCTTTTACCCAGATGCAAGATTTTCCAAAATCTATTAGATCGTGAAGCCCCAGATGCACGTACACATGAGAAAAATTTATATTTAAATCAATAGAACTAATCTTTCTAATCATTCGTCATAGAAAAAATAATTAACAACAACAAACTCTAATTTAATTGATCGCAAATCCATACACAATAAACACAGTTGGCTCTCTAAAAATGGATGAACAAGCATAAACACATTCACCAATTTTGCATAGATAGTAGAAGAAATCACACCATGAATGAAGCACCAACAACATTTATCTTTATTGCATAAAAAATTTGACCTTTATTACATTGTTATGATGGAATATATAGAGCTTCAATTACAAAATTCAAAACTCTGAAACTAGGGCTCTTATTTACACTAAAAAGGTGAAATAAAGCTAAAACTAAATATTTACTTAAGAAAACTTCTCCTAGTTGATAGTTAACAAGATTGAATGGATTTTTAATCCTTTTACATCTTATTTCCACAAAACATCAGGGCCAAATCCACCCAAGAAACAAGAAATCAAAATTGGAGCTCCATCATTTTGAATTGAAGTCTTCATCTGAAACTTGGAGTTCTCTTTGGAATCTTCATCTAAGATTCTTTGTGTACATGATACTAATTGATGTCCTTTAATTAACCCAACATGAACCCAATCCTCCAGGTTGTGTGATCTAAAACAAATCTTTCATGCAAATTTCCTTGGCTTTGGAATGGCCTAGAAATTTCAGACCCTAACCTCTGATCTAAAAATTAGATGGCTGAAAAATGAATAAGTATATACTTTTGATGGCCCCTGAAATTTTAGACTTTCAGAGGCGTAAAAGGCCAAAAAATTGCCCCTGGGAAAATGGCTAAGTATAGATCTTTGAAGACCCCTAAAATTTTGGACTTTTGGAGGCTGAAAAGGCCAAAAAAATGCCCTTGGGAAAATGGCTAAGTATAGATATTAGAATACCCCTAAAATTTTGGACTTTCAGAGGTCGAAAAGGTCGAAAAACTACCCCTGGGAAAATGGCTAAGTGTTAAGAAATCTACTGCAAAATTTGACTAAGTCTGAAACTGGACACTTGGTTAATCTGGGAGGATGTCCAAATGGGCATTTCTGAGTCTCTGAACTATCTCCTTTACCTCTTTATAGTCTTCTATTTGAATATCTTTGTAGTGTTTCTCTTGATTTTCTCTAAAGGTGCTCGACTTAGAAGTGAAGAATTTGATCTCTTCCTCATGTTTCGACATCCTTTCTATATCCTCCTTGAAATAGAATAATTGTTGGAGGTCCTCTTTAGTGATGATACCTACCAGAATCCATTTGAATTACTGTACAACAGTCTTTACTAGGGATAGGACCTGGTCCCCATCATCCTCATACAAATCTAGGTCTATACCTATGAAAAACTTCTCTATCTTTCCTACCCACATCATAACCCCTTCATGCCTTTCATTGATCCTGTGGAGGAATTTCTTGTTTAACTTTATTTTTTTGGTTATACCTTTGATCTAGGTCTTAAATCTGTTGAGCTCTGACCCCTCATACAATTTGACCAGAATTTGGAAGTGCTGCTTCCTTACTACTTTTAGGTTCTTTAAAACCTTATGTCATCTCTCTATTTGGAGATTGAATCCTTTCTCATCCCCCATCATGTCCACCAATTTGGTGGCTTCCTTGAGAAAAACTCTAAATACATTCATAATCTTCCTAATGGTGTCCTCCCCTAATTTCTCAAAATCGGTTTTACAATCTGCACATGCCTGAACGAAAGAATTTTTCATCCTTGTTGGCAATTATGGAGTATTCCTTTTTTCTAAGATGGCCTGTAATGAGCCCTCTGGGAAGTTTGGATCAATGGGACTTTTTATTTAAGAATTAAATTCTTCCGTTGAGCATTTTTTTTACACAAGTCAATGGCTAGGATCTTGAGATTTGATTTCCTCTCTTGAAAGAATAATGAAGTTATTCCCAAGGTTCTCCGGGGTCATGGTACAACCTGCTTGGTAACTCAATTGAACATAAATGTGAATGTTCACGAGGAGGCCTTTGTTGGTATGTTGAAGACATGAAACTACAAAACAACTTTAGTACTTTTTGGTTTTTTTCTGATTTATCAAAGATTGTAGTTTCAATTTAAAGATGCAATTTTGTGTTTTTTAAAGATAATTACTTTTAGATCTATGACATAATTTAAATGAGTAAGGTAACAAGAAATGAAATAAATTTTTTGAAAATGAAATCCTAACGGACATAAACCGTTGTTGACCTTCCCTTACAAATTGAATGATGGAGAGATTTGGAATGAACCCATGAAGCATAAATTAGACGATGTCACAATTCTATACTCGATGGATGCAATCGTTTGGAGAGAAAATGTATTTACTCGTGCAAGATTTTCAAAACCTATCAAATCATAAAGCCACCAAGATGCGTGCACACACAAGACAAATTTATCATTAATCCCAATAGATGATATTTTCCATACATTCATCACAACAAGGTAGATAAACAACAACAAACTCCAACTAATAGAAACACAGATTCGAAACACAATAAACAATTGGCTCTTTGAAAATAATGAACAAGTATGCACACATTCATCACTTTCACATAGATAGTATAAAATATCACACCACGAATGAAGCACCAATTTTATATCTTTATTGCATTAGGAATCCGACCCTATTACATTGCTTTTGATTACAATATATAGAGTTATGATCTACAAACTCTGAATGCCAAAATTAGGGCATCAGAGACTCTAAATTAATAAAAATAAGATAAAACTAGAACATTTCTAAAAGGAAACTATTGCTAAATGACACTAAACAACTTGCATGGATTTTTAATCCATTTACAATCAGTTTTCCATGCAAGAGAGATCAAACTCGTCAAGAAAAGAGAGAGAAAGAAGATGGGGTTTCTCTGCATGCAACTAGAGTCTTCTTCTTGATATTAGAGTTCTCCTTTGGAATCTTCATTTGGAGTTCTCTTTGCGGTGGGAACTGATAGGGGACCCTTAGTCTTTCAAAAATGAACTCCAGTTAGGCATCCATCTGATCTAGAGTTCAACTTCCATGCAAAAAAGTGATCTCACTGGAAAGACCCAGAAATTAGGATCCCGACCTCTACTCAAAAGTTTTCAAGTGCCAAAAATTGTTAAGTGTCGAAACCCAAAACTGGAGGCCCAAAAGTTTTGGCCCTTTCGGAGGCCGAAAGGCCAAAAAATGTTGAAAGGCTGAAATGTTGGGAGGTCGAAAGGCTAAAATGCTGAGTTTTAGCCTTTCTTGGAAAATGGCTAAGTGTAAAAACTCCTTTCTGCACATTTGTTGAATGGATCTGAAGCATAAGTTGGAAAATAGTTCTGGATGGGAAGCCCAAAGACTTTGTACTATCTCTTGAACTTCTTCATAGTTTATCTCTTTTCTCTTCACTTTATTGACCTTTCATTCTTGCTTCTCTCTAAAGATGGTTAATTCTGAAGCAAAGAGCTTGATTTCTTCTTCGTGCTTCGACATTCTCTACATGTCTTCCTTTGAATAGAATAACTGGTGCAAGGAATCTTTGGTGCTAACACCTGCTAGAATGTCTTTAAACTACTACACCACCTCTTTCACTACATGCAAGATTTGTTTATCATGGTCCCGGTATAAGTCCAGACCAATCCCTGTGAAAAAACCATCTATTTTGCCTACCCATTCCATGACTTCCTTCTTTTTTTTTTTCCATTATGCGGACTAGGCACTCTTTGAAGACCTTAATTGTCTTGGTCATGCACTTGATCCATATTTCAAAGTTATCTAGTTCTTCGCCCTCATATTTATTTACTAGGATCTGGAAGCGCTACTTCTTAATTATCTTCAGGTCTTGGAGGGCGGCTTTCCATTTGGTTATCTCTGAATCTAACCCATCTTCACTCTCCATTTGGTTTATCAAATTTGTAGTTTCAATCAAGATGACTATGTAAGGCTTAAACACCAGTTTGATAACCCCTTCCCTGTACTACTCAAAATCGTTCTTCCAATCCACACTTACTTGGATGAAGGAAGGGTCATACCTGCCGGTAAATCTAGAGTGGCCCTTTTCTCTAAGACGATCTGTAATATGGATTTCGGGCAACTTGGGTCAATGGGACCCACCATCTTATGAATGAATTTCTTTAGAGCCTCATTTTTCTCTGTTAAGGACTTGATGGTCTCTTCGTCCTTACTCATAAATCCTAAAGCATGCTTCAAACCTAGAGCTGCTAATGTCTTACTCCCTTCTCTGGTGGGCTCACCCAAGTCTACCTCTTCAAGTGTATAATCTTTGGGGGTCACCTATGCTTGAGAGGTACTTGTTGGTGCCCAAAAATGATGGATTCACTTTTGGCCAACTGACAGGTATAATGGTGATGTACCGCTTGATACCTTTGTAATTTTGGCTTAATCAAGCCAAGGCTGATAGGCCTAATTTCACTTTGAAATATCAAATTTTCTATGTCACACAACTGTGTACACAAACAAACAAAGTTCCTCCCAAGGTGGTGAATGATCCTTGGAGGAAACCAACAAATCTCCTGATAATTTCTAATATGTAAAGCTTAAACTAAACTATATAACCACTAAGAATCCTAATTGTAATGCTTTGAAAAAATGATTAAATTATCTATAAACTACAAAGTATTAACCAAAATAAAATTTCCAAATAATGATTAGATCAGTGCCTTCTAAATACTTGGGCTATGGATTCAGAAAAATTTCAATCCTACGTACAATAAGATCTAGTTTTAAAAAACTTGCTTTAATAAGACAAGACTATTTTTTTTGGTTGGTAATAGGTTTTTTTGTATTATATAAAAGAGAAATTACATATATCCTGCTTCATAATGCATTTCATGCTTACTACCATCTTCATATCCTACAGGAGTCTCCACTCCTTTACAATCTTTTTCTATATGTTTCTAAGTTTCCTCCTTCACAGTCTATGTCTATAGCTAACTACTACATAGTTTGAATAATAAAAATTTACAATATTTTGGCACATAGCCGAATATTCTAGTAATTTCAAATAAGCCCTAGAGCTTTTCCTTACATCTATTGCTTAGCTCTCTTGCACAGCTACTACTTTACTTTTCTTCATTGCCTTGGCTTTACTATCTACTTCGTTATGCCCTACATTTCTTGCCATCGAATGGCTATGTTCATATTTATCATAGCATCACCAAAATTTCAAAATGTTTGCAATATTTCTTTACAAAATTGGGAGTTACCTCTTCTTTACTGCACAAATTTCCTCCCTTTGTGCCCACTTTGAGTGCGCCTCTTCCGCGGTACCATGACCTCCATTTTGCTCATCCTTTCCTCTTCTATGCGGTCATGTGCTGCCATTTCCTTTTAGAATTTTTGTCATCCCTCTTTTGCTTTATGAATCATCATTGGTTTATCCACTTTCGGGTAGCACCTGATGAAAGGGATTAACCCATATCGACGATCATCTTTGTCTTCTACAAAACACTCTGAGATATCTTATCCAATGTCTAGTATAGACCACTCCAAAACTGACTCTAGCTCTCTCAACATCTCCTCTTTGAACAATGCCCTTACTATGTGTCCCACTTCATCCATTTTCTCTCCAATCTCAATGCCCCACGCAATGATGATGCCCATCATGTCCAAGTTTTTTCTGTGTGTGATTCTTCTTTCTTGGAATTGATCACCAATGACCTCAATAACTGCCTCCACCATCTTTGCTGATTTTATTTTAACCAGACCCTTAATCTATTTGAAGCTTGCTGGCCCTTTAAACACCTTCATTTGTTTATCTGAATCTATACAGAATGTTGCCTCCATCTTGTAAATCTCTGTCACTTTATTTGTTGTTATGTCTGGTGTGCATTGTTACCCAAATTTTCTTTGTCATACAAATTTTGGCTATAGGTGGAGCAAAACGATGCTCCTACAAGGGTTGAGCCCAGCCTATGAGAAAGACCTTAAATTTTCTGGTCTTGGTTGCGTCTCTTGTAACCTTTTTAGCTCTCTGGTCTACCTTATCTATGCAAAAATATTCTAAGTATGAAAACCCTATGCATTTCATGGTATAAACCCTAGCTTAGCCAATACTCATTCTATTTTCTCATTACCTTTTGAATTCACTTAAGTTCCTTAAAATTCCATGCGCGCATTATGCATCTCTTTATGTCTCCTAGTCGCGTAGTGAAAAAGGCATATTCTATTTTACCCAGTGACCCTGAGACTTCCTTTAGTTGCGTAGTCTCCCAACATAACCTGAGGTTAATAAAAGATCATGAGATCTTGCGACTTAGTGTATTTATGACCCCACAGACATAACCCCAGTTTGAGGCTGAGTGAAGGTTCAAAGTCAAAGTCTAAAGGGTAAAGATCAAGTAGTTCTTATTTAATCCAATGATCTGCATAATGGATTGATTACAAAATGCAGCCTGTTTAATGTATAAGGCATTATGCCATGGTGCCATGTGTTCCTGACTAGATGTACATAGTTTCTAGGTCTCACGAGAGAACCACAATTAAGAAAAAAGATCAGAGATCACGAGATTGCATTATCACTAGGTCTCTGAATAAACCAAAGTTAATGGTGAGTCAGGAGAAGAGAAAGGTAAAGACTGAGAAATTTATATCAAATCCGACGGTCTGCGTAGTGGCTTGGCTATAAGATGTGCAGGATCTATCCCATAAGTGATCAAGTCATGATGACATGTGGCAGATGTGTTGGGTCAGAACAATGAAAGAGTGGAATTTACAGCTCAAATGGTCGTAGGAAAAATAATAAAGGACAAAGGCAGTCATGGCAAAGATGAGATCGACGATTGTGTTTTAAAGAGGAATCAATTTTGAATCTCGACCGTGGATGAAATATCTCATGCCAGATGTGACCATTGTCTTTCAAATATTTAAAAAAATTCAAATATCTGATTCGAGTAGTTATGATAGAAACGACTTGCAGAGAAGTAGATGGATCAGCTGACTTTGTAGAGGCATAGTTATGGTGGTAGGAAGGATTTCAGAGATATATCTGATTGATCAAAGATATTTTTACGATGCATTTATGAGAAAAATTGATAGTGTTAAGGTTTTCTAATTATTCTATTGCAATCAATTGTAACCCTAATATGATCAGATTGACTCTAAGCCTACGTGCTGGGGAGTGTATATATCAGTTTTGGGAGCTTTTAGAGCTCAGAGTTTTTTTTGGCTTAGAAGTTATCCGTGACATTTTTTCTGCCCTCTGATTTTTACAGTCTGTAATCTTTCATTGATATTTAGATATTGCAAAGGCTTTTTGTGACATTTTCTTTGTCCCTGGGCTTTCTTGTCTAAATTTCTCTTACTGAATTAAAATATATTGAATGATTTTCAGAGAAATATTGGAGTTCTTGAGCCCTCTTTCTTTTTTCAATAGTGTGTACTACTGTGGATGATCTGATTTAGATGAGTTTGAGGATACTCTTCAGTCCCCTATCATTTTTTCTCATTCCTGTGCCTGATTGCAAAAGTGGATGTTTATTTTCAGGTCATAGTCTGTGTCTACTTATAGTGAATATGCTATTGTTTGTGAAATTACTTCTTTCCCTGAATTGCCTCTGTTTATCTCAGACCTCTCTATGAAATACTTATGCAAGCCTATCTACAAGGTTGTGTTCTATTAGATCCAAGGTTTCATGCTTAGATTAGTTAATGTGTTATGATTCAAGTTAACATTGGTGTATCACCTAGTAGGATAATTTGCTTTTAGTTATTTCCCTTTCATGCATTTCTTCTATCCCTTTTCCCTCAAGAATTTTCTTTTATGTTAGGAAGAAAATTTGGGTGATTATCCAAGAGGAACCAACCTAGAACATGGAGGTCTCATTTTAGTTAGCAAAAGTCCCACACTTGGAAAGGATTCCCATGTTATACTAGATTATCAAGACTACAAGAGCTTGACCTAGGGTGCAAATTTAGTGTATAACATGCATAAAGAGGGATGTGGGTCGGCTTTTAATTCACAACCATTTATCTTCCTTAACACACCATTGTTTGTGCATGTTGGCAGTCACTTCCCATGCTCTTTCATGATTATAAAGCTTGGCAATCATTTATTTCCTTTTCTTATCTGTCATCCTAATACATCATCATTGCAAGTTTCCACAAAAAAACCACCATCACTTATGTCCTCTCCAATATGCCACTTGCAACATTTCTTTACTTAGATTTAAATTCCTTCACCATTTTTAGCCATTATGTCATTAGGCCATTTTTAATTTGAATCATATTTAAATGTCATTAATATTGTAACTAAATTCTTCATATATAGTAGTGTCAACTTTCTCAAAGCTTGTGGCCCAATTTGGAATTTTATCATCCTCTACATTACCTTCTCGTAGAGTGTGGCTAATACATAATTCCTTCATTTTCTCAATGAGGGTTACTACCTCCCTAATTATGCTATTAATGGACCAAGTCTGAGAATTCCCTTTCTTGATTACTTCTATAATTATTTGAGAGTCTCCTTCCAAGTGCAATTTCTCCACACCCAGTCTTATTCCCAACTTAACTGATAGTAGAGCAGCCTGTGCCTCTGCCATATTGTTTGTTCCAGTTCCTATCTTCTAAGCTGCCATTGCTACCATATCCCCATTACTATTTCTTGCTATAGCACCTATTCCTGATATCCTTGAATTCCCTTTTGAAGATCCATCAAAGTTTATTTTTATCCATCCTATATCAGGAGGAAACCATTTTATATCCTTTCTACACATCTTCATTGTTCCTCCCCGAGTTCCATCATTCTTGTATCAAACTCTTATTCCCAGCCATTGTTTGTGTATTGAGCTGTCCCAAGATGTAAAGATTGTATTAGTATATAGTTTGCTAACAACTGAGCTTGTTACTTCCTGTATTGAAGAATTTATCTGTAACATAATGTTTTCTATTGATGCTGAAGTATCCTTAAATATTTTCCTATTTCGTTCTTTCCACAACTCCCATATAATTATTAAGGGGCTTACTGTCCAGATTTTTGAGAAGGTTGATTTTTTAAAGTCTTCCCAACACCATTTGAAAATGTCTAAAAGAAATCTCGGGATCATTCCTACAAAGTTTAATTTTTTCTTTACCATTCCCCAACATTGTTTGGCATAATCACAATGAACAAAGAGGTGATATGTGTCTTCATTTGCTTGTTTGCATAAGGGGCACATAGTTGGGCCTATAAAACCATACTTTTTCCTTCTTTATCCTGTTAATACCCTTCCTTGGATGGAAACCCATGCAAATTCTCCCACTTTCTGTAAGCAGTCCTTATCCCAGCATAATCTATATGGCCAATCATTTGTTTTTTCTTCATTGAGTAATAGATTATATCCCAATTTTGCTGAATAGTTCCCACTTTTAGCTGCACACCAAATTATGTTATCCTTTGTATCTGATAACTAAATTGGTCTATTATTAAAAATTTATTTCATGTCATTGCATAGTCTTTCATTCAAACCTATTGTATTAGCCTCCTTCCATCTCCATTGTATTCCCAAGGGCCCTTGAAATTGTTCCATGTAATCTCAAACTTTTCCCCCCATATATTTTTTGTGCTATCCATTAGATCCTGTGAGTTATTTGTGTTTAAAAGAGCCCTTTTCCATTCCAAGAATCCTCCCAGAATGCAGCCTTCCTCCCATCACCAAGTTCTAATTGTGCAAAATTGAAACTTTTTTGTGACACGTTTTACATCCAGGAGCAAAATTGAAACTTTAAATTAATATTTGAAACGAGCTTTGATCTTCGTGAAATTTAAAATGGAAGCATTTGACATCAAAATATTAGGTGGGTTTTCCTCTGATTGTGCAAAATTAAAACTTTTTTGTGACACATTTTACGTTCAAGAGCAAAATTGAAACTTTAAATTAATATTTCAAATCAGTGGCCTGCATTCCAAGATAAAGTTCCAAATTGGTGATCCTCTTACAGGGTTTTGAACTGTAAGAATTCTAGTGTCCTCTGTGGTGTCTAAATATTTCTCTTTGAGGATTCTTACCCAAATTTGAGAGGGCTTTGTATACATTTCCCATACAAGTTTGGCTCCCAAGGCTTTATTAATTAACTGCCATCTTCTTATTCTAGCACCCCCATTCTTGTGGGATTTATATATTGAATCCCATGCCACAAGTGGTATTTTTTCTTCCTCATGACCTCTGTTCTAGAATAATTTACTCATACGTTCTTCAATGTATTTTAATACTTTAATGGGGATCTTTAAACAACTCATTGAAAATATCAGAATTGCTGAGATAACTGACTGTAGCATCAAAATGCGACCGATATAATTTAGCCATTTCCCTTTCCAACTATCCATTCATTTTACACAACTATCCACCAACTCTTTCCATAGATATGCTTTAGAAGCCCATTTAAAGAGTGGGATTCCTAGGTATCTATTAGGAAGAGCACCTGCCTTCATTCCTAGTAACCTAAGCACATGTTGCTGAATAGGGATAGAGGTGTTGAAGAAAAAAACTTCAGATTTGTCTCAATTAATAAATTGCCCAGAAGTTGCACTATATAAGTCCAAGGTGGCCTTTATAAACCTGACCTCCCATGCAGATGCTTCCCCCATGAGATATGTATCATGTACAAATTGTAAATGAGTGACTGGTCCTAAACCTTTTGCAATCTTTAACCCTTTCCAATCTCCACGACCACCTGCTTGTTTGATTGTTCCGCCTAATACTTTAGCTAGAATAATAAAAAGGAAGGGTGAAAGAGGATCACCTTGTCGGATGCTAGTAGTGGTGTCGAAGAAACCTTGAGGACTGTCATTGATCAGTATTGAAGGGTGTGTGGTATAAATGCAACTGAGAACCCAGTCACACCATCTAGAATCAAACCCAAATTTGCAAAGCACTTTTATTAAGAAAGCTCTATTCACGTTATCATATGCTTTTTGGATGTCAAGTTTTATCATCATACCTGAATTCTTCCCCAATTTGACAGAATGTATTGCTTCATGCACAACTATAATTCCTTCATATATTGATCTTCATGGGGCGAACACACTTTGTTCTTCTGAGATAAGTGAAGGCAACACTGATTTCAACCAGTTGGCCATTACCTTAGCTACTACCTTGTAGACTGTGTTACACAAAGCTATCAGTCTAAAATTGACAAAAGATTCTTTCTTTCCTTTCTTAGGGATCAAAGTTAGAAATGTATTATTAAAATCTTTGAAAATGAAACCCCCTCTTCTTGACTCCTCTACACCCCGCATAGTTCCTTTCCAAGGATATTCCATGCTTTTTGAAAAAAACAATGCTGGAAATCCATTCAGTCATGGGGCTTTATCACTGCCCAAACTGAATAGAGCCTTTTTAACTTTTGCTTCATTGATGGCCTTCAACAACATGCTACTATGCTCCTTTGTGACTAGCTGTAGTAACACTTCTATAAGGTTGTCATCCGCTTCCTCCATCCTTGTCTTCTTAGCAAAGATTGTCGATAAACAATCTATTACTGCTTTATTAGTTTTATCTTGATCCGCTACAATATTTCCTTGACCATCTTTGATAGAGAAAATCTTATTCAATGATCTTCTTCCCTTAACCGAGTTATGAAATAATTTTGTGTTTCTATCCCCTTCTTTTAGCCACAACTCCCTTGATTTCTGCCTCTAGAAGATTTCTTCTCTCTTTAACACCTCATTATATTTTTGCTTTAACTCAACTTCTTGATTGTAGAGATTATTGTCCATTCCCCCTTGGACTATGATTTCATTCAAAGTAGCTAATTCATTTTCCAAATTGAACTTTTCCTTGAAGATATCTTTAAATACTTCCCTATTCCATACTTTAAGGTTCTCTTTTAAGTATTGAAGTTTTGTAAAGAATAGAAAGATACAATTACCAGATCTCCTTGGGAAATTTGTCCACCATTATTTAATCATCTCCATAAAACTTGCCTCTCTCAGCCACATTTTTTCAAATTTGAACGGGGCCCATTCTGGGATTGCATCTTCAAGGATCCGTAAGCAGATTGGGAAGTGATCTGATCCTGTTATTGGTAAAATTTCATCTTGACACAACCTTTTGGTTTCCTCCCAATTTCTCCCTAGTGGAAACCTTTCTAAATTTTATGCTATATTGGTGAATCCCACTCTTCTATTCGTCCATGTGTATGTTCCATTTTGAAATCTTACATCTTGTAATTTATTTATAGATAGAAAATCTGCAAATTCTTTTTGGCTTTGGCTGATCCATCCTTTCCCATACAATTTTTCTATTGGGGAAATAATAACATTGAAATCTCCTCCTAGCATAAATAGATTTTATTTTAATCGACTAATAATCCCTGATAAGTTAGGCCATAGCTATTGTTTCACTACTTGGTTGCACGAGCCATATACATTGAGGGCAAAAAATTAAGTATCCATCTGGAAGGATAAAACCTTTATTAATTGCCAATGACTGCCTTCTTCCACTAGACTGACGTTTACTCTGGCTTCTTTCCATAATATTCCTAACCCCCTTTGAAGCCAACTGCTTCATTAAAGAGGCCTCTCCATCTTCCAATTTTTCTTGTGAACTGTTGCACACCATCACCACTTAGCTTTGTCTCTTGTAAAAATACTAAATCTGGTTGGGCTTGATCAAGGCATCTTTTGATCAAGCACCTTTTGTCAGGGGAATTGTAGCCTCTAACATTCCATGATAGGAGTCTCATGTCTTTTTGGAAGAGGGATATCCTCTTCCCCATCGTAGCAATTTTGACTGGTCAGATGCACTTCCAGCCATGGCAAGCCTAGCCTTGGTTGATTTATGCCCTCATTGTTGTTTTTCCTTTACATCGGGCTTTTTGATCTTTGAATCAGTCTGAATTATGGTTCATTTCTTCAATTGATCCATTTGATCATGAAATCCTAAATTATCATCCGTAGCTTCTTCCTCCCGAGTTTCACATTCTGACTCTGCATTCCATCTTTGCTCTTCATTTTTTCCATGTTTTCCATTGATTTTTCCAGATTTATGATAGGTGAGATCTAAATATCTTTGCAGAAGTCCAAGTTATAATTTTCCATCTCTACATTAGTGTGTACCATGTGTGTTGAGTGACATCCCCCTTCCATTGGGAAGTATAGTTTGCAACTTCTATCTATGAAAGGATACTTAGTGGTTTTATGGGTGTGTAAAACTTCTTTCCATGAGTCAGGCACTATCAGAGCCATCTCACTTGTTAGAATAACTGAGAAGGGGGGGGGGGGGAATAAGTGGCCTAAAAAATATTCCAATAAATTAACCCAAAAAATTATTACTACAATTATAAGCCTCATGTTATCTTTATTCCTATAAGATGTATGCCTTTAGATTATCTTCTCAAATAACTACTGCTCAGAGTTCACTATTAAAACTTATTCTTTATCTTTACCGATTAGCAGTCTATCATTTACTGAAATACAGTAAATAACTTAGTGTATATTGATCAATCATGTTTTAGTAATGTGTAAAGCAAAACATGAAAGCAATGACTCATAAACACATTTGACACATGGATTTTTAATGTGGAAACCCTGTTAATGGAAAAACCACTTGGGACCGGTAACCCAAAATTTTCACTCTTCTAAAGTGAGCTCGGTGAAGAGCAAACCCTGTTAAAGGTTACAAACACACTGTTAAGTGCGACCTTGTTAGAGGATTTATCACTAATAGTTAATCACTTTATATTTGGCATTTCACTTTGCTATATTCATGAATTAACCTTTTGATACTCCTTGGGATGTATCTCAATATATAAAGGATTGTTAGATCCTGCTCGGTTAAGAGACTTTCTAAATAAATGGTTAAAATGAAATAGTATATGATATGTTCATATAAACAACTATACTTTGTAGATGTTCATATCTATTGTAAGCTCATAATACCTTTCTAATCAATGTCTCTATTCAATACCTTTGCTCCACTTCTTTCTGCTTGGTGATGTTGTGCTTCTCTATTGCTCAGTGTTCGTAGAAATCTTTAGCTCTGTTCTTTAACTTGATTGATCAAGACTATATGAAGTTGTTCTTCACCAGTATCTCTCCAACATCTTCTTCTCTTTTCACCCCCCTTTTCATAATGAATTATCTTGTCTCTTTATAGACATGATTTCACCATTTCTAAGTCCTTGAATTTATTGTTCTTGGTGTGACCCGCTATTCTCGCCTTTCTTGCTTTAAAGCTTTACTTCAGTTTTATCCTATAGATTTCTCTTATACAACTGGAATAAAACAACTTTAAAACTCTCACTTATCTCTGGATTTTAACTTGTTGATGAAAATAATACTAACAACCAGTTAACTCCATATTTAGCTCTTTCCAGCTAAGTCTTTTGTCATTTCTAAACTTTAGTTCTTTTTGATGTTTAACTCCTTGTTAGCTTCGGTCAACACTTCAATTCTCCTCGGTCATCTCTCTCCATCGAGGTTGTCAGTCTGTCGGGGTTGTTTGTCCGTCGGGTAACACTATAATTATACTCATTGGTAATGCTTGCTCAGGTATCACTGTGACTTTCCTCTCGGGGTTCTCTACCCATCAGGGTGCACTGTCTATGGTTGTTTTTAGTCACTTAGTGCATATGGAATTTTTATGCATTACTGATAACATAACCTTTATCTCTCTAGTTATTTGAAGGCTTTGACACTATGTATAGAACCAATCATATTATATTAGGTTGACATTAATGAAAATACAATTCATTAGCTGATTTAATGTCTTGCATTAACTTTCTACAACTTGGTGATTATCAGCTTAACATCTTCAAGAATTTAATCAGTTATAGTTCATCCATATCTCCCTTTGTCATTGATGGCAATACACTGCATTATTACTAATATAATATGAAATATATCAGTTGTAGTTCATCAATCTACCAATCTTATTGTATTATAACCAATACAAATGTCTGGCTCTCGGTAAGATCTTCTAGCTTAGATTTGTTTTTTACAGAGTAATTTCTTCAATCTTTATTCCCTTCACTGGATAGATGTATCAACTTCTATTTTTGTCTTTCCCTGTGTTGTAGAATCTCTTCTTTTGATGTTGTCTCTCCCTTTGACTGTTCCTATCTTTGATCATCTCTTTTTCCTTTGACAACAATAGATATATTCTCTCCCTTAAGTCATCTCTCCCTTAGGATAACTTGTCTCCCTTTGATGGATATTTCATATGTATATATAATCTCTCTCCTTTGGACCTTCTCAGGATACTCTCTCTCTTTGACAATAATGCCAAAGTTATATCCTTTCTCCCTTTTATAATTGTATAGTCATAAAATGGAAGAAATTCCATTATAGACTGGTTTAGCCCTCTGAGTAAGTGGTTTGGGGTCATGTCAAGTGCCTTGAATGGGTCTTTGACTTGGATCTGGCTTTTCCCCCTATTGTGCCCCATTTCCCACTTCTCTCCGGCCTATTTCTGACATCCTAAACTGCAAATATGAGATTTTTACCTCACAGTCAAAATTGACCTTTTTGGGTCAAAGTCAACCTCAACCTTGACCTAGGTCAAGGTTGACCTTGACCCTGACCTAAGTCATAATTGACCTCAATTCTGACCTAGGGTCCAAATTTCAAGTTTCTAGGGTTTCTGGATGTTGAGCTTTGGAAAGATTTAATTTCTGCTTCCGGGTTGGTTGTTTCATCTTCAGGGAAATGACTCTTAAAATTATATTTAATATAGGTCCACTTCTAGGGATATAGGTCTAATTGGAATTTAATTCTCCTATGTAGGCCTCTCTAGAAGATTGTGCCCTAGATTTGTATATAAGGAATTTTTCTTCTCTCATTTTCTCGAAGCATAATCATAAGACTAACAACCATCTAAGACTTGAAAAAGGGAAAGCTAAGAACCAATCATCTAATCTCAAGTATTCAAAGACATTCAAGCATTCAATTCATCAAGGAGATCCATTGGTAGCTATTGAAGGATTCAAGCTCTGTGGAGCCCTCTTGTTGTCCATCCACATCCATGCAAGCCTCTTCCTATTCCAAGATCCATTCAAGATTGGTGTTGAAGATCTACAAGTAATTGATTTGAGACATCCTACATCCTACATTCTACATTCTACATTCTTTTGGAGCATACATACTTGTGGATCCAAGGATTCAAATCTGCCACAAAGGTTTCTATACAAGCAAGGTGAATTTATTCATTTACTTTGTTTATCTATGCAATTTCAATTTAATTATAAGGTTAATTCCAAAACTGTGGTTTGACCAAGGCAAAACCCCCCCTAACAAAAAAACCATTTTTCTTACAGGAATAGGTTTGGAATAACGAATTGGAGTGCAGATTCAGATACCCTTTTTGATAAACTTTCAAGATCCAGAAACAAATTCTGTGTCGGACATTCTAGGTCAGAATTAGACATCCAAACCTAGAATCAGACATTCAGGGTCAGAATAAAATTTTTTGGGTCCAAGGTGACATTCATTTTTGGGTCAAAATTGGACATGAGCTAGATTCAGAAAAGATTTTTGGATTTTCTTTGTCTCTGCATTTCTATTTCAGATCCGATTGCAAAATTTCTAGAAACTTAGTGTAGACACCCGAAAACAACATTCTTCAAATCTGTTGCATTTTGAGGTTAGTGCTTGTCTTCAATTCATTTCAACTAAAGTTTTAATCTTCCTAAATCTATTACACACTCTCTTCTATAAAACAAAATTTAGGGTTCTTCTCTCTATCCCTGTCCTTAATAGGTTGATTCATTTATGCATTGATCCTTTCTTTGGGATTAATCAATTTGGATCTTCCCTTTATTAAATTTGGGATTAAGAGGACAATTTTACCTTCTCCACTATCTCAAAAATATAATAATAACAATACATTCAATTACTAACCCACATCATTATTTAATCTTACATTCCTGATAAAACTGATCTATTTTCTTATAATTACATTTTTACCCTTTAGATTTTGGTGAACCCGCGATAGACAACTCTTTCTTTTTGGTGTTAGATTTACATTTTTCTGTTAGATCTTGCATGCATATTAGATTAGCTTTCTTTTATGTTCTTGCATTTACATTTCAAAAATCAAAATCAAAATCTTGTATTTCCTAAATTAGTTCATTTGCATTGCATTAGTGCATGAGCTTTACCACTTCTAGTCCTACTTATAGTATCCCAGTTAGAAGAAGCCATAGACTTACAGATTCCTTTGATCCCAAGTCTTCCTCTTCTTTCCTTAGGATCCAGGATGACAATTTGACCACTCATGATTCCAATCCTTCTACAGAGCATAACTCTTCTCGTTCATCTCATGATGAGGATGATGCTTTAAGATTTCCTCCTGAACAAGTCCAAAAACTTTCAACTGAACTTGATAAAATGGGAAATTGGCTTATTCAAGAAAACCATAATCAAGATTCTATCCAAGATATAGAGGCTCTTAATAAATTCCTTCGTGATAGTGATCAAGGTGTTAATCTCTTGCGTGGTATCACTCATCTTGTGCATTTTAATGTTAAACCTTTAGCTCAAGAGGCTCAAGATCTAGGATTCACTCCTCCTGTCACTAGTGGGGAACCTTCTTCCATTTCTTTACCTAGAATTCCTACTTACACTCCTCCTTTGATGACTACATCTCTTCCAATTCCATCTATTCCTATGAGTGTTCCACTGATGTCTCTACCTATCTCAAAACCTTCTTACCATAGCATTCCTTTTGCTTATTCCAATCCTCTTCCAACTATAGTTTGAAGTGTTCCACTGGTTGTGTCTTCCATTCCTGCTGCTTCCTACACTTTTCCTAGTGTTCCTAATGTTTTTATGCCACCTATTTCTTCTAATGATTCCACAATCATTAGTTTGGCTTAAAATGTGTCATCTTTACAATAAAAACTTTCATCCTTAACCCAATCCAAGTTTAGCATTCCTACATGTGACATGGGTAGTCCTTTATCCTTAGACATTATTCGTGCTACTATTGCTCAGCAAGATGATATGCCTCGTCTTGAGAATTACAATGGTAAGGGAGATCCTGTTACTCATGTTAAAACATTTCAAATCCTTTATAGTGATAATGCTCATGACCATATTAGAATGAATTTAGAATAAATAAGAGGGGGGGGGGGGGGAATTAGTTATCCTCAGGTCTAGANTCCTTTATAGTGATAATGCTCATGACCATATTAGAATGAATTTAGAATAAATAAGAGGGGGGGGGGGGTGAATTAGTTATCCTCAGGTCTAGATGTACCAATTACAACTTTATAGCACTTTAAACAACTCAGATCTACTCGACAACAATAGCATAAGTCAACAACATAAATATGCAGTTTCTTGTTCAAATGTAATCAGCTTGTAGAAAATTAACAATAAAACACAACATAAACATTCACACAAGTTGACACCAGTATTTAAAGTGGAAACCCAAATTGGGGAAAGCCACTAGTAACATGCTACCAAGTTTTCACTCTTCTGAAGTGAGCTCTGCTAGAAGCCAACCCTGTTAAAGGTTACAAAACACATTGCTAAATGTGACCTGGTTAAAGGATTTAATCACCCTATCAGGAGTGGCCTTGTTAGAGGTATTAGAACATTCCAAATGAATGTCACCTTGCTCAAATGATTTATACAATGACTGTTAGGTTAACCTGGTTAAAGGATTTTGACTGATATAATGGTTAGAAAGTAATCAATAGTTGTGATCTGATACATACAACTTACTTTGCAAATCCAGATCCAATTCAGCTCTTATGCTAATTCACTGAGTGGCCTCCGTCCTCATTTCAATCTTCATATTTGCTTGGAAATCCGTCAAGCAATCACTTTCGTAACTCTCTGCTTCCCTGTTTATCCTTCTTTGCTAGATCATGCCAATCAGTCAATTAACCATGCAATTCTCTTGCATACACTTTTCACATACATACATACATCTTCTTGAATAACCCCATGAGGTTATCTTATACCTCTTCATCTAGGTAAAATAAATCTTGGTCGCTTAATCAAGACCGTAGATCTTAGGTTAGGTCAGATCCAACGAATCTTTCCATCATTTACATTTAATTTACTTCTCCAAAGTAATCACTAATTAAATCTAGGATCCATGCATTAATTATGGTTACCCATGCATTTAAATAGTGTGGACCAATCATACTTATCCTTAATTAACTTTACATATCCCAATAAACTCAATTATGTCAGCCAGAGATCTCAAATCTCAACAATTACCAAAATACTATTGCTCGGCCAACACAGTGTTCTTCCACTCGGTCATCACTATTTTCCTCAGCAATTTACTGGCTCTCGTTCGACACTAAGAAATTATGCTCGGCATACACTGGTGCTCGGTCAACACAAACTTTGCTCGGCATATACTGTTCCCAGTAAAATGACATCTTGACTTAGTGTTATGGATAAACAACACATTACTTTGCCAATGTGCCAACTGATAAAGTACCCTTGTAATTTCTCAACTCAACCATTTCACTCGGTCTTCTTGTTATCCTTGCCTTCAAATCTTCTTCAACAATCAATAGATATGGTACTCAAGCAGATAGCAATAGTCTCACTAGTTAAGGTTTGACATCAATGACAAAATTACAATTATTTACATTGTAGATTTCCAAAAATCTCCCTCTTTGGCATTGATGGAAACACTAAACACTACAACAATAATTTTACAAACATAGTTACCATACAATCCAAAAAGTTTGCCTGTGTTCCTTCATATGAACAAATCTTCATTAATGTCTTTAGCTTCATTCTGATTCTCAACTTGTAAAACATTTCTCCCTCTGTGTCTGTAATCACACTGAAATCTTTCTATTTCTGTTCATCTGTAGACTCTTTCTTTCAGTAAACTCTCCCTTTTTCTCTAAGTATAGTAAATTCTCCCCCTTTCAGTAAACTCTCCCTCTTTGACAACAATTCCAAAGACATTGACATCTTTATCATGCAAATTCTTCTGTTCTAACTTAGTATCATCTTGCTTATGACTGATCCTCTTTTCTGTCCTTGTCTTTCTTTCACAGCTTTAGGCAGCATCCTAAAGTGTGAATTCCTGTGCATCAATGTGTCAAATATTCTGAATATAACATTTGATGCAACAGTTCCATTCTGAACTAATTAGCCTTAGTTAGGGGAATCACCCCTAATTTACCTCGCAGATACTCGTGAGCATCCTTGGGTAGTGATTTTGTAAATATGCCTGCTAACTGTTCCTTAGTATGCACATATTCTAGTCTCACTTCCTTGTTTTGAACTAGCTCCCTCAAGTAATGATAATTGATAGCTATATGCTTTGTCTTAAAGCGCATCACAGGGTTCTTAGAAATATTGATGGCACTCATGTAATCACAATATATAACAACTAGTTTTGTGATCTCTTCTTTCATACCTTTCAGTAGTTTCTTCAACCACACAATATTAGAGCAGTTAACTGCCACTGCCATGTACTCAGCTTCAGCTGTAGATTGTGAGGTGCAATTCTATTTCTTGCTTGTCCATGAAACCAATCTCTTTCCTAGAAGAAATGTGCCACCTATGGTGCTTTTCCTGTCATCCACATTTCCAGCCCAATCAGAGTTAGTGTAAACTCTGAGCTCAAACTTATCATTCCTTTTGTAATACAAACCATATTCATTTGTTCCTTTCAAATATCTTAGAATTTTTTTTACTACCATCATATGAGTTTCCTTGGGATTGGCAGAAAATATTGCAACAATTCCAACAACTAGAGCAATATCAAGTCTGCTGTGTATAACATATTGCAGCTTTCCAATCATTAACCTGTAAAGGGTTTGATTCACTTCTTTTGTATCATCATTTTTTGTTAACTTTTGTCTAGTAGCCATGTGTGTACTCACTGGTTTTGATTCTTCCATTCCAAAAGTTTTTAGTATCTCCTTGACATATTTTGATTGATTAATATAGATACCGTTCTTCATTTGATATATTTGCAAACCAACAAAGAATTTGATTTCACCAAACATAGACATCTCAAATTTAGTTTGCATCTCTTTTGCAAATGTTTGGCATAACACGTCTTGTCCACCAAATATAATGTCATCAACAAAAAATTTAGCTAATAAAGTACCTTTATTTTGTTCTGTCTTCAAATACAGATTGCTATTGTCATTGGTTCTTGCAAATCCAATCTTTATCAAATAATTGTGCAATCTCTCATACCATGCTTTTGGCACTTACTTTAGTCCATATAGTACCTTGTGTAATCTGCAAACCATGTTCCTCTTGCTTGGTTCAACAAATCCATCAGCTTGTTCAATGTACACTTCTTCTTCTAATATTCCATTTAGAAATGATGACTTTATATCCATCTGATAAACTTTAAAACCTTTGTAGGCTGCATATGCAAGTAAGGTTCTAACTCCTTCCAATCTTGCAACTAGGGCGAATTTTTCTCCATAATCAATTCCTTCCTCTTGTGCATAACCCTTCCATACCAGTCTAGCTTTATTCCTCGTTACTTCTCCATTTTCATTCAACTTATTCCTGAATACCCACTTAGTACCAATTAGATTTTTGTCATTCAACCGAGGTACAAGTGTCCAAGTCTTATTCTTCTCAATCTGTTCAATCTCTTCATTCATGGCTTGTATCCACTCTTCATTTTCTAAGGCATCTTTTACTATTTTAGGCTCAAAATCACATAACAACCATGTACTGTCTCTTAGCTTACTTCTTGTCATAACTATAGAATCCTTTGATCTATGATTTGATTAGGTTTGTGGTGCCTCCTTACATACTTTTCTAGAGTAGGTTCTTGCTTTGCTTCAAATTCATTGCTCTTGTTCAATTCTGGTTGATTCTGTGTCTCGGTATCTTCGTCAGATAGCTTGGAAATTGCCTCCTGTTGTCCGACAACCTCATTCTATGACTTAGCAGGTGCTAGATGTTTCTCAACAACCTCATTCTTAGGTTCAGGTAATACATTAGAATCTTCCTCATCCAGATAGACAAATGATTTGTAACTTTCAGGTTCCTGTGTGCTTTTTGCTTTATTTATTTCTGCATATTCATCAATTCTAACATTGGCACTTTCCACAATTTTCTTAGTGTTAGAATTCAAACACTTATATGCTTTACTTTTAGTTGAATATCCAAGAAATATGCCTTCCTCACCTTTATCATCAAGTTTTACATTTCTGTCATCCTTTAGTATAAAACATTTGCTTCCAAAAACTTTGAAATATCTTACATTAGGTGCATATCCATACCATAGCTCATAAGGTGTAGCATTAGTACCTTTCTTGACTTGTACTCTGTTCAGGGTATAGACTATTGTACTTACAACTTCTCTCCAATATTTATGTGCAACATTTTTCTTCATCATTAGTGTTCTGACACAGTCCATGATAGATCTATTTCTTCTTTCAGCAATGCCATTCTGTGGTGGTGTCCTAGGTGCAGACATATATCTTTTTATATCTCGGTCATTGTAAAACATGTTAAACTCATTAGAAATAAAATCGCCTCCTCGGTCAGATCTCAAACATTTCAGATTTTTGCCTGTCTCCTTTTCAACTTTTGCCAAGTACCACTTAAATAACTGGAATGCATCAGATTTTTCCTTAAGAAACATAACAGTCATCATTCTAGAGTAATCATCAACAAATAGAATAAAATATCTATCTCTACAATAACTTTTATCACCAATGGGACCACAAAGGTCAGTATGAACCAATTCTAGAATTTCCTCAAAAGTATGAGTCTTGATTTTGAAACTAGATTTATTCATTTTTCCCAATTTACATTGCTTACACATTGCATTTTTTAGGTTTCTTTAACTTAGGCAGGCCTCTAACCTTTTTCAATTTTCTTATGCTTACCGAGTTATCAATGTTTACACAACACAACCGTTTAAGCCATAACCAAACATCAGTGTATTATGCAAACAAGCATGTCTCATCAGCTAAGTCCAGATAGAACAAGTTAACTTTTGTTTTCTCTCCACTTCCAACTAGTTCTCCAGTGGCATCATAGATCTTTGCCTTCTTGTGATGGAATTCAACTTTGTAACCAGAAGTATTCAGCTGTGCAACACTCAATGAATTATAGTTAAGATCATCAACCCAATATACATTGTCACATTTGATCTTGTCAGTCAAGTTAATTGATCCTTTCCCTTTAACAAGACATGGTGCATCATTACCAAATTTAACATAACCTTCATTGCACTAATCTAAGGTTTCAAATTTATCCTTGTCACTAGTCATGTGATGTGAACAACCACTATCGATAATCCAACGGTCACCTTTACTCATATAAGAAATTAGTGCAGTTTTCTCATCATCATCAAAATCATCTTTCATAGCAACATACACAACTTCTATATCATTTTCATCAGAATTATCAGTTCCACTGTTAGAAGCTTCTTCGACTATATAGCAAGATTTCTTACCTTTGTCTTTGTAATCCTTATACTTTCTGAAGTCTCGGTCATCCTTTCTGTCTTTGTACTTGCTGTCCCTTCTTTCATCTTTGTCATTCTTATCAGGACATCTAGCAGTAATATGACCAACTTTGTTACATGAAAAACAAATGATAGGAAGTTTACCTTTGAATTTTCCTTTTCCTCTAGATAGTCTTTTTTCCATAAGTGCCTCAAGTTCTTCCAGATCATCATATGTAGTGTCGCTGTCACTGTTTACACATTTATTTCCTTTATTTGATTTGTTAAGGACCAACTGGGATCTGAATGTGGAATCAATAGCTTGTGGAGTGTAGTTATCAAAATTTGACATCTCAAATGCAGTAAGTCTGCCTACTAGACCTTCTAGAGTCAAATTGTTATTAGGAGTACATCTTAATTCTTGAATTATAGAGACTTTAATAGCATATACAGGAAGAAGATTTCTCAGTACCTTGCTCATAATGGTGTTATCATCAATGGTTCTATTAGCTCCTCTAATAGCATTCAAAACTTCTTTTATCCTACCACAATATTGAACTATATTTTCTCCTTCTTGCATTTTCATTTCATCAAACTTACCTCTTAAACTTTCAGATTTGGCTCTCAACACATTTGTATCTCCTCCATAGATGGTTGCTAGGGTATCCCACATCCGCTTGCATTTGTATAGTTATTTATGTCTTCAAATTCAGGATAGCTTAGGGATGATGTGATCTCCAACATTGCTTGATTGTGTTCTTGCTTTTCTCTTAACTGTTTAGCAGTGAGAGGTGTTGTTGGGACTACATAATCATGTTCAATATAGTGCTTAGCAGCATCACCAATACCAGCTAGATGCAATTTCATCAAACTCTGCGATGCAAGGAAGTTATCTTTGTTCAACTTTGGTACCTCCTTTTTATACATCTTGATCTTTTGCTCCAAGTACCTTCAAACTATTTTTAAGAGACCAAAGCTCTGATACCAATTGTTAGAATTAATTTAGAATAAATGAGAGAGGTGTGAATCATTTATCCTCAGGTCTAGATGTACCAATTGAAACTTTATAGCAATTTAAACAACTCAGATCTACTCGGCAACAATAGCATAAGTCAACAACATAAATATGCAGTTTACTGTTCAAATGTAATCAGCTTGTAGAAACTTAACAATAAAATACAACATAAACATTCACACAAGTTTACACCAGTATTTAACGTGGAAACCCAAATTGGGAAAAACCACCAGTAACATGCTACCAAGTTTGCACTCTTCTAAAGTGAGCTCTGCTAGGAGCCAACCCTGTTAAAGGTTACAAAACACATTGCTAAATGTGACCTGGTTAAAGGATTTGATCACCCTGTCAGGAGTGGCCTTGTTAGAGGTATTAGAACATTCTACCTGAATGTCACCTTGCTCAAAGGATTTATACAATGACTGTTAGGTCAACCTAGTTAAAGGATTTTGACTGATACAATGGTTAGAAAGTAATCAACATGTGTGATATGATACATAAAACTTACTTTACAAATCTAGATCCAATTTATCTCTTATGCTAATTCACTGAGTGGTCTCCATTCTCATTTCAATCTTCAGATCTGCTTAGAAATCTGTCAAGCAATCACTTTTGCAACTCTCTGCTTCTCTGTTCAGCCTTCTTTGCTAGATCACGCCAATCAGTCAATTAACCATGCAATTCTCTTGCATACACTTTTCACATACATACATACATCTTCTTGAATAACCCCTTGAGGTTATCTTATACCTCTTCATCTAGGTAAAATAAATCTTTGCCGCTTAATCAAGATCGTAGATCTTAGGTTAGGTTAGATCCAACAGATCTTTCCATCATTTACATTTAATTTACTTCTCCAAAGTAATCACTAATTAAATCTTGGATCCTTGCATTAATTACAGTTACTTGTGCATTTAAATAGTGTGGACCAATTATGTTTATCCTTAATTAACTTTACATATCCCAATAAATTCAATTATGTCGGCCAAAGATCTCAAATCTCAACAATTACCAAAATACTGCTGCTCAGCCAACACTGTGTTCTTCCACTCAGTCATCACTCTTTTCCTTGGCAATTTACTGGCACCCAGTCAACACTAAGAAATTATGCTTGGCATACACTGTGCTCGTTCGACACAAACTTCGCTCAGCATATATTGTTCCCAGTAAACTGACATTTTGACTTAGTGTTATGGATAAACAACACATTACTTTGCCAATGTGCCAACTGATCAAGTACCCTTGTAATTTCTCATAACCTAACCATTTCACTCAGTCTTCTTGTTATCCTTGCCTTCAAATCTTCTTCAACAATCAATAGATATGGTACTCAAATAGATAGCAATAGTCTCACTAGTTAAGGTTTGACATCAATGACAAAACAACAATTGTTTACATTGTAGCTTTCCAATAGACCATAGGATTTTAGCCAAGTTGTTTGATAGAACTTTTTGTGATAAGGCCTTACAATGGTATTGTTCTTTACCTCATTATTCTATTGGTTCTTATCCTAAACTTGCTAATACCTTTATCCAAAAATTTCAAAATAGCATAGGTCCGCAAGTTTCCTTAACTGATTTAATGCATTGTAAACAAAACACTAAGGAAAAATTGACTGATTTTATTGGTAGATTTAAGCATCTGTATGCTCAAATTTCTTATCTTGTTCCTGATATTGATATTTAGCATATGTTTATTTTAAATTTGCAAAAGGATATTAGAGATAATATTCTGCTTACTGAATTTACCTCTTTTCAACAACTTTGTGCAACACTTCATCATTATCAATTACAAGTGAGTCAATTTGAGAGAAACACTCCAATGGATCCTATTCTAGTTGATAAGAGTGATGATGCTCCTAATCCTAATAAGTTTCAAAAACCTAACAACTATGTCAAGATAAATAAGTAGGCGAATGCAGTTGCTGATCAAGTTGTTGTTGCATCAAACAATGCTACTTTTGCATCCACTACTTTCCATATGAATCGTACGTTTACTCCTCTCTCTAAATATTTACATTCTATTATGAGTAGGTTGTTAAGTGCTAATATGATTACCTTTCCTCCTATTTTACCTCTTCTCCCTACTACGATGGCATCAAAATCCTTTGATCCTAAATATTTTTGTCAATACCATCGACAAAATGGCCATGATACTGAAAAATGTTTTTCTCTAAAGCATAAGATTCAAGACTTAATTGATTCTAATGCTTTTCTTTGATAATTTTGATGGTATTGGGAACAAATCTATCCCTCCTCCTAATCAAAACCTTCATATTTATACAAATCCTTTACCTACACATGATACTAATACTATTGTTCAACCATCTTCTATAGATATTCTTTACGATTCAAAGATGGATGATCTCAATCACATTGTTAATCATGTGGAGTGCGTTATTTCATCTCAACCTAATGTTGAAGATCCTTCACCTCCACTTCAACTTCAATTTCCACCTAAACCTCAGAAACAAACTAAGGATAAACGACCTAGGGAACTCTCAATCACCTTTGATGATTCTGAGACTATTAAGGCTCCCGATGGTCCCCTTTATATTTATGCTAGGATTGCTAAGATACCTATGCATGGTTGTCTTATTTATCCCACATCTTTAATAAATGTCATTACTGAGGAAAACCTTTTTATGAAAAATCTACAACGTGATTGTTATGATACATCTGATGCATGGATCTAGACTTGTAATATTTTTCTCTATCCTTCACTTGGTTCTATTAACTTGCTTGTTCAACTTTGTGGTAAAGTTGTAAATACTACCTTCATTGTCGTTCCTACTTTTGATCAGTTTCAAGTAAAATTTTCTTTTCCTTGGTTAACTGCCATGCATGTTGTTGCTTCTCCTATTCATAAGTGTATTAAGTTCATTCATAATGGAGAAGTGAAAATGATTAATCATGCAGTTTGTATCAACCTTCTAGGCCTAGAGATTGTGCTTCTCTTGATTTCTTTTTGCCTTCATTACCTAATTCATGTCCTCCTCATCTTGATAACCTTTTTCGTTCATATGAAGCCTATAAACATCGCAAGATTGTCGAGTTAAGCATGCCTCAGATAAATCTTAACCGTGGTATTTTTCCCACTCCTTCTATACCTTCTTTATTCATTACTTCTAGTTCTATTAATCAACCTCCCAGTGTCACTTCTCAGTCTACTGAGAATCCTCCTCTTGAGCTTGTGAAAGAACCAGTTGTTGTTTCTCCTAGTTCTCAACATGTTTCAAACAAAGTGAAGTGTAACTGATCTTCTAATGAACGTCGTAAGAAGCGTAGGGCTAATGCTAGGGCCTGTGCCTCTTTTCTTCTAAATTATTTACCTTCTTTTGACCAGCCTATGCCTGATGTGTTGGAGGAAGTTAATGGTCATAATGATGTTAAGATGAATGATTATGATGATTCTATTTGCATCTTAGATCCTATTTTAATTAATCTTGATGAGGAAGATACTCTTGATGATCCTATCAATCCTAGTGATGAATATGAGACCATCGATATTGATACTGATTTACCTCATATGCTTTCAAATCAATTGATAATTACACCTAGTATCGAACATCGTGATTCTCAAGAGCATCCTTGTTTGGAACTGGCTATTATTCCTACTATGTTGGATATAGTCCCTCTTGTGAGTTGCCCACCTTCCCTAAATGATATAAACTGAGATAGGGAGAATAGGTGATGCACTGGATTGTCTTGTCCTTCATGGTAGCCTTTTTTGTGTTTTCCTGCTGTATTGTTCTTCTCCCATAATATGTTTGCTAAATGTTTGTTAGATTATTTTATAGGACCCTTGTTACTTTGCTGGTGTAAGGTGATAAAGGAATCAAGCCTATTGTACAATTTCTCAATATGTATCTATACTCTTCTAAATGTTGTTTTCATGTTATGTTGTACTAGTGCTATTGTTCGTAAATGTTTTCCTTGTGTAGTCCGATTGGATCTACGACATGGTAGAACTGATTCTTTTTGGTCTCCATGTTGTGGTCCAAAAAGACTCTTCTTTGTAACTCTTGTGTTTTCTTTCCTCTATTGTGATTGTAGTTCTACTTTCTTTGGGGAATGATATCAATTCATTTGAAATAATATCATATCTATATATACATATTATCTTATGATCATACTAACCCCACAATAGGTAGATCCCTTCTGTGTTCTTTGTATGTTTATGTGGTATTTCTCTCTATTTGTCTTCATTTGGGGGCATCTCGTAGTGGAAACGTAATCAGTAGAGTTGTTTATGTTTCTGTTAAAGCCATTGCTCCTGTTAAAGTGTTAGCAAGGACTTTAACGTGGGGGCATAAGCTCTACTCACTTTTTGCACACACACACACTTTCAAAATATTTTCAAAATTAAAACTTTTTCCCTTTATGGATTAAAGAATAATCCTTAAAGCATGGATTTTTACCTTATAGGATCTCTTGATCCCTCCATTTTAAATTTATACAGATCTCTTGATCCCTCTAGTTTAAATTTACAATGTTTTGATCACTTAAGGTCAGAAGGTGTACTTAAGACCAGATCTCCCTGATGGGTTGACTAGTGAGTAGCCACATTCACTAGGCGGTTCAACTCCATCTTTCCAGTTGCACTGTTTCCTTGTGTGGTTCACAATGGGACATAAGTTCTCATTGGGCGAGGTAATCACACCCTCTCTCTTTTTCTCTTTAACTGGTGATATCTCTCTTATCATGATCTTAGGGTTGATAAAGACTTAAGTCCTTGGGGGCTTGAGGATTCATTTGTCCCTTTTTATTTTAATAAGATTATCTTTTCTTCATGATCTCATTTACCAAGAGTTTGCATCGAGTTCATACTCTTGCTATAATGGGGGCTAAATGTATAGTCAAAAAATGGAAGCACTTCCATTATAGACTAGTTTAGCCCTCCAAGTAATTAGTTTGGGGTCATGTACAATGCCTTGAATGGGTCTCTGACTTGGATCTAGATTTTCCCCCTGTTCTGCCCCATTTCCCACTTCTCTCCAGCCTATTTCTGGCATCCTAAACTGCAAACCTGAGATTTTTTTACCTCAGGGTCAAAATTAACCTTTCTGGGTCAAGGTTGACCTCGACCTTGATCTAGGTCAAGGTTGACCTCAACCCTGACCTAGGTCAGAATCAACTTTGATTCTGACCCAGGGTCCAGATTTCAAGTTTCCAGGGTTTTTGGATGTCGAGCTTCGGAAAGATTTAATTCTCGCTTCCGGGTCGACTGTTTCAGTTTTCGGGGCAACAAATATTGAAATTATATTTAATATAGTTCCACTTCTAGGGATATAGGTCTAATTGGAATTTAATTCTCCTATGTAGGCCTCTCTAGAAGATTGTGCCCTAGATTTGTATATAAGGAAGTTTTCTCCTCTCATTTTCTCTAAGCATAATCACAAGACTAACAACCATCTAAGACTTGAAAAAGGGCAAGCTAAGAAACAATCATCTACTCTAGAGAATTCAAAGACATTCAAGCATTCAATTCATCAAGGAGATCCATTGGTAGCCATTTAAGGATTCAAGCTCTATGGAGCCCTCTTGTTGAAGATTTCTCCATCTACATCCATGCAAGCGTCTTCCTATTCCAAGATCCATTCAAGATTGGTGTTGAAGATCTACAAGAAATTGATTTGAGACATCCTACATTCTACATTCTACATTCTTTTGGAGCATACATACTTGTGGATCCATGGATTCGAATATGCCACAAAGGTTTCTATACAAGCAAGGTGAATTTGTTCATTTACTTTATTTATCTATGTAATTTCAATTCAATTATAATGTTAATTCAAAAACTAGGGTTTGACCAAGGAAAACCCCTCCCCCCAACAAACAAACCATTTTTCTTGCAGGAACAGGTTCAAAACAATGAATTGGAGTGCAGATTTGGATACCCTTTTCGACAAACTTTTATGATCTAGAAACAGATTCTCTATTGGACATTCTAGGTCAGAATCAGAAATTTTGGGTCAAAGGTGACATTCATTTTTGGGTCAAAATCAGACCTGAGCCAGATTTGAAAAAGATTTATGGGTTTTTTTCCATCTTTGTATTTTTGTTCCAGATCCGGTTGTAGAATTTCCAGAAACTCAGTGCAGACACCCGAAAACAACATTCTTCAGATCTATTGCATTTTGAGGTTAGTACTTGTATTCAATTCATTTAAACTAAAGTTTTAATATTCCTAAATCTATTACACACTCTCTTCTATAACACAAAATTTAGGGTTCTTCTCTCTATCCCTATCCTTAATAGGTTGATTCATTTATGCACTGATCCTTTCTTTGGGATTAATCAATTTGGATCTTCCCTTTATGAAATTTGGGATTAAGAGGACAATTTTACCTTCTCCACTATCTCAACAATATAATAATAATAATACATTCAATTACTACCCCACATCATTATTTAATCTTACATTCCTAATAAAACCAATCCATTTTCTTATATATTACATTTTTATCCTTTACAATAATATACTCCTTGAATTTCCCTATCCATCAGCAATACAATGACTTTGATGTTCGGTGCAGATATGTACCTTTCTGTGTACTGATGTATCTTTGCAGTCCATATTTTTGCTTGCATCAACATGAAAGATCTTCTAATTTTGTGTAGGCTGATGCAACCTCCTAGTTAGCTTACTGACCAATAAACAAGGGTCAAACCCCTAGTCTCTTTACGAGGTACTCAAATGTATCTTTAGGCAATAAATTTGTGAATATGTCAGCTAATTGTTCCTTGGATTGAACATATTCTAGTATCACCTCTTTCTCTTGCACTTGTTCTCTTAAGTAATGATACTTGATAGCAATATTCTTCATCTTAGCATGCATGACATGATTCTTAGAAATGTTTATTGCACTGGTATTATCACAATAGATAATCACTGGCTCAAGAATTTTCATATTCATACCTCATAGTAACTATTTGATCCATGTAATGTTAGAGCAGTTTTCAACAACAACCACATATTTTGCTTCTGCAGTAGATTGTGAGATGCATCCTTATTTCTTGCTTATCCATGTGACAAGTCTGTCACCCATGAAGAATGCTCCTCCATTTGTGCTCTTCCTGCCATCTAATTTTCCAGCCCAATCAACATCTGTATAGGCTTGTAGCTCAAATTTGCCTTCTCTTTTATACCATAAGCCATAGTCCTTAGTGTTCTTTAGATATCTCAGAATTCTTTTGACAACAGTCATGTGTGATTATTTGGGATTAGCAGAGAATCTTGCAACTATTCCAACTGTATGTGCTATATCTGGTCTAGTATGAACAACTTATATTAATTTGCCAACTGTATGTGCTATATCTGGTCTAGTATGAACAACTTATATTAATTTGCCAATCATTGATCTATACAAGGTCTGATTTACCTCATTTGACTTATCTTATTTTGTTAGCTTACATCCGGTTGCCATAGGTGTTCCAACTAGCTTGGAATCTTCCATCTTGAAAATCTTCAACACTTCCTTGATGTATTTGGATTGTGTGATATATATGCATGCATCTTGTTGAAGAATCTATAGACCAAGAAAGAATTTGATCTCCCCAAACATTGACATCTCAAACTCTTTGCTCATTTCATTAGCAAAAGATTTACATAACATATCATTACCTCCAAATATGATATCATCAACAAATATTTCAGCAATCAAAATTTTTTCATCAGTATCTTCTTTTAAGTACAGATTGCTATTTTCACTTGTTCTTACAAATCCAATACTTATGAGATAGGAGTGAAGTATTTCATACCAAGCTCTAGGTGCTTGTTTCAATCCATGCAAGGCTTTGTGTAGTCTAAAAACCATGTTTCTCTTATTAGTATCAACAAACCCTTCTAGTTGTTCAATGTATACCTCTTCTTCTAGTATTCCATTTAGGAATGCAGATTTGACATCCATTTGGTATACCTTAAATCCTTTGAATGCAACATAAGAAAGTAAAATTATTAATCCTTCTAGTCTATCAATGGTTAAAAAGGTTTCACCATAATCAATACCTTCTTCTTGCGCATACCCCTTGCATAATAACCTTGCTTTGTTTCTTGTGACTTCTCCATTCTCATTCATCTTATTTCTAAATATCCATTTGGTACTGATGACATTCTTGTCATCCGGTCTAGGTACTAATGTCCATGTTCTGTTCTTATTAATATGTTCTATTCATTCATTCATAGCACTGATCTATTCTTCATTCTCAAGTGTAGTATTTACAAATTTAGGCTCAAAATCACAAATTAATCATCTAGTGTTCAATGACTTAATTCTTGTTCTCATTCCAACCTTCTTGTCTCCTATGATCTGGTTTTGTGGATGATGTCTTCTGACACACTTGGAAAGTATTGGGTCAACTCTTTGTTCATCATCTTGACCTTCATTCTGATCTCCATCACTTGGAACATCATTTAGAGCAATTTCTTGATTTTTGATATTTGCAGCCTGATGCTTGGGTGCAATGTTCTGTTGATTGGGAGAAATACACTGTTGCTCGGGAAGAGTGTCAGGTTCTTCATTGTAAACAAACCTATTATAGTCTTCTAGTTCTTTTATATTTTCCTCATCATTTTCTCTGCATATTCATTTATTTTGACATTTGTACTTTCAATGATTTTGTTAGAGGACTTGTTAAGACATTTATAAGCATTGCTCTTGGTAGAATACCCTAGAAAGATTCCTTCTTCACTTTTGGATTCAAGCTTTCCATTTCTATCATATTTCAAAATATAATATTGACTTCCAAAAATTCTGAAGTAACTTACATTTGGTGTGTATCCATACCATAGCTCATAAGGTGTCTTTCTTCAATTGTACTTTTTTCAATGTGTAGACAACAGTACTGACAGCTTCCCTCCAAAATGTTTGAGTGATGATTTTCTCTATCATCAGTATTCTTGCACAATCAACAATGAATCTGTTTCTCCTTTCAGCAATCCCATTTTTTTGTGGTGTTCTTGGTGTAGAAAGTAGTCTTTTAATTCCATGCTCATTGCAATAGTTAGTAAATTCATCAGAAACACATTCTCCTCCTTTATCTAATCTTAATCATTTTAGTTCCTTACCACTTTTTTTTTTCTATAATAGCTTTATACCATTTAAACATCTTGAATGGTTTTGATTTTTTGTTTAAGAACATAACTGTCATCATTCTAGAATAATCATGTACAAAGAGAATGAAATAGATATCACCATAGTATTTCTTTGTTCTCATGGGTCCACATAGATTAGTATGGACTAATTCTAGAATAGCATTAGATGTATGGGTTTTTCTTTTTAAACTAGACTTTGTCATTTTACCTTTTTGAAAATTCTTACACATGATATGCTCGGGCTTTGACATGCTCGATAAGCCTCTTACTTTACTTTTATTGCTTATCTTAATCATGTTGTCAAAATTCACATGACATAATCTTTTATTCCACAACCATATATCTTCGTTTCTATCCATTAAAAAAGTAGTGTTTATATCATAGAGATAGAATAGGTTACCTTTTGTTTGTTCACCAGTTCTGATCAACCTTCTTGATTCATTAAAGATCTTTGCCTTTTTGTTCTCAAATGCTACTCAATGACCTATTTAATTCAGCTGTGAAACACTCAATAGATTATAGTTAAGTCCTTTTAGCCAGTATGCATTCTCACATTTCATCAAGTTATTCAACATTATGGTTCCTTTACCTTCAACTAGACAAGGTGAGTCATTACCCATTCTTATTGATCCACCATTGTAATAATAAAAAGTTTCAAACTTTTCTTTATCACCGGTTATGTGGTAAGTGCAACCATTATCTATAATCTAGACATCATTCTTACTAACCTTACATATGAGTGTAGTCCCTACATACCTTTCCTCTTCGTCTGAATCATCCTTCAATGGCCACAAATACCATCTCAATGTCCTCATCAGATTTAGTGTTAGTATCTCTAGCTCTGTTCTCAGCCAGGTAACAATCTTTCTTCCCTTTGTCCTTTTAGTCTCAGGTATCTCTTCTGTCAGATTTTTAGTTGCTTCAGTAATCTCTGTTATCACTTCTATCAAAATTCTTTTCATATGATTTGTCATTACTTCTGTCATCTTTTCTTTTGTGATGACATCTACTAGAAAAGTGTCCAATCTCTTTACAATTAAAACATACAAGTGGTAATTTACCTTGGTATCTACCTTTGCCTCTCTGCAATCTTTTAGCCATTAGTGCTTCAATCTCATCAAGATCTTGGTCATCACTATCACTTTCACTATCATTTCTCATAGTGTGTTTATGACTTGACTTACTTATTTTCAAGGAATATTTAAATGCAGACTCAATAGATGGTAAGACACTATTATCAAAGTTATTCATCTCAAATGAATAATTCTTCCAACCAAAATATCTAGAGTGACATTTTTATTTGCTACTGCTCTCATTTCTTGTATAACAGATACTCTAATAGCATAAACAAACAATAAGGTTCTTAGGATTTTACTTACCACTGTTTCTTCTTCAAGTACACCTCCAACTCCTCGGATAACATTGACTACCTCTTTTATTCTACAACTATATTGAGTGATATTTTCTCCTTCTCTCTCTCTTAGGTCATCAAATTTACCTCTTAGGCTTTCTGCCTTAGCTCTTAGTACATTAACATCTCCTCCACGTACTAGCTTCAATTTTTCCCACATTTGCTTTACAGAGGTGCATGTTTTGACATCTTCAAATTCAACATTGGGGAGTGAGGAAGCAATTTCTATCATCATAGAATTATTCTCATGCTTTTCTCTTATTTTCTCAAGTGTGTGAGGTCTTGTAGGCAACACATATTCAGTATCCAAGTATTGAGTAACATCATTTCCAATACCTAATAGGTGGAGTCTTATCCTACTTTTCCATGATGCAAAGTTGTCCTTGTTCAACTTAGGCACATCCCATTTTCTCATCTTGTGATATTTTTCTTAAGTCTTGAAACCTTCCTTCTAAGCACACAAAATCTGATACCAATTGTTAGAATAACTGAGGGGGGGGGGGGGGGGGNAGGGGGGGTGAATTAGTGGCCTAAAAAATATTCCAATAAATTAACCCAAGAACTTATTACTACATTTATAAGCTTCTAGTTATCTTCAGTCCTACAAGATGTATGCATTTAGATTATCTTCTCAAATAACTACTGATCAGATTTCACTATTAAACCTTATTCTTTATCTTTAACAATTAGCACTCTATCATTTACCGAAATACAATAAATAACTTAGTGTATACCGATCAATCCTATTTTAGTAATGTGTATAGAAAAACATGAAATTAATGACTCATAAACACATTTGACACATGGATTTTTAACCTGGAAACCCTATTAAGGGAAAACCCACTTGGGACTGGTAACCCAAAATTTTCACTCTTCTGAAGTGAGCTCGGTGAAGAGCCAACCTTGTTAAAGGTCACAAACACATTGTTAAGTGCGACCTTGTTAGAGGATTGATCACTAACAGTTAATCACTTGATATATGACATTTCACTATGCTATCTTCATGAATTAACCTTTTGATACTCCTTTGGATGTATCTCAATATACAAAGGATTGTTAGATCCTTCTCGGTTAAGAGACTTTCTAAATCAATGGTTAAACTGAAAGAGTATATGATCTGTTCATATAAACAACTATACTTTGTAGATGTTTAGATGTATTTTAATCTCATAATACCTTTCTAATCAATGTCTCTATTCAATACCTTTGCTCCACTTCTTTTTGCTTGATGATGCTGTGCTTCTTTGTTGCTCGGTGTTCGCAGAAATCTTTACCTCTACTCTTTAGCTTGATTGATCAGGACTGTATGAAGTCGTTCTTCATCAGTATCTCTCTAGAATCTTCTTCTCTTTTTACCCCCATTTTCATAATAAATTAGATTGTCTATTTATAGACATGATTTCACCATTTCTAAGTCCTTGACTTTCTTGTTCTTGGCATGATCCGCAATTCTCGTCTTTCTTTCTTTAAAGCTTCACTTCAGTTTTATCCAATAGATTTCTCTTAGACAACTAGAATAAAATAACTTTAAAACTCTTGCTTATCTTTGGCTTTTAAATTGTCGATGAAAACAATATTAAGAACCAGTTAACTCCATATTTAGCTCTTTCCAGCTAAGTCTTTTGTCATTTCTAAACTTCAATTCTTTTTGGTGTTTAACTCCTTGTTAGCTTCGGTCAACACTTCAGTTCTCCTCGGGCATCTCTGTCCGTCGAGCTTGTCTATCTGTCAGGGTTGTCTGTCTATTGGGGTTGTCTGTCCATTGAGTAACACTATAATTTTTCTCGTCAGTAATGCTTTCTTGGGTTTCTTTCTTGGCTATCACTGTGAATTTCCTCTCGGGGTTTTCTATCTGTCAGGGTGCACTGTCCGTCGGTATTTGCAGTCACTTAGTGCATACTGAACTTTTATGGATTAATAATAGCATAACCTTTGTCTCTCTGGTTCTCTAAATTATTTGACACTATGTATATAACCAATCAGATTATATCAGGTTGACATTAATGAAAATACAATTCATTGACTGATTTAATGTCTTGCATTAACTTTCTGCAGCTTGGTGATTATCAACTTAACATCTTCAGGCATTCAATCAGTTATAGTTCATCACTCACTGTCCCCCCCTACATTTTTAAAATCCTTTATATCATCATTAGGAGGGTTCATTATTGGAGAGAAGGGAGTCTCCTTTACCACTTGAGTGGATTTGGGCTTTCTATATTTGTTGATTGGGAGATGGGTGTATTATCCTTTACTTGCACCCTATTATCCATTGAAAGTTTTGGGTTGCTTACCTCTTGATGCACATTCATCTTATTTAATTCTTGTCTTGCAATCATGTCTTCCTCAAATCCTATAGACCAAGTAGGGAGTCTATTTCTTTTATTTTCTATCTATGTTATCCATTCTATGTATTTATTGATTTCCAGTCCTTTTCCTTTTTCAGTATCCTTCTTTGTCTCTAATTGAATATCTGCATTATCTACCTCAATTTTTAGTCTTCATTCCCCATTTTCTGACATAATGACAACATAGTCTAGGATTTGATAGCATTTTGTATATTTTAACAAGCACTTTGGAGTATATGTAGAAGTCATTACAATCTACTGCACCGTCATCTTTTAGAAAGATCCCTAGACTATTCCCAATCTCTTTTAATGTTTCCCCGTCCTTATATTCCCATTGAAGGTTCTGTAGTTTCAACCACATGATACTGCTTTCTACTTCCTCTTTATCCAGGTTGAAGTTGGGTCTCCAATCCCAAATGTAGATACCTTTTCCATCCATGATGTAAGGGCCACTATTCAAGATTCATTCTTTGTCCATTTTGGAGGGACTAATGACTAGGATGAACTCATTTGTTAGGGTTTTGATCTCAAATTGATGCCCCCAATTATTTTCTGCCCATTTTTGGATTTTTGTTATAGATGGCCACGGTCCTATCCATTTCATAAAGAAATCTCTATCTTGCATCCTATTAACTGATTCATTCCAGTGGGGATTATTAATTAGTAAAGATGCAACTCTAATGGGGACCAAATCATCTACCTTTTTTCCGATTGTTTTTGTTGCTATCACTGGTTTGCTAGTTGTTCCTTCCTTACTTGTTTCTTTAGGGCACCAAAATTTTCCCTCAATCTGTTTAAAGTTAAAATTTCTTGGTCAAAAGAAAGATCCCCCAGGTTTCCAAACAAAGGGTACTCTATTCTCCCTGCCCCGTCCATTCCACTGTCTTCTGTAGTCTGCATTTGGTTTTGTCATGGGGGAATCCATCCCATTCTAGAATTAAGCCTACCTTTGCTCTCCATCCCCACCAGATCCATTCTGTTTTGAGCCCATCTGACTTGGTTGGGCTGCTCATTCCTAAAGCTCTCCTGCAGGTTATATCCAGCAAACCCTTTTGTTGGTTGTTTCCATTGACCATGCCTTCTTCTGATAAACCCTTTTTCTCCATAGCCTATTTTTCCATATTTGTTGCCTCCATATCCTTTACCTCAAGATTTGTATCCTCCATAGCCATAATCTCTAGAGCCATTTCCTCCATAACTGTTGCCTCCAAATCTGTTACCTCCCGAGTCGTTGCCTCCATAGCTGTTACCTCCAGAGTCGTTGACCTCTATCAGAAACTTAGATGTTTCTATAATAAGACAAGAATATCATCTCAAGGGATTCCACTCAAAATATAACTCAAACCAAATTACACAATTAGTTTTATCGAATTTAACTCTATTCAAGAGACCGAAAAAAACAAAGGAAGATTCGCAGATCTTTGAGTTGATATTTAAACTGTATATTGATTTTGAGTTATAACATTCAGGGAATTTAACACAATGAAACACTCTATAAAATAGAATATCCGAAAGACTAATTGAAAACATATAACTTATAACCACAAATAAAAAGAAATGGCACTTATCTTTATTGATGTTGAAAAACTGGTACATAAGAGGTCATAGTTGTAGTTGTTGAACAATTCTACCCCTACTGTAAATATATCTATAAAATTTCTCCCACATTGGTCCTGGTATCCCATATTTATAAAATTTTAGGGATGCATAGACGCTTCAGACCAATGCGTCTGTTCAAAACTAAAACCTAATCCCTAAATCAACAACTAAAACATAATAAATATATTACAATAAAAAATTAACCATCCGAGGGTTAATTAATAAATCAATTTCAATAAAGTTATCTTGAAATGCTCCTTGTGAAATATTCCTTCATCCCATTCTGAAATTTTTTATAACGTCTCTCTCTTGCAAATTTCTTGCACATGAAATAAATTAATCAGGAACCATAATAAATTAATTAGGGTTTAATGTGATCCAAACTTTATTTATATTTTTAATCCTCTTTAGAAATATTTTACCTTCGCAAAGTATATATTAATTAATAAATACTATTTCAAAGGAATAATAATTACCCAAATACTATTTATCAATATCAACCATAGGGTAAAAATATCATGTTTCCGAGACATATAAATATTATATACTTTTTTAAAATATCAATATAATCTCAAAAGACAATGTATTTATGCATTTCAAAGCAATTGTATTTCCATAGGAAAAATATAATATTTTCACTCATATCATTCTTTTGAAAAATAATATTTTACTTTTTTTGAGATTTTCAACTATTAACATAGGGCAAAAGAATAGTAAATCTCACCTCAAAGTAAAAATAACTAAAACACATTCTTGGAATATAATATAATATATTTTCACATTTTGAGGTAATTACTTTCACTCAAATAGAAATATCTAATCAATCATATTAGTTTGCCCTAATGAAGTTGATTCAAAAGAATTTTGAATAATCAATATAAAATATTCATTCCCTTTTAACAAATATTACCCCAAAGATCAATAAATATTTATAAAAGGAAAATATTCCAAAATCTAAAAACATTCAATGTGAAAGATCAATCACAATATTATCCTTTTTAATTACTATAGGGTAAAAGCGTTATAATTATATCGTTTCACTCTAACAATTATTTTCAAGGAATATAATAGAGCAATTGGTTAGAAAGGGGGGATGGGTAGTTAAGGGTTGGCTTGAGAGGTTGAGTGTTCAACTCTTGATCGCCACACTTTTGTTAAAAAAAGAATATTTTACTTTAAATCACCCCTTTATTTTAAAGAATATAAATGTATTTCAAACATTACGATAACATATTTGATTATTCAGGGGCATGAATATGGAGAAATAAAAAATTTAATTTTAAAAGCAAGGAAGTATCAAATAATGTAAAAATGCAAATTATACTTTCCTAAATCGTTTGGAGACCAATTATGCAAATTTCTGCCTGTAATTTTTGGCTCCCCCAGTGGCTCCAGTTGGGGACGTGTCTCCATACCTGGGCACATCGAGAATCTAGCTATCTCTAAGAGAAGAAGACCACTTGAAACATAATGTTAATGTAATAATAAGAAAAAGTTATTCAAAACCGTTAACATTTATCAGGATGCTCATTTGAAGGCAAATTATTTCAAATACTAAAAAGATTTTTCATAATAACATATTTTCCTATTAAAAATGTAAAAAGTAAAATCATAGGAAAAACAATAATATTTTAAATATCAAAATAATGAATTAAAATTTTACTACCTCAATACTTACCTGAATTACCCTTTTCAATGTAGATTGTTACCTCTTTCAACATTTGAAGAAAAATTATTTATTACTTCAATGCCCAGTCAGTTTAGGTTTAGGGTTGCTGCTCTTCTGTAGAAAATATTTAAACCCCCTTTGCAATAATTTCTTGGACATCTTGTTTTGAGAAAGATTACGTGGTCTTTGAATTCATTGTGCGCTCAATGATGGGACAATTACTTCCAGATCTATCTTTTGGAAACCAAAGAAGAGCCTCATGACAACCAAGCGATGTTGTTGTGTGAGATTTTTGTTTGTATGTTTGTACTCCAATGATGATTGCTACTTTTGATTTGACTTTAAACCCACAAGTATTCTCAATATCACATAAAGAGGTGCCTTTGTTGTGCATGATCATTCATTCCTCTCTGCTAGCAAGTGGTTCTTCAATTGGAAACTCATTCTCCACCCTCAAACTTCAATCTTTGTGGTTGTGTCATCACTTTCTTTATAACATAATCTGATGGCATCCGTGAGTCATACTCAGAACCTTTCTTCATTGACAACATACATGCATATCTAGGCACTTTACATTGACTCTTGTTGTAGCAGAAACATTTTTGCTTTGTCTGTGTGATTGTAGCCAATTCCCTCTCTCTGCAAATAATGGGATCTTTGTTGAATCGACAATTTGTGTATAGAATCACCATGCCAACTTATTAACCAAATGCTATGTAAGCACTCTCGATTTTATTACATATTTTAAAGTCACCAAATGGATTATTCTTATCTCTGCACATTGTGCCGACCAACACAAGGGGCACATTTGCAATATTTCCGATTATAGTTTGCTTGAAAGTTATGAAACATGAATGGTAATAACACCCAAGTCCACTGACAAAAAAAATCATTTGCTGTTATAGAATCCGCTGGCCATTTTTGCAAATTTCTGGGCGTTTTTGAGGCTGCTAACATTTCAAAATCATGGAAAAATGTGAAAAAATCATTCCTCATTCATAGCCAAAGATCTCAGAACCTTTTTAGATGTTTAAACAATCATTTTAAGCCCAAAAAAAGCTCTAAATTTTTGGTTAAATATTAAAAACGTGATTCATTTTTGGAACAACAATAAAATTTGATTTCTTTCCCTTTATAATTTTTTTTTTTTTAATGTTCCTCCACTTGAAATTGAAGACACAATTATCCTTGACTTATTTCGTTTCTATTCCCGCATATTCCAGAGGGAGCAACAGTAGTGAAAAGTTGTGCAGGCTATCAGATTTTCCATTTTCTATTCTACATAAAATGTAACATACACAGAGATAAAAACAAAATACCAGACTTAAAATATTTAGGAAATTTGAACAAAAACTAAAATAAAAAGATAATAAATGAGACACTTAAAGATGCTTAAAAATTTAATCTATAAAAATATAAAAAATTAGAAAAAGTAAGGACACTTCCCTGAAACAAATCCCTGCCCAAAATGGCTGAATGCTTTCCTCTATCAAAAAATTGGTTTTGATCAAGTAACAATAGGATGCTTTTGGATATCTTATTACTCCCCATGGTACTATTTTGAATCTCTTGGTCACCCCTTGTTGCAAGTACCATCCAATGTATCCCTTGCCCAGTTGAAAAATCATTATACTTCAATGCTTCCAACGAATATTTCAAATCGCCTTTTGTATCTTTTGGGGACTGAATAAGATTGCAAACTTCATAATGCCTCAGTTTTTTCCCTTCATTTTGCAACATATTTTTCAGATTTTGCAGAAGACTGGATGAATCATTCTTATAATAAATTCTTTGTAAAGTTTTTATATCCTCTAGCATAATATCCAAATCAGACTTGATTAACTTATTAAAATCACTTTTTTTTCTCCAACAGTAAATAAATGGGAAAAAGAAGGATAACATGACCCTCTGCATAGCAGGTAACACGACCCTCTGCACAACAAAAGAAACATCAACAGAAGGACTTGCAATGACAACACCAGCATCAACAGGGTCATTATATGTATCAGCAACAATACCAAAACTGTGTTTGGCGGTATGATCAGCAGGTAGACCTCTCTGAAGAATTTAAAAACATATTTTGATCTATGCCAATTGTTCAACCGGCCAGGAATAAATATGCAGATCCACAGAATGTTGGGTTTATGAAAGTCTCATTTGCAGAGAAAAATATTACAGGTAATCATGCCGGATCTATTTTTCATGGAAAAGCCATAGTTCAGCCGGTTAAGCCATTTTTGTAAACCCTCAGTTTCACTTCTCTAACCACAAGCATCATGAGGGTTTCTAGACCTATGAGACTGGGGAAACCTCCTCAAAAGCTTCCCTCATTGGCCATCCACCTCCATTATCGGGTAAACAAGGTCAAAATTTTGAAAAAAAAATTAAGCAGGAAAAGGAGATGTCTAAAGCTCAAGCACAAAAAACATTCCCTGTAGACAAAAAAAGACATCGACATAGGACCAAGACACTCCTCAGATAGAAGTAGCCAATATTTTATATCTGCAAAGACACCCCTCCTGAATCACTGACACACGCACATGATGACTCTAGCAAGAGCAATCATGGCCAGATCAAAGGGCCTAATCCTCCCCTGTGGGTAACTGCCCTATTTGAGCCCCCTTCATTCCAAATAAACCTAATCAAGTTTGGAAAAAGAAGCAACCCCAAATCACTACAACTCCGGTCCCTGCTATGGCTTCAATCACTCTTCCAGATAAGATGTTGCAGACGCCTATCGACACACTTCGACATTTGGCTCTTATAGGTAAGCTTTATCCAAACAACTTATCATTTATAGTAATCCAAGAATGGGCAATGCAGTCATTTTTGGGCTTAAAATATATATTCTATGTAGATCCAACATCAAAATATTTTGTGCTCATCTTTCATTCTAAAGAAGATAGAGATTTGGTTCATAAGTTTAACAGTTGGTTCTGCAAAAGATCGGGCCTCTTTACTATGATTTGGATCCCCAATTTTAAGCCTGACCCTACTCTTGCCCTTTTCTTCCCTCACTGGATCTCTTTTCCCTTGCTACCACTAGAATACAAAGATCCTGAGACTATTGAACTCATTGCGAACACTGTGGGTATCTTCATAAGACATGACCTCATTCCATTTGAAGCTCCTCATCGAGAAGCATGAGTCTATATTTTAATTGATAGCCATAAAGTTTTTATTAATCAAATTTCTATCAAATCAAAATGGGGAGACTGGGTCCAACAAATCGTCATCCAACAACTGAAGACTATTCAGAAATATCAACATAGACTTGGCCACTTCACCTCGAACTGTCATAAGGAATACTCTTTAGAAATCAGAGTATGCTTGGATCATAGCTCAGACCCCTTGGAGTGTACTCATTACACCTTGCAAGCAATATCTACATGCCAAGTTAAACCTCAGACCATTACAGAAACTCAAGGCTGCATTGGCAATATTTCAAAGTCTCAGGATCATAATTTGGTAGGAATGCTCTCTGTGTTATTCTGACATATCTTCTCATATTTAACCCTCTGTTCGCAGTGAAGAGATTCTCAATTCCTTCCTTGCATTGAGGGACTGGTGAAAGATAGCCCACCAGCCTCTACTATTACACCTATTGACAAAATTTTCCATCAATTAATGTTTCAAGAGTCTCCCATTACTCTCCCTATTTAGAACCAGGAAACATTTGGGGTAGAAACAACGGGAGGAAACATGGGAAATATAGCCTGTATGGAGGTATATCATAGTTCTGATCATTTACAAGGTATAGCTGAGGAAGAGGGATCACATAGGTTAGAGGCTACAGAAGTGGAAATCTCTGAGTATACAGATGAAGAGGACCTACCTCTCTACCTTGGACAAGGCAATATACCCGAGGAAATGGATTCTTCAATTCATAAATTGGTATGCCCTTTGAGGGGACAAAATAATTTATTGGACTACATAAAACCTTCAAAGGATGAAGGGATAATCAATAATAATTCCATTAAAATAATAGATGATGTCTGCCTCTACCCTGACACAAGCATTTGTGCCAATGTAACGGTCCATGATTGGGATGTTGAGGAATTTTAGAAAGAAGAGGATGAAAAATAGGATATACCCAGAGTTGAGGACATGCATGTACTACACCAAATTATCTCCTTTGAGTAGACACCATCTCAAAATACTTAGCCTATCAAGACCCCTAAATCCAAAGGTTGAAAACCAAAAAGTGCAAAAACAAAGGATGAAATAATAGCTGGCATACAATCCACTTTGGATGACAAGTTCGTCTCCATCAAAAGATTGACAAGGAGGATGAATGATCCTTCTTGTCAATAATGAAGACTGCTTCATGGAATGTCAGAGGCATTAATGACTCTGACAAAAGAAATAGAATCAAACATATGATTGATTCTATTCAAGCAGATATTGTCCTATTGCAAGAAACAAAAATGTCTCAAGAAAACTATGTAAAGTTGATTGGAAAATGGGCTTCCTGGGCCTCTATACACCAGCAAGGGAATGGTTCCTCTGGAGGATTGGCTTTCCTATGGAACCCGAAGACCATTCAAGGGAGAATTATTGGGAAGGACTCTAATTGGAAACTTCTAGAGGTGAATAATTATGATTTCTCTTTTGTTTTGGTTAATGTTTACGAGCCTACTTCCACACAGGATAAAAAGAAGTTATGGGCACACTTAACACACTTAATTCAGCTTCATAGTGATCACAATGTAGTCTTAGGAGGAGAGTTCAATGCTATTCTCAGTATGGATGAAAAAGTTGGGGGAATATGTCCCCCACCAAGAACTATACAAGACTTCTGCTCATTGCTGAATGACAACAACTTAATGAATGTGGTCCCAACAAATGGCTCCTACACTTGGACAAATAAGAGAGAAAACTTTGCACAAATAGCATCTCATCTAGATAGATTCCTAATATCACAAGATTGGAAGCTTATAAATGTTCAATTTTAGTTGGAAATTCTATCTCTACCAGGCTCTGATCACTTTCCGATAGTGCTATCCATAGAAAATGCAACCACACTTACCTGCCACAAACCATCATTTAAGTTTGAAAGAATGTGGCTTCGGCACCCACATTTCATCCCTCTACTTAAAAAATGGTGGGTGAGCTCTCCATTTGTGGACAAATCAAAAATGCATCAGTTTTCCATGAAACTCAAACACATCAAAGGCCACATTAAAAAATGGAATGAGCAAGTGTTCAAAAATGTCTTCCAGCAGAAAGATATAGTGAAACAAAAATTAGCAGACAAATTTGAACAGACCTTACAACAAGGTATGGATAATGGCACATACCACAAGCAAAAATAACTACACCAGGAATGGGAAGAGCTGTATAGCAGGGAGGAAGAATATTGGAGACAAAAATCCCATGAGTTGTGGTTGCGAGAAGGGGATAAGAACACCAAATTTTTCCATGCATTAACCAAGCAAAAACGAGCAGCCAACACAATTTTCACCATCTCAAAATTAACAACAGGTAAGGTGCTAACAAATGCCCATGAAATCTAGCAAGAAGGGGTCAATTTCTACAAGAACCTTTTTTCTCCTACCCAGGGTCCTTCTCCATCGCAAGAGCAATTGGATGAAATATTGGAAGCTATTCCGGTATTAATCACACAGCAAGATAATGACATCCTAATGGCCCCTTTTACTATTCAGGAACTAAGACATGTAATTTTCTCGCTACCTCTAGACAAATCTCTGGGCCCGGATGGTTACACAACGCTTTTTTTTAAAACATGTTGGGAGTTTATTGGCTGGGAATTGCTAGTAGTAGTAGTAGAAGAATCACGAAAAAGCAAGGCTATGTTGAAATACTTTAACACTAAAAACATTGCTATCATTCCAAAGGTAAAAAATCCAAAATCATTTGCAGATTTCTGCCCCATATCTCTATGCAATACAACTAAATCATTTGCAGATTTCTACCCCATATCTCTATGCAATACAACTTAAGATTATAAAGCCATCTATCTGAGACTCCATCATCTCATCCCATCAATTATCTCTCAAGAACAAGGAGGCTTTGTTCCAAGAAGGGAAACTATGGAAGGAGCACTGGTTGCTCATGAAGTCCTCCATTTGATTAATGAAAACCAGTCCTCTAATTTTGTCATCAAACTAGACATGATGAAGGCATATGACAGAGTTTGTTGGAACTTTCTATTTCAAGTCTTACACCGGTTTGGTTTCTTGAAGAAATGGTGTAAATGGATTAGGGCATGTATTGCAGGGGCTTGGTTTTTAGTTATCATTAATGGAACATCAGCGGGCTTCTTCTCCTCCACTCAAGGTATTAGATATAGAGACCCTTTGTCCCCCATTTTGTTAATTATAATGGCAGAAGCATTGAGTAGAACAATCAAGAAACAAAAATCATTGGGGTTCTGGATCGGTGCTTAGATTGGAGATACATGCATCTCAGTTACACATTATTTATTTGCGGATGACACATTATTATTTGGTAAATCTCATGTGAAAGAAGCTAGGAAAATAAAATATGTTTTAGACCTCTACTCTGTAGTCTCAGGGAAGAAAGTAAATGCTCAGAAATCACAAATTTACTTGTTCAACACCAATCAGATTATATCAAATAGGATTGTTTGAATTCTACAATTCTAGGTTGACATTCTGTCATCAACTTACCTAGGGATCCCTTTATTTATGGGAACTAATAAACCAGGTTATTGGTCCTCGATCATTGAAAGAATAAAAAATAGATTCTTGGCTTGGAAGGCTAGGTGGTTATCTCTATCGGGAAGAATCCTACTCATCAAGTCTATTCTTTCGGCAATCCCTAATTACTATCTTACTGTCCTTAAAGTGCCATCCTCCATTATACATGAAATCCAAAAATTAATCAAAGGCTTCTTATGGACATGGAACATGAACAATGAGAAGAATATCCCGCTCATCTCGCTTCAGGATATGTAACAGGGTCCAACTAGAGGAGGAGCAGGACTGCACGATTTACATAATAAAAATAGAGCATTTGGGGGAAATCTTGTGTGGCAAATGTACACCAAGCCAAATAATAAATGGTGTCAAATCATGCAAAAAAAGTACTTGGATAACCATTATCCTTCAAGATTTCTCTCTATTGCAGAGCCACCCAAAGGATATGCATTTTGGAGCTTCATGATGTCAACAAGGGAATTGGTTTACAATTATGTCACATGGGAGTAAAATAGTGGATCAAGTGTTAAATTCTGGAGAGACTCATGGGGTGGCCTACCTGCCTTGTTATCCCCAGAGATTCCACAAGATCTTATAAATACTACATAAAATCAATGGGGCATTCACCTCATAAACTATGTTCTGACTGTTAAAACCTACTTAGGGAAAGTCAATTGGAAGGACCCTGATGAGCTGAACCTTTCAAGACAAGATGCTAAACTCTTGCGAAATATACTTGCAACTAGGAAGATATACTTGTTAGACAAAGCAAATAGGCTGGTATGGGCCCCTACAAAGAATAGAAATTATTCTATTAGAGAGGGCTATAGAATTCTTCAGAACTTAGCAACTGATAAGGCCCAAGCACATGCTTATAATTTTTGTTGGAACCATGTTGTTTTGCCTAAGGCAAGTTGCTTTGCATGGCTAGCACTAAGGAATAGGATCCTCACCAGCGACCGATTACAAAAATTTCACATTGCACAAGCCTTCAGGTGTAAATTATGTGATGATTAGTTTGAGACGGTGGATCACTTGCTATTGCAATGTCCTTTTGCACATGAATGTTGGACATATGTCCTTAAAAAAACTATGTTTCTACACCCCTCTGCCCAACAAGCTATGTGACTTATTTTAGTCTTGGCCCGAAATACATCATGGCTCACTATTTGCAAACATCTAGTTGTGCACACCACCGCTTATTGTATGGTCGATCTGGTGGGAGCAAAACAAAAGAATCTTTCGAAATGAGTAGTCAAATATGGAAATAGTACTACAAGGTATGGAAAAATTAATATTGGAAGTTGTAAATGCTAGAATTTTTAGGTGTGGATACAACCCAGTAGTGACATCATGGGACAATAATATAATGAGAACTTGGGGGAGTCTCAACATACCAATGGGTTGGGGAGCCTCAAAAAATATACCAGGTTAAGTTGATAAATCAAATATTAAATGGCATCCCCCAGATCAACATGTAATGAAAATAAACTTCGACGAAGCATGACGTGGCAACCTGGGAATATCAGGCCTGGGTGCATGTATCATAGATTCATAGGGAAATCTAGTAGCATGCTTTGCATCCCCATTGCATGTAGGGTCTAATAATATTGCAGAAGCACAGGAAATGCTCGCAGGACTAACTCTGGCAAAACATTGTAGCATCACATACATACATGTTGAAGGAGACTCCATGGTAATAATTAATGCCTGCATCAAAAGAGTAACTCATAATTGGCAATTAGAATATATTTTGAAGCAAACTTGGTGAATAATGGACAATTTTTCCAACATATTCCTATCCCATACACTTTGGGAAGAAAATTGGGTTGTAGAATATCTATCCAACTTGGGATGTGATGGAATTGATATTACACTTAAAATGCCAAGTGTAATCCCAGCAGAGATGGGTGAATTAAGTAGGTTATTGGGATCTGACAAATCGAGCAATGAAAATAATGATGCAGAGAGTACATTTACACAAATTCATTGTAGCAGAATATATAGGGGCCCAGACATTGTGTTCACATAGCAACAAACAAACATGTATTCCATAAACATACACACTTGATGGCGTGCAGGAACCACATTGGGAATCTGTATGAAGGTGTAACAAGATAAGTAATGAATCCTTTTACCATGACATACTATGAAAGCTTGGTACATGATGATTACAATTTCCCATGTGGGAATTAGATCCCCAGAATGGATTGCGATCTTTAAAAGGATCTGGATAGATCATAAGATGAGATTGGAAATACAAGTATTTAAAGCAACAATGAAACAAAGGCTGCCAATTCAAAATAAGGAAACCTAAAACTTAATGTGGCTATCTCCCTCATGCATGTTTACATACAAAGCTAGGATATGGATCACCATGTTCACATGGTTGTTTGCAGAAGGCTTGAGGCCCAAATGCCGAGCGCAATACATGTCAAATTAGGTTTAATTGACATCAAAGCACATGATATTATGTGTTTTGATGATGCCATCGCCCATCCTATTTAGACCCTACACAATGCATTTGGTGCTACAAGATTTTAAATATGAATAAAATGGCTGAGGTCTGTGTAAGTTGTGAATCTTGTGCTACTTTTCATTCTGAATTGCTGCCAAAAAATTACAGAATTTGGTTGCTGCCCAATATAAATGAAGATGTGCTCCTAATGTGTATCACTAACTCTGCAATGGATGAAATGTTTTTGGTGCATTCCTCCACCATTTGGCACGCAATCAAAGAGGTAATAGGTCATGACAACTTCACCCCAAAAACTAAGCGGTTTTTGTTTCCTTCACAGTTAGTTTCAATATTTTTGTCAAATGCAATGGACCTCCTACAGTCCCCACGCTTGTTAGAAATTTTGGCCTTTAAAATGGTTCATAAGCATTTCTGGGTTGCTAAAAAACTCAAGAAAGCTATGCAAAATTATGACCTCTAGAATGGCCGAGCACTCATTGGGGGATTATTTTCTACGCATCAACTTTTGCATAATCATGGGTTTATAGTTGCGTTTAATGGGGCTAAACGGTCAATAGAATTACATAATGCACAGATAATGAGAAATGTATTCCAAGACAATGGGCATGCCTTGACCCATTGCTTGAGGGAAAAAATATGGCTATGATGCTCGCGTTGACGGACCTTTTGGGGTTACCAAATTCTCCAACTATTCCAAGGGACATTAATCCCCATGGACCTTCTGTGTGGAATGAAGCAAACTAGAGAAATAATTTGTGGTCACCAGGGCAGAGTCAGGGAATAATATCTTTGAAACAAAGGGAAGATGCATGGGCAATGACAAAAATTCCCATTGCACAAGATGCCCAACATTCAGAATGGGAAACGATTACAGCACCAAAGTCAGGTAGTGAAGAAAAGATGCATGATGCGCAAGAAAGCGGATGGGCGACCACTTCCCCTGCACCAAACCCATGTGGGTGGTCTACAGGTAGGATGCCCTGGTTAGAGATGTGTTATGCCCTGCATACCCATCCCTATATTTTGTGTGCAAAATATTGGGTCCTCTCTTTTCACTTTTGGCTCTTGACTTGTTTTCTTTGCCTTTGTTTTTCTTTGTTTCTTCTCTAGGTTTTCCCTCCCGTGAGGTTTGTTTCTTTTTCTACTTTTGTCTTTTCGCATCTCTAGGACCTGGTCTCGGAGTTGTTTGTTCTTTCCAGTCGGATCCTGGACTCTGGGATTCTCTGCCACGATGTCTTCTCCTCACGGGGAGGTATGGTTGCATGGGATCCCCGGGCCCGGAGTCTGGAGGTTTGCTTGTTCCGAAGTCTGCGGGGAAGAAGGTAACTTGCTTTTTACCTTGGGTACAAATAGAAATTACATGTCTCTTTTGCAGTTACCACGATTAAAATTCTTAGAGCTTTTAGACTTATTCCTTGGCAATTTGAAGTGCGATTAAGTTGTGAATTACATTGAGCTTAGTGGATAATCACAAGTTGATTTTTGGTGCTAATCAGTGATAATTCGAAGGTTGAGGCTATTGAAGAATGGTCCTAGGGTCTTCTTTTCTTTCTATTCTTTGGATTTCTAGGTAGGTTCTCTGGTTCCACTTTGTTCTTTCTGGTTTTCACTTCATTTTGGTTTGGGTTCTTTGTTGCCTTTCGCGTCTTCTGTTGTGGTTCACCACTCGTTGGTGGGTTGGCTCTGCCAGGGGGTTGTCCACCCTCTGCACAGCTGTAGATTAGTGTATATGTTGTATTTTTCCTTAGGTCTGGTTGTGTAGATGTTGTGTAAATTTGTAAAGAGCTCATAAATACTGTATCTTTGTGTATATATATTTTAGCCTTCAGCCCTCTATATTTCTATGTATATACCCTTTGGCTCTGCCGCATCTTTGTGTATATGTGGTGTATATCCTTACGGTTTTGTGTCAAGCTTGCCATGCATTGTTTGCATTTCACCTAAGTTCGCAAGCTCACCCCACGTCAGAATACCACCTGGTTGGAGTTTGTCTCTCTACTGGTTTCAACTAGGCAATTTTCTCTCTCCGCCGTCAATCAACCTTTATGGCGCATTTATGTCCCATGTGTGCATTCAAAACTATCCAAGTGGCCTTCATTTTGCACACATTTAGATAGTTGGAACTATCGTCACCATAACCCCCCATTTATTGCATAGCCATGTGATGCCCACGTGGGTCTGACAACTCACTTTTCGGTCACTATCGCCAACGGTTAGTTTTCTGGACCCTGGGCCCTTCGCCCTCATCTAGCCCATATTCTACTTTCGTAAAGTATGTTGAAACCCCCAGGCCTGGATAATGGTTAATTCCCCAAGTCTGTATTATACATATATCTTTTCAGGATTTTGACTCAAGCTAACTTTTCAGGTGGAGGATGTGCCTCGATGGTAAGATCTCCGGATCCTGAAGTATTATTTATTCATGAATTCTAATGGTTGCCTTACCTTGCAGGATCTCAAAAACACCACACTTTCGCTATGTCAGAGGCTTTCGCATCCTCACCACATGGAAGTCCAGAGCTCCCCTCCACGGTAGTCACCAGGGCAGTCGTCAGGTCCAAAATTGAGAGGGCCTTGGAGAAACTGCCCCTCAGCATGAAATATTTGAAAGACAATGTTGTTGCAGGATCAAAGATTAAGTCCTAGGTTCAATTGGTCACCGACACCAGAGTCAGGATGTGGTCAGAAATGCAGGCCTTGGTTAAGATGATGTTTATTCAGCAGCAGGCTGGGGACCAATTGGCCATCAATGTCAGGGAATCCAGGATCCTAAAGGTAGCTTGCTTCCCATTCTCTGTGCAAGCCCCAGAACTCATTCTCACCCTCGCGACACATTACAACTCCTCTGTCCGGGCTGTCATGCTCACCGCTCTAGTCCCAACTGGATATCCCACTCCCATGGTGTCTCTTGACGCCGCAAATTTTTGGGTAGGATTGTGAATCCCCCAGTTTGATGATGGAGGTTATGGCCTGACAATATCTGAATAATAAATGGTTAAAGACCCCAAAGAAAGATTCAAAGAGAATGAAGATAGATATCCCCTGATCTAAATTTAAGGAAAGTATCCAAATGGGGATCATAGCACTATGCCAGATCTTTAGGCAGCCCCATGCCCAAGAATTTTCAAGATGGATGTACTACTTCCTACTTGGCATCTCCATCGATGAGAAGTATTTTGATTGGGCTGCCATAATCTCAAGCCATGTGGACTCATAGTTCCTTTAGGTGGCCTAGACCCATAAGGTTTATATGATGTCCTATGTTCTCTGGGCCTTAGCACAACAACACCCCTTTACAAATGGGCTACTCCCATCAGGTGAACTTGGAGTTGGCCTGGGGCAAAAGACTCCTTGGGATTATTTCCCACAAATCTAATGGGAGGCTAGTTTCCTTAGCTTCTACCGAGTTAACGACACCTTCATCTACTACAATCTGCTCACACCCACCCACGATGTCGGGTACCACCTCTCCAAGGAGGCAATGGATCTGGTCAGAAGTTATGGCCACTACTACATCCAATTCTAGCAGCATACTTACATTCAGGTAACCGGCTTCTCCAGGAAACCCTATTTATTGCCCAAACATTGTGGGAACAAAATAATACTTTTGAAATAATGCAGACAGGTGCTGGAGTTGCATGTCTTATACATTGTAAAGAAGGCGGTGAATGTCCCATTCTAAAATAACTTGTGGGAATTACACATGCAGTCTGGCCGCAGCTAAAGAGGCAGACAATGAACTTAAAAGCATGGGCCTAACTGAATTCTATCTGGCGCAAAAAAACTTTGATCCGCTAGGCAAGATTGCAATGACACTTCCTCGGGCATTAGAGCCCCACATATTCCACATGGAGGAATTATGGGAAGATTACCAAGATGAATTTGAAGTTCGAAGCTGCCACTTCATCCAGATGACAATGGGGATGATGGAAAGGCTAATGCTCCAAATTTTTTTGGGTGAATTCTCAAACACCGGGTCCACAATAGACCCCCAGTACAAGGAAAGGGAAATAGACAAGATGGCCCTCCCTCCAATAAATTGGGACGTGCAGGAGGGGATAACCATTGAAGATATCACCCATGACGTGGTCAAGTGAAGCCATGAATATTTCAAAAGGGCATGTCTGGGAAGTACACACCGAGTGGGCCCGGTAGTGCTGAGATTGACCCCTGGGGCCAGAACCTCTTCACAGGGAGAGGACAGAGGAAAAAGAATCATGGGGACTCCTTCATGAGCCCCATCTACAGCCCCCATCAAAGAACATATGCAACAAATGCTGGCGGCCTCTCAGCAGACGAAGGAGAAACTGATCACAAAGTTGTCCACCCCGGTCCTCATGACTGGGCCCGTTCGTCCTCCCTCTTCTCCTTCACTGGCCGCATTAATGGTTCAAGAAAAAGGAAGTGGAGTGGAAGAGGAGCAGGTATCTCTAAGGGATGTAGGGTCTCCTTTGGTGACCAGACAGAAGAAGAGGCTCAATCCAAAGCCAAGGATAGAGCCAGAGCTTGGGATGCCGAACATCCTAGAAGTACAAATTGTTTCTTCCAACTCCCCAGAGCTGGAGAAAGAACCAGAGCACATCCCAGAGAATCCCCCTCCCCATGAAGAATTTGATGATGTGTTTAGAGCTGATGAGTTTGGAAATTTGTAGGGGGATGTCATACAGTCGGTGGAAGAAATCGCTGCGCAGGAAGAAGTTCCAGAGCAAGAACTGGCACAGGAACATGAAGCCTAGTTAGAGGAAGAAAAGGGGTAGGAGCAGGAGGAAAACTCTAGAGTCCTAGAGATACAGGTTAGGGGGGCTAAAGGAAAATAGATGCAAAATGAACAAATGACATCGGTCGGGGAAACCAGACCCACGGGAACAACTGTGACCCCAACTGTCACGTTCCAAATGCTGCCACCCAAGGTAAAATTCGGGGAACTGATCACAGCGGCCCAAACATTAAATCTTGGCCCGACACCTCCCCCACCTCTAGGAAACATACCAATAGAAGAAAGCATGCCAACGCCAGAAGCTGGTAAAGAGCAGCAATAGGATGAAGAAGAGAACCCCGGGGCAATGAATGATGACCTTAACATTACTAAGGATACAGACACCAGGGCACAAGATACAAATACCATCAAAGTAAACATCGCTGGTGAACCAAAAGGTAAAGAGGATCCAGAAGTAGCTCATACTGTTGAAGGGGCACAACAAGATCCCGGGGAGGAATCACAAGAGCAGATTTTGGCTGCAAAACCACCTCTACCGCCACATTGGTTGGTGGAATCCTGAAAGAGGAAGGCCCCAACAACACCCAAGGCCCATCTCTCCTTGGTAAAGATGATGACACAAGCGCAAAATCCACCAAAGGCTAAGAAATCCCGGATAGTCCACACTCTTCAGACTAAGCCAGGTGGAGGTATAGTCATAGTGATTGTGAAACCTTCCCCAGATGTGGATGAAGCAACGACTAAGGCCAGAGATTACAAAATCATAGAGGTGTCACTAGGGAAGAGAGGAAAACATGGGGAGTTACACCTGTTAAAAGAGGCAGACAAGCCAGTAGAGGCTTGCTATGAGAAAGAAGCTCAGAAATTCAAGGTAGAGAAGGAGAAAAATGTAAACCTTATGGGGTTGCTGACCGAGCTGGCCCAGCCTATTAGTTTCATTCCCTTGGGTGCCTCCACATTTGATGCACCACTTCCTCAGGGTGACATAGACGTGTTATGAGTGATGAAAAGAAAGGCCTAGGCGGTCGATGAATGGGTTACCTTACAGTTGGGAAACGTCTGACATTTCCTAGTGTCTACACTCCTGGACCTATATGTGGCCCGCCATGTCTTACACTAGGCCAAAACCACCATCTCCATCTGGGAGGGAGATATTGAAAATTATGAAGCATGGAAGGTTGAGTTGGAGGAACTCATCGGAATCGGAGAAGAGGTTGTCTCTGAGTCTGGAATTTGAGGAGAAGAGTCATTTGATTTTGTAAGGACCCAACACTCCAGACTTGACTTCACATTGGGGGTAAACAAGCAACTGGTAGGGACCCTACGTGATAAGACCAATGCGGTCCAATATTCTTTCAATTTGTATAAGTCTTTTATTTTGAAGGTCTCTGGAGCTGATCCGTTTAGCACCGACACATGCACTCCGGAGGAGTATGTCTTGGGAAAGTTTGATGAATTAATGGAATCAAGGTATCAATCCCTCGGGGGGATAGATGGAGCAAAGATGATGTGAATAACTCGCATGGTGCTTAGGGGTCATGATGTGGCAAAAATGGCCAAAGAATTTAAGGCAAATGTTCTTGACCTAGGTGAGCAGATTAAGGTGGCCAAGTACCGCAGGGACGACCTTAGATACATCGATGAAGATGGGATCTCCCATCTTCTCCAGACCTTCAATGATAGCAAACAAAAATAAAGATTCTCCGGGTGCCGGATAAGGCTTTCAGGAGAAATGTTTTGTATTCTTTATTCTTTGGGAGCTCAGCTCCCGGAGTTCCAGATCCCACATTTTTTGTATTCTTTAAGTGACCCATGTCCAGGTTCCCGAGACAAACCGGTCACTTTCAAGGCAGTAATAAAAGGATGTCAGAAGATAGGTAATCACAACAAGGCACGTCAGCTCGACAAGAAGGTTCTGACAGATGGTCTTCCAAAGGCGCCACTTCAATGTTACACCTGGTGCATCGGAGACAGGGTGCCACTTTCCCATTTATGAGGCATGTAGCCTTGATCTCTGGGGGACCGGATTTCTTTCTTCTCCTCTCAGATCTCTTCTCAAGGTTGATTCTTCTACTCTGCTCTTCTTGTCTTATTCTTCTGACATGTCAGACCTTCTCCGTCTTGAGGTCTTTTGTTATGTGGCGCAGGTAGTACCGGCCACCGAAAAATAGTATTATATTGTAAAAGTGTAAAGTAAGTTAGGTGAGTTTTAGGTCAAGTGATGTGTATAAATAATAAGTCCAACCTCATTCCAAGGGTTAGCAAAATTGATGATTTTGCAGTCCATCGTTAATGAAAATTAGGTTTTCTCAGTTCTTAGTTGCAGAGCTCAATGCTCCATAGTTTCTAAACTTTCAGTAGTTAAATGCTCCCCTGGAGCCACGATTGTACCACACACCAGTGCTTGCTAGAAGAGATATTAATGAAGAAGGAAGAGCTCTCTTAATGACGTTGTTAGCATTCTGTCTTCTGGGTTAATGGTATTTTATTCTTTGTATTCTTCATGTCCTCTGCTCTAGTGCTTAAAGTAGATTAATGACCTCCTTTCCTTTGCTACTGATAAAATATAAGCTGACGGTCTTGTATTTCTTCAGTATTTAGTGTAGTGTGTTAGAGTATTATTGATGTTTTGAATGTTCAATATAACTATAGGTAGATGAAATCTTTCTAACTCTACAGTATCTTTTGAAGTTTATTTGTTAAGTAAATACGTGCTTGCAGGAAACTCCACTCACTTAAATCCCTGGAGAAGATGAGTTAAGATAAATAGCTATCCCCCTCAAACAAAATAGTCACATCTCTCAATCGAGCCCCGCACTGTTGAGACCTGACTCTCATGTGCTTGGAGGCCCGGGGAATCTCATTTCCTTGGACAACCTTTATAGGCAAAGTTGGCTGGTACCCCGATACTCGGTGACAACTTACCTCTGTTGGAAGACCTGGTCATAAAGTCCTGTCAACAGAAAATGGTGCTAGAAGGTGGGCATGACCTCATCCCCCTCTGAGGATTCAGATTTTAAACCGCCCGAGGGTTCCCCAAGCCATAGTTTTAGGATTCAAGCCTTCAGTTGGATTGGATCATTTTTACCAGCAAGATTTGAAAGAATCCTTAGATCAGCTCCCAATCCCAGATGGTTTGTCAAACTTGAGCCTCCTGCTCTAAAGAAATGGACCCCGAAAGTCAAGTCAGCCACCATTATCTGGGGATCTAGCATATCAAAGAATACCCAAGTCCCCTAGACTATCCTGGGAATTAGCACTCAACCTTGCCAAAATCCAACTCCCCGAATGGCTGCATATTTTAGAAATACAGGGTCCCCAATGGGAACTTTTTCGGGTGCAGCCAATAATTTACCTTCGCACCCAGAAAAGATTTGTCCCCAATATGAGCACTTAGGCTCACGAACCGCAGAAGAGCATCTATAGGCATACAAAGATGCCATGAATTGACATCGGATCCAACATCAAGACATTGTGATGTGGATGTTCCCTCTGTCCCTGGGATAAAATGAACTAAACTGGTACCTTAACCTTCTTGCCAACTCCATCAATAGTTGGCAGGACATGGAGGACACCTTCCTGGCTGCTTTCTGCATGCACATGGACCCACCATGGTCACACAACCAGTTTATTTCTATCAGGAAGGAACTGAATGAACCCCTTGTAGCATTGAATCACCAATTCCAACACACCTTGAAATGGTGCATAGGTCCCTTTATCCCATCCGCAAAGGTGACTATCTAGACCTATCTCAATGCGATGGGCCCCTTTGTTGCTACTCTCCTTTGGAGAACTACCGGCCCGGGCGACCGTGATACTTTGGTGAAGGTTTACAACCTAGCCTTAGAACTGTCCCGTGACCTTAAAAAATCCCCGGGTAGGATTGGGCAGATCATGCCATTCAACATGATACCCAAAAGAACCTCTTACGCTAGGGGATATAACTCCAATCAGGCAATGGGTGCCCCTGCGATGGCCATGAATCTCCCACCACCGCAGATTGACTAGCAGGCCCAGTATGTATATCCATCTCAAAACCAGACAATACCGGGTCTGGAATCTTTTCCCTAGAACTAGCTGTAGCAAATGAAACAACCACAGACACAACTGCTTAGAGTTCCTTTCTTCTAGTCATCCGCGGTTGGAGGATTGCCACCCTCGACTCTGGCAAATACTGCTACTTTCCCAGGGAACCAATAATAACAACCGTCACACTGTGATGTGAACACCCAGTTGACCGCCGAGGTGAATCCCTCTGGTGAATGTTATCCACACTGACTGTGGACATGGGTCAACTAAAGGTGGGGTCCTATGCACCCCAGAATTCTAATTCCCAGAGAGGAAATATTTTCTCTGGCCAACAAAATAAAAATGTTGGAGGAAGAAACTACAACAACAGGCCTTGGCCCAACCAACAACAATGGAATAACAATGCCAATGCCGGAGGCTTGCCTCCGAACCAAAAAACCAACCAGGGTGGTGCTGGACCATCCAATTTCATGCCAGTCGCAGACTTCCAGCGCATGACCAACTAGTGTAGATTGCATGACACGAGCTCTCACAATGAGGTAAATTGTGCCACGCTGGAGAAAGTCATCATGATTTCTCAACTGGATAGACAATAAGCTTCTGACCCTACTCCCTTAGAGCCTCCTGTACAAGATCCCACTCACGGTACCTTTGCCTATGATATCATCTTCTTTGGGACTACCACATGAGATGAAGAGGAACCCAAACTATAGGGGTTCTTTGATGAATCTATTCCAGCCTTTGAGGCCAATGCCTTCACCAACCCATGGAATCCCTACAACACTCAGAGTTAGGCTGGTAAAGGGCCAATTTACACACCCGCACCTCCCAAAGACACTCCTCCCTGGGACAACACGACCGATCAGTCTATCCCTCCAAAAGGTTCTAGCTCTAACCAAGCTAAGGACCCAGCTGAGGGAAGCCACCAGTTCCCAGGAGGAAGGTTTGACATCACGAAGGTGTTAGAACAAACCACCACCTCCATGATCTTGATGGATGTTTTTTTGAATTGTCTCAAGTAGAAGAAGTCTCTTCTAAAGCTCATAGGAAACCTGAAAGCCATCAGTCACCCACCCAAGACTATCTCGTTTGAGGACACTAACATGACTGTCTTCCGGGGGAATACAGAAGATCCTCCCTTCCTGCTTGGTTTGAACATATAGGGAAAGAATATACACCACTTCCTAGTAGATTCTGGGGCTTCAGGCAACATCATGCCTTTATCTATATGCCAGAAGCTCAGATTCTGACCCACCCCGTCTAATGGTGCAGTAATCCAACTAGATAAGACTGTTGTAAAAATGGTTGGTGAAATGAAAAATGTTTGGATTCAACTCATCTAGGACCCCAGGATAGCTAGCACAATTAACATCCAAGTGGTGGACATCCTAGAGACTTATGGGATGTTGCTAAGTCAGAATTGGTCCAAATCCCTGAATGGGTACTTTTTGACTGACTTCTCCCACTTGTGGCTCCCCTAGGAAGGAGAATCTAACAAGATCTAGGTTGAAAGTGAGCCCTGGATGAGACAGGCCCTCACCAAAGTTGGGAGGGTAAATGAGGTCCTATTCTCTGAGACTTCCCCCAGGGTGTACTAACCCCTTGAGATCCTAACATTCAATTTCACCCCCGGGGAGGATCCCATAATTCTACTGAGAACCCAGGACCTAGAAGAAAAATTGAGGGTTGAGGTTAACTCTCACAGTCCCGTAGTGACCCTCACCACACTCCTATCCAACACTTGGTGCCAGGTGCATTATCATAAACATTCAAAGCTAGAGTGTGAGCCTTGCCTTTTCGCTGCTACCCGGCACATCAATGCCCTCCGAAAGAAAGAACATGCAGCTGATTCCCCGAAACCTAGTGTTCCTACTGGAAGTGCCTCTTCAGTGCCATGTGTCCGGGGATCTCAATAACAAACCCCTACAGAGACAAACCTCACCCGTGTACCATCAGTGCCAGAGGAAACTCCTCCCAACCCTCACAAAAATAATCCAAAGACCGCTCCATCTTCCCAGCCCCAGACAACAAATGATGGTTTGTGGACCCTTAATTTCGATGGGTCTTGATCCAAACAAGGCTGTGGGGCTGGAGTAGAATTAATCAACCCACGGGGGAAATCTTTCCTCGCATCCTATAGGATGCAGTTCAACTACACGAATAATGGAATAGAGTACGAGGCTTTGGTTCTTGGGCTCCTATTTGCACTAAGGAAAGGAATCACTCACCTCTGGGCCCTGGGTGATTCAGAGTTGGTTGTTAAACAAGTCCAGAGTTAATACACCTGTCACGATAAAAGGCTGGATGCATACCGCAACTGAGCATGGAGCCTTATTGAGGATTTGTATGCCTTCGACATCGATCTTATTCCTTGGAGATGGAACTATGTCCCAGATGCCCTTGCTGTTTCTGCCAGCACACTTGAGCCCATGGCCGGCTTACGACTCTGGAGATTTTCTATTGAAATGATCCCCACCCCGTCCATTCCAGATAATGTTACCCATTTTTCAGGTTTTTGAGGATGATCAACATATCATGGCCTTCATGGCCAATGTTGGTGTCTTTGAGGACTAGATAGTGGAGGAGAGAGATCATGATGATACTGGGCAGGGTGATGAAGATGATGGGATCATAGACCTACCAACTAACACCATTCTGAAGGGGATGGTTGCACTTGAACAAATCTTTGACTCAGACCCTCAGGGCTGGGAAAAGATATCATCCTCCTCTGAGGGAGGAAAATTTGAGAAGGTGAACATCAGCCAGCCCGGTGAAGAGAAAATGATACACATTGGCACCTCCTTCTCCCCCGAGGAGAAGGAGAAGATTCTCGCGGTTCTCCAAGAATATATTGATGTGATCGCATGGGGGTATGAGGACCTAAAAACCTATGATATATCCATTATGACTCATACTATCCCACTCAAACTTGATGCTAAGCCCTTCGAGCAAAAGCAGCGATCAGTCAATCCACTGATTGAGCCTCTGATTCACTAGGAGGTTCAGAAACTATTGTTAGCCCAGATAATCTTCCCAATCTGGCATATTACGTGGGTGGCCAACCTAGTCCCTGTGAGGAAGAAAAGTGGTGAAATTCACCTTTGCGTGGATTTCCAAAATTTGAACAAGGCCTCCAAGAAAGATAATCACCCTCTCCCCTCGTTGGATGAGGTATTGCAAATCATGAATGGATCACAAATGATGTCTTTCTTGGATGGGTACTCTAGATATAATCAAGTCATGGTTAAATTCGAGGATAGGGACTGTTAATGTTTGTATCTTCAGTCGTATGATCATTAGAATACATATACTATATGTTGATTAATAATAATATAATATATATGTTATATTATTATTAATCATATGACATTTAATATTTAATATTAAATTATTAAATTATTATTCTTAATTAATAATTAATTGATGAAACATTAAAAGATTGATTAAATTATAATTAGTTGGAAGAGGTATGTCCTTTCTTATAAATAATAATGAATAGACATGTCCCATGAAGGGACATGTCTCTCCTATCCTCATTCCCAATATAAATGAAAGAGAGATTGTTGCATTTGGAAAAAAACATACAACATAGAGTGTTATTACATTTGCAGCTATCCTAAAAACTTAACATGGTATCAGAGCCAGATTGCAAATGTAAGAGAGTAGTTTGTTGATGGTGAATGTGTGGCTATCTCAGAAAATATAGTCTCGGTAAAGGACCATATCTCACAAATGCACTGTTGGATTTTCCTAAATTTCGGATATGTTAGTGAAAACCTAATTTAAAAGAATCTCACAGAAGCGATTGGAGAGAAAGTCTTGGATTCAAAAGTTATGACTGAATATGTACGGGTCTATGTGAAATTTCTGAAAATGACTTTCATTAAAGAGATATTTTAATTTGTTATGATCATGTTCAAGCAAT
>MU226945.1:1036132-1048922 GCA_018584345.1 Thuja plicata
CTTTCTTATAAATAATAATGAATAGACATGTCCCATGAAGGGACATGTCTCTCCTATCCTCATTCCCAATATAAATGAAAGAGAGATTGTTGCATTTGGAAAAAACATACAACATAGAGTGTTATTAAATTTGCAGCTATCCTAAAAATTTAACAGGGACAAAATGATGTTTACCACCAAGTGGGGAATGTTTGCATACCGGAGAATGTCCTTCGGCTTGATTAACATAGGGGACACATTTCATAAGGCTATGGACAGTGTGTTTGAGGGCCTTGTGAACCGGTGTATAATCATCTACATGGATGATTTGACCGTCTTTTCCTAGGACAGGCGTGATCATTTTGCCCACCTCGCCTAGATTTGTGAGAGATGTCGCCGGTATGAAATATCCCTCAATCCCAAGAAATGCATATTCGGGGTCACTAAAGGGAAGTTGCTTGGGCATATTATCTCTAAGAAGGGTATATCCATTGACCCTAAGAGAGTTGAAATGCTGCTAAACCTACAAATGCCCGACAGCAAGAAAGAAATGAGATCTTTCGTTAGAAAGATCAACTTTGTCTGGTGGTTCATCATCAGATTTGCCGAGATCATAAAACCACTCAATGAAATGATGAAAAAGGATACCAAAATTGAGTGGAGTCCTAAAGAAAAGTGGGCATTTTCCTAGATTAAATAGAAGATAATGGAGGCACCAGTTCTGGCTAGCCTGGACTATTCCCTCTCTTTCTATATTTATTCCTTTTCTTCACCACACTCTGTCGCGGTAGTATTGACCCAAAAGGTCGAAGGGGAAGAATGACCAATAGCTTTCATGAGATCCCCCTTCAAGAACGCTAAATTCTGGTACTCACCCTTGGAAAAGTAGGCCTTTTCTCTTGTTCACGCCATGGAGAAATTTTGACATTATATTCTCCAGAGCAAGGTGTATGCTATCATCCCGGACCAGGTGGTGAAATGTCTGTTGATGTAGAGTGAATTGGGTGAAAGATGAGGGAAATGGATGGCTATCCTCCAGGATTACAATTTGGAAATGCAACCCATGAAAATAGTCTGAGGCCAGGGACTATGTAGAGCGATGGCAGAAGAGACTCCCCACATTGAATGTCAAATATATACAGTGGAGTCCATCATTCAGGATCCATGGTACATAGACCTAGTGTACTTGTTGAATAATAGATGCCCAGAGGGATTGCCTCTAAACAAATGTCACACCCTGCGGTTGAAAAGTGCCCACTTCATGATAAAAAATGCCACGCTTTTTCGTAGGAACTATGAAGGTGTGTACCTTTGATGCATCGATAGGGTTCAAGATGCAAAAATAATTGAAGAATTTCACGGGCAGTTTGGAACCGGGCATGGCTCATCTGACGCCACTACCCATTAGATCCTTCAGGCTGGATACTATTGGCCTTGTATCTTCAAAGATGTCTATACTCATGTCTGGAAGTGCCATACTTTCCAAATCGCGGCACATCATGAGCAGAACCCAGCTATGCCTTTACAACTAGTTTTCGAAGCTAGACATTTTGCCCAATGGGTATTTGACTTTATCAGGGAAATCAACCCCAAATCATCTGCCAACCACTGATACATCTTGACTGCTACTGATTACTGCACCCAGTGGTTTGAAGCGACACCTTGCAAAAATAATACTGTGGACATAGTTATAAAATTCCTAGAAGAAAACATCGTCACAAGATTTGGAATGCCCTTCGCTATAGTATGTGACAATGGTCTGACATTTTCTTCAGTGCAATTATTTGAATGGACCTATGATAGGAAGATCACGTTGAAGTTATCCAACAACTATTACCCCCAGGGAAATGGTGTTGCTGAATCAACTAATAAAAATTTGCTTGAAGTAATCAAACACCTGTTAGAACAGAATCCTTGGGACTAGCACCAAGAGCTGAGATTCGCCCTCTGGGTGGTTTGTATTTGAATGAAGGCTTCCCTGGAGACATCCCCATTACATCTAGTTTACGGCCACAACTCAGTGTTCCCAATAAACTTACAAATCCCAGTTTTATAGTTTAGGCAGGAATTCAGCAACCGGGATAATATTGTGGAGGTTTAGCTCCTAAATCTGGTGCAGATGGAGGAACAAAGAGACACTGCCCTTGAAAATTTTGTGCATCACCAAGCAGTGGTAAAATGATGGTTTGACTGAAGAGCCCAGTATAAGGCCTTTCATATTTAGGACTTGGTCCTCTTGTGGGATAAAGCCCAGGAAAAGAAATGAAAGCACACTAAATTCAAATGACTCTGACTCGGACCATACTTGATCTCGGAGATCTGCGGGGCAAACACCTATCTCCTCAATACCATGACTGGGGAACCTGTCCCATTGCCCATCAATGGACAATTTCTCAAACATTATTTTGAATGAGGCAGGTTGGTCTAAAGTTGTATTATATGTAAATTTCTTGCTTGTAAATATTTCCCCTTAGGTGCTCCGTTTGGAGTGCCTTGTCTTGTAAAATAGTTTTGCTGGCCGTCCCCCAGGATTGCCCCTTTTTCTTTTGTTCTACTTTTGGCTTTGTTCTTTCTTTTTTCTGGGTTCCCAATGTTTTTCCCTCCTTTTTGTAGGTTGGTATGCTTCACATAACATCTAGTTTCCAAGACGGTACCTTTTGCATTTTGGCAAGCTTGGAATCTATTGTTAGCATGGTAGAATTGGTCCAGTTTCTAGAGTTATTTTATGAGTTTGGTAAAAGGCTATGAGTAATCTTCATCGGTTTCATCCTCAGAAGTCTGGCTATCAGTTGACTCAAAATCAAAAGGAACAAGTAATCAGACACACCGAGGGTAGATCAGTCGCACTAGTTTGTTGACCCAAGTTTGAAAACATTCAAATTCTTCCTGGGTCCAGAGTTTTCTTCCCTATTTAGAAAATTGAGTGGATGGAAAGGTGAAAGAAGTACCCCCATTAAAATTAGCTAAGCTTAATCTTGATGGTCAAAGAAGTACCACCCTTCCATCCTTAAAAGAATAAAATGATAAGGAAAGAAAAGGATGAACAAACTCTGGCATCCAGGAGAAATGAGCAAATTTGAAGACTTTGGATCGATATACTTAGTGCCTCTTCTCTGCTTCTCCTAGAGGTCACCAGCTTGATTTTTTTCCAAAGCACACACTTCACAACTGACGAAAGACCAAGGACTAAATCATGTATGAGCTAGATTTTCTCAGACGCTTTGCACCCTATAAACAAGATGCTCTGAGCAACTATTTGTCCCAGTTTTTCTAACCAGAGATTCTGCAGTTCTCAAATGCGCTAAGGCATTTGTCCTAGATAGTCACCACTTGTTATGTCCTGCATATCCATCCCTACATTTTGTGTGCAAAATGTTGGGTCCCCTCTTTTCACTTTTGGCTCTTGCCTTGTTTTCTTTGCCTTTATTTTTCTTTGTTTCTTCTTTGTGTTTTCCCTCCTGTGAGGTTTGTTTCTATTTTAGATTTTGTCTTTTGCGTCTCCAGGACCCAGTCCCAAAGTTGTTTGTTCTTTCCAGTCAGATTCTAGATTCTGGGATTCTCCGCCATGATGTCTTCTCCTCACGGGAAGGTATGGTTGCATGGGATCCCTGGGCCCAGAGTTTAGAGGTTTTCTTGTTCCAAAGTCCGCGGGGAAGAAGGTAACTTGCTTTTTACCTTGGGTATAAATAGAAATTACATGTCTCTTTCGCAGTTACCACGATTAAAATTCTTATAGATTTTAGAGTGTTTCCTTGGCAATTTGAAGTGGGATTAAGTTGTGAATTATACTGAGCTTAGTGGATAATCATGAGTTCATTTTTGGTGCTGATCAGTGATCATTCAAAGGTTTAGGCTGTTGCAGAATGGTCCTCGGGTCATCTTTTCTTATCGTTCTTCAGATTTCTAGGTAGGTTCTTTGGTTCCGCTTTGTTCTTTCTAGTTTTCACTTCGTTCTGGTTTGGGTTCTTTGTTGCCTTTCGCATCTTCTATTGTGGTTCACCACCCATTGGTGGGTTGGCTCTGCTAGGGGGTTGTCCACCCTCTACGTAGCTGTAGATTAGTGTATATGTTGTATTTTGCCTTAGTTCTAGTCATGTAGATGTTGTGTAAATTTGTAAAGAGCTCATAAATACTGTATCTTTGTGTATATATGTTTTGGCCTTTGGCCCTCTGTATTTATGTGTATATACCCTTTAGCTCTACTGTGTCTTTGTGTATATGTGGTGTATATCCTTCTATTTTTGTGTCGATCTTTCCATGCATTGTCTACATTTCACCTAAGTTCGTGAGCTCACCCCACGATAGAATACCACCTGGTTGGAGTTTGGCTCTCTACTGGTTTCAACTAGGCAATTTTCTCTCTCCGCTGTCAATAAGCTTTTATGGCGCATTTATGTCCCATGCGTGCATTCAAAACTATCCAAGTGGCCTCCATTTTGCACGCATTTAAAAATTTGGTGCCGTCGTCGCCATAACTCCCCATTTATTGCATAGCCATGTGACGCCCACATGGGTCTGACAACTCACTTTCCTGTCACTATCACCAACAGTTAGTTTTTCAGACCCCGGGCCCTTCGCCCTCATCCAGCCCATATCCTACTTTTGTCAAGTATGCTAAAACCCCCAGGCCCAAATAATGGTTAATTTACCAAGTCTGCATTATACATATATCTTTTCAGGATTTTGACTCAAGCTAACTTTTCATGTGGAGGACGTGCCTCGGTGGTAAGATCTCTAGATCCCAGAGTATTATTTATTCATGAATTCTAATGGTTGCCTTACCTTGTAGGATCTCAAAAACACCACACTTTCGCTATGTCAGAGGCTTTCGCATCCTCACCACCCGGAAGTCCGGAGCTCCCCTCCACGACAGTCACCAGGGCAGCTGTCAGGTCCAAAATTGAGAGGGCCTTGGAGAAACTTCCCCTCAGCATGAAATATTTGAAAGAAAATGTTGTTGCGGGATCAAAGATCGAGTCTGAGGTTCAATTGGTCGACACCAGCGTCAGGATGTGGTCATAAATGCAGGCCTTGGTTAAGATGATGTTCATTCAGTGGCAGGATGGGGACCAATTGGCCATCAATGTCAGGGAATCTAGTATCCTGAAGGCAACTTGCTTCCCATGCTCTGTGCAAGCCCCAGAAATCATTCTCACCCTTGCGGCACATTACAACTCCTCCATCTGGGCTGTCATTCTTATCTTTCTGGTCCCGACCAGATATCCCACTCCCATGGTGTCTCTTGACACCGCAACTTTTTGGGCAGGATTGGGAATCCCCCAGTTTGACGAACTGACTGTCATCACCAGATCTGATGCCTTGGCATAGTTTCAACAGCTGGAGGTTATGGCCCGACAATATCTCAATAATAAATGGTTAAAGACCCCAAAGAAATATTCAAAGAGAATGAAGATAGAGATCCCCCGATCCAAATTTAAGGAAATTATCCAAATGGGGATCATAGAACTATGCCAGATCTTCGGGAAGCCCTATGCCCAAAATTTTTTAGGATGGATTTACTACTTCCTACTTGGCATCTCCGCCAGTTAGTAGTATTTTGATTGGGCTACCATCATCTCGAACCATGTGGACTCACAATTCCTTCAGGTGGCCCAAACCCATAAGTTTTATATGATGTCCTATGTTCTCTGGGCCTTAGCACAACAACACCCCTTTACAAACAGGCTACTCACATCAGGTGAACTTGGAGTTGACCTAGGGCAAAAGACTCCTTGGGATTATTTCCCACAAATCTAATGTGAGGCTAGTTTCCTCAGCTTCTGTCGAGTTAATGATGCCTTCATCTACTACAATCTGCTCACACCCACCCGGGATGCCAGGTACCGCCTCTCCAAGGAGGCAATGGATCCGGTCAGAAGTTATGGCCACTACTACATCCAATTCCAGTAGCATACTTACATTCAAGTAACTAGCTTCTCTGGGAAACCCTATTTGTTGCCCAAACATTGTGCGAGAAAAATAATCCTTTTGGAATACTGCAGACAGATGCTTGAGTTGCACGCCTTATACACTATAAATAAGGTGGTGAATGTTCCATTCCCAATAACTTGTGGGAATTACACATGCATTCTGGCCGCAACTAAAGAGGCAGACAATGAACTTAAAACCCTGGGCCTAACTGAATTCTATCTGGCATGGAAAAACTTTGATCCGCTAGGCAAGATTGCAACGACACTTCCCCGGGCATCAGAGCCCCACATATTCCACATGGAGGACTTCTGGGAAGATTTCCAAGATTACTTTGAAGTCCAGAGCCACCACTTCATCTGGATGACAATGGGGATGATGGAAAGGCTAAAGCTCCAAAATTTTTTGGGCGACTTCTCAGACACCGGGTCCATGATAGACCCCCAGTATAAGGAAAGGGGAATAGACAAGATGGCTCTCCCTCTAATAAATTGGGACATGTAGGAGGGGCCAACCATTGAAGATATCACCCGCAACATGGTCGAGCGAAGCCATAAATATTTCAAAAGGGCATGTCCGGGGAGTACGCGCCGAGTGGGCTCGGAAGCACTGAGATTGACCCCCGGGGCTGGAACCTCTTCGCAGGGAGAGGACAGAGGAAAAAGAATCACGGGGACTCCTTCATGAGCTTCATCTTCAGCTCCCATCAAAGAATATATGCAACAAACACTGGCGGCCTCTCAGCAGATGAAGGAGAAACTAATCACAAAGTTGGCCACCCCGGTCCTCATGACCGGGACCGTTCATCCTCCCTCTTCTCCTTCACTGGACGCATTAATGGTTTGAGAAGCAAGAAGTGGAGTGGAAGAGGAGCAGGTAGTCCTAAGGGATGTAGGGTCTCCTTTGGTGACCAGGCAGAAGAAGAGGCTCAATCCGAAGACAAGGATAGAGCCAGAGCTTGGGATGCTGAACATCCCAGAAGTACAAATTATTTCTTTTGACTCCCATAAGCTGGAGAAAGAACCAGAGCACATCCCAGAGAATCCCCCTCCCCATGAAGAATTTGATGATGTGTTTAGAGCTGATGAGTTTGGAAACTTGTAGGGGTACATCGTACAGTCGATAGAAGAAATCACCGCGCAGGAAGAAGTTCCAGAGCAAGAACCGAAACAGGTTCAGGAAGCCCAGGTAGAGGAAGAAAAGGGGCAGGAGCAGGTGGAAACCTCTGGAGTCTTAGAGATACAGGTTATGGGGGATGAAGGAAAACATATGCAAAATGAACAAACGACATCGGCCAGTGAAACCAAACCCACGGGAACAATCGTGACCCCAACTATCATGTTCCAAATGCCGCCACCCAAGGTAACATTTGGGGAAGTGATCATAGTGGCCCAAACATTAAATCTTAGCTCGACACCTCCCCCACCTCTAGGAAACATACCAATAGAAGAAAGCATCCCAACACTAGAAGCTGGTAAAGAGAAACAACAGGATGAAGAAGAGAACCCTGGGGCAACAAATGATGACCTTAACATTGCTAAGGATACAGACACTGGGGCACAAGATACAGATACCATCAAAGTAAATGTTGTTGGTGAACCAAAAGGTACAGAGGAGCCAGAAGCAGCTCATACTATTGAAGGGGCTTAACAAGATCCTGGGGAGGAATCAAAAGAGCATATTTTGGTTGCAAAACCACCTCTACCGCCATAGTGGTTGGTGGAATCCTAAAAGAGGAAGGCCCCAATAACACCCAAGCCCCATCTCTCCTTGCAGAGATGATGGCGCAGACACAAAATTCACTAAAGGCTAAGAAAGCCCAGACAGTCCACACTCTTCGGACTAAGTTAGGATGAGGTATAGTCGCAGTGATCGTGACACCTTCCCTAGATGTGGATGAAGAAATGACTAAGGCTGGAGATTACAATATCACAGAGGTGTCATTGGGGAAGAGAGAAAAACAAGGGGAGTTAGACCTGTTAAAAGAGGTAGCCAAGGTAGTAGAGGCTCGCTATGAGAAAGAAGCTTAGAAATTTAAGGTAGAGAAGGAGAAAAATGCAAACCTTATGGGGTTGCTGACCGAGCTAGCCTAGCCTATTAGTGTCATTCCCTTGGGTGCCTCCACATTCAATGCACCGTTTCCTCAGGGTGACATAGACGCGTTACGGGCGATGAAAAGAAAGGCCCAGGCGGTCAATGAATGGGTTACCTCATAGTTGTGAAATGTCTGAAATTTCCTAGTGTCTACACTCCTGGACCTATATGCGGCCCACCACATCTTACACTAGGCTGAAACCACCATCTCCATCTGGGAGGGAGATATTTAAAATTATGAAGTATGGAAGGTTGAGTTGGAGGAACTCATCGTCATCGAAGAACAAGTTGTCTCCGAGTCCAAAATTTTAGGAGAAGAGTCATTTGATTTTGTAAGGACCCAGCACTCCAGACTTGACCTCACATTGGGGGTAATCAAGAAACTGGTAGGGACCCTGTATGATAAGACCAATGCGGTCCAATATTCTTTCAATTTGTATATATCTTTTGTTTTGAAGGTCTCCAGAGCTGATCCATTTAGCACTGACACATGCACTCTAGAGGAGTATGTTTTGGGAAAGTTTGATGAATTAATGGAATCAAGGTATCAATCCCCAGAGGGGATAGACGGAGCAAAGATGATGCAAATAATTCACATGGTGCTCAAGGGTCATGATGCGGCAAAAATGGCCGAAGAATTTAAGGCAAATGTTCCTGACTTGGGTGAGTAGATTGAGGTGGCCAAGTACCGCAGGGCTAGCCTTAGAAACATCGACGAAGATGGGATCTCCCATCTTCTCAAGACCTTCAACGACAAAAAACAACAATAAAGATTCTTTGGGTGCTGGATAAGGATTTCAGGAGAAATTTTTTATATTCTTTATTCTTTGGGAGCTCAACTCCCAGATCCCAGAGTTTCAGATCCCACATTTTTTGTATTCTTTAAGTGACCCATGTCCCAGTTCCCAAGACCGACCGGTCACTTTCAAGGCAGTAATAAAAAGATGTCAAAAGATAGGTAACTGCAACAAGGCACGTCAGCTCAATAAGAAGGTTCTGACAAATGGTCTTCCCAAGGCGCCGCTTCAATGTTACACCTGGCACATCGGAGACAGGGTGCTGCTTTCCCATTTATGAGGCATGTAGCCTTGATCCTTGGGGGAGCAGATTTCTTCCTTCTCCTCTGGGCTCTCTTCTCAAGGTTGATTCTTTCACTCCTCTCTTCTTGTCTTATTCTTCTGACATGTCAGACCTTCTCCATCTCGAGGTCTTTTGTAACATGGCGCAGGTAGTGCCGGCCATCAGAAAATAGTATTATATTGTAAAAGTGTAAAATAAGTTAGGTGAGTTTTAGGTCAAGTGATGTGTATAAATAATAAGTCTGACCTCATTCCAAGGGCCGGTGAAATTGATGATTTTGCAGTCCATAGTTAATGGCAATTGGGTTTTCTCAGTTCTTAGTTGCAGAGCTCAATGCTCCATAGTTTCTAAGCTTTTAGTAGTTAAATGCTCCCCTAGAGCCATGATTGTACCACACACCAGTGCTTGTTGGAAGAGATGTTAATGAAGAAGGAAGAGTTCTCTCAATGACATTGTTAGCATTCTATCTTCTGGGTTAACAATATTTTATGCTTTGTGTTCTTCATGTCCTCTGATCTAGTGCTTAAAGTAGATTAATAACCTCCTATCCTTTGCTACTGATAAAATATAAGCTGATGGTCTTGTATTTCTTTGGTATTTAGTGTGGTGCGTTAGAGCATTGCTGATGTTTTGAATGTTCAATATAACTATAGGTAGATGGAATATTTCTAACTCTGTGGTATATTTTGAATTTTATTTGTTAAGTAAATGTGCACTTGTAGGAAACCCCACTCACTTGAATCCTTAGAGAAGACAAGTTAAGATAACCACCTATCCCCCTCAAAGAAAATAGTCACATCTCCCAACCGAGCCCTGCACTATTGAGACCCAACTCTCACATGCTTGGAGGCCCAGGGAATCTCATTTCCCCAGACAACCTTTATAGGCAAAGTTGGCCGGTACCCTAGTACCCGGTGACAACTTACCTCTGTTGGTGGACCCGGTCATAAAGTCCCGTCAATAAGATGTTGTCCGAGAAGAAGCATGATTCTGAAAGTGGGTGGGAGAAGGCTACAACAAAGGATGCTGCAAATGCACAGTCTGTAGATTGGACATATTATTCCCCATTAGAGCTCCAGTCTAGAGATGATGCTGCAATGGAAGAATAAACAAGTACATGATGGTAACCTAAGTGGGTTCAATTTTGAAGATCTGTATAGTCGATGGTAACCCGAGTGTGTTAAATTTTGAAGAATTATACATTCATTGATATAATGGGTCTGAGTCGATCAATATTTTGAAATGATCATGAAGCAAACACTGCATGATATACTTATATGGTTATTTTGTATTCAAATATACATATTCAAATCTTTTGTAATGTTCTGAAACTATGTTGTATTGTAATTGTGCAAGGATTATGGGTTTTCTTGCTAAGTTCTTTCCCGGATGAGCTTTTGAACTAGATTAATTTTATTATTAATATATTAAGTGGCTAGCTCACTTTTGCTTTAAAAAAAAAACTTATTAAAATCGTCACCATCTGCTTCAAGAAAAATGTCTTTACCAATTCTCTCTACTAAACTTTCTTCCTTCTCATACATTATTTCCAATTGATTTTCATAGTTTGGAGAAATCTCATCTATTCCATAAAATAGATTAATAAATGGCTCATATCCAGAATTTTTTTTCATATTTTTCAAAACCACCGACAAACACATTTTCTTCATCAAATGATTCATTCTTTTGATATATTATTTCATCAAATATCACCTAATCCTGTGCATCCTGATGACTATAATACAAATTTAAATCATGCTTTTGTACATACTTTTGATATTGAATTTCTAACAAATTCAAAATTTGCTCCGTATTGAGAAGATCTTCCTCCTGATCACAAATTTCATTTGTTTCCACACAAATATGATTCGATGTGGATGCTTCTTCAATATGTTCCAAACTTTCTTGTTCATCTGAATCTAGAATATCATTAGGTTTTTGTGCCCCTTCTGTAACTTTATCATTTTCTTCCATTACATCTTCGTATACAATTTTAAGAATAAGCTTTACGTGATCACGAGTTACTCCTAAACTATATATTTTGTTTAAAAAATCAGGCCTAATATCAGAAGGTATTTCACGGATAATATCCATCATCCTTATAAATACACTCACCACATTTTCATTCTCATACCTTTCTAAATTAATAAATGCATCCAAGGGAGATATACATGATTCTTCTTCTTCATCCCTATCATGGAAAACATCAAGGAACCATTGTTCAAACTTAGCCCATGATGAGATGCTCTGTGCAGGCAATGAAATATATGTTTCTCTTGCATAACCCTCCAATGAATTGGAAAACAATCTCATGGTATCACCTTCTGTATCAATTTCATAATCATCAAGGAATGTGTAAAAAACACCCAAATGATCAAAAGCTGATTTATTACAAGTTCCATAGAATTTAGGAACCTTGTGTGCAAATTTTGAAAACCATTCATTTGTATTGCATTTAAATTCTATAAAATCCAAAGGCATGAATTCAATAGGGATAAATATAATTTTGAACCATTTCTTAAACATGGTAATAAACTTTCAATAATGAGATGAAATTTCATCTCCCTTTTGGATCTCCTCCCTCAGTGGAGTCACTAACCGAACTTTTGAATAAATGGAGTCGCCACCTTCTTATTAGAAGGAAAAATATAAACTACTCTTGAGTCCTTATTTCTAGCGGAGTCACTTCTTGAAAAATTTAAATAGAGTTTCCACCCTTGTCTCCAAGGAAAATTTTTTACTGAGCTCTTTTCTCTAACATAATCAAACCAATGCTTCAATCAGAAATTTTGAATGATGTTTTTGCAAACAACTCCCCAGCGGAGACACCAATTTGTTGGTGCCCAAAAATGATGGCTTTAATTTTGGCCAACTGATAGGTGTAATGGTGATGTACCACTTGATACCTCTACAATTTTAGCTTAATCAAGCCAAGGCTGGTAGGCCTAATTTCATTTTGAACTATCAAATTTTCTATGTCGCACAACCGTGTACACAAACAAAAAAATTTCCTCCAAAGGTGGTGAATGATCCTTGGAGGAAAATGACAAATCTCCTGATAATTTCTAATACGTAAAGCTTAAACTAAACTAGATAACCACTAAGAATCCTAATTGTAATGCTTTGAAAAAATGATTAAATTATCTACAAACTACAAAGTATGAACTAAATGACAATTTCCAAATAATGATTAGATCAGTGCCTTCTAAATACTTGGGCTATGGAGTCAGAAAAATTTCAATCCTATGTACGATCAGAGACAATTTTAAAAAAAATATTTTAATAAGACAAGACTATCATCTCAAGGGCTTCCACTCAAAATATAACTTAAACTAGATTACATAGTTAGTCTTATCGAGTTTAACTCTGTTCAAGAGACCAACAAAAACAAAGGAAGATTCGCAGATCTTTGAGTTGATATTCAAACTGTATATTCATTTTGAGTTATAACATTAAGGGAATTTAACACAATGAAACACTCTATAAAATAGAATTTCTGAAAGAATAATTGAAAACATATAACTTATAACCACAAATAAAAAGAAATGGCACTTATCTTTATTAATGTTGAAAAACTGGTACTGTTGCCCAATTTTCCCACTCTGTGTAATTGACCTGGTTTGCCCTGTCTGTTTTCATCTGTCTTGTTTTCCAGGGGTTTCACTTCTCTGCTAAAACCCTTAAAGCCTTAAAACCCTAGGTCTCTTAT
>MU226945.1:1051487-1075059 GCA_018584345.1 Thuja plicata
GTTTTTCCATTGGTTTCATTCCTCTATACTGAGATCCAAGCCCTAATTTCGGTGTATCACCTAGTAGGTAGTTTGCTTTCAGTCATTTCCCTTTCAAGCAATCCTTCTATCCCTTTCCCTCAAAGATTTACTTTCCTGTTAAAAAGCAAATTAAGGTGATTATCCAAGAGGAACCAGCCTAGAACCTGGAGGTCTCATCTCGGTTAGCATAAGGTCCCACAACCTTGAGATGATTCCCATGTTATACTGGATTATCAAGACCAAGAGAGCTTGAGATCAGAGGCGCAAATTCAGTGTATAACAGGTACATAAGAGTTCATAGTTGCAGTTGTTGAACAATTCTACCCCTACTATAAATATGTCTGTAAAATGTCCCCCACATTGGTCCCAGTATCCCATATTTATAAAATTTTAGGGATGCATACACACTTCAGACCAATGCGTCTGTTCAAAAATAAAACCTAATCCCTAAATCAACAACTGAAACATAATAAATATATTACAATAAAATTTAACCATACGAGGGTTAATTAATAAATCAATTTCAATAAAGTTGTCTTGAAATGCTCCTCGTGAAATATTCCTTCTTGTCATTCTTAATTTTTTTTATAACGTTTCTCTTGAAAAATTCTTGCACATGAAATAAATTAATCAAGAACCGTAATAAATTAATTAGAGGTTTAATGTGGTCCAAAATTTATTTATATTTTTAATCCTCTTTAGAAATATTTTACCTTCGCGAAGTATATATTAATTAATAAATACCATTTCAAAGGAATAATAACTACCCAAATATTATTTATCAATATCAACCATAGGGTAAAAATATCATGTTTCCAATACATATACAGATTATATACTTTTTTAAAATATCAATATAATCTCAAAAGACAATGTATTTATGCATTTCAAAGCAATTGTATTTCCATCAAAAAAATATAATATTTTCACTCATATCATTCTTTTGAGAAATAAAATTTTGCTTTTTTCCAGATTTTCAACGATTAACACAGGGCAAAAGAATAGTAAATCTCACCTCAAAGTAAAAAGAACTAAAATACATTCTTGGAATATAATAGAATATATTTTCACATTTTGAGGTCATTACTTTCACTCAAATAGAAATATCTAATCAATCATATTAGTTTGCCCTAATGAAGTTGATTCAAAATAATTTTGAATAATCAATATAAAAATATTCATTTCCTTTTTAACAAATATTACCTGAAAGATCAATAAATATTTATAAAAGGAAAATATTCCAAAATCTGAAAACATTCAACGTGAAAGATCAATCACAATATTATCCTTTTTAATTACTATAGGGTAAAAGCGTTATAATTATATCGTTTCACTCTAACATTTATTTTCAAGGAATATAATAGAGCAATTGGTTAGAAAGGGGGGATGGGTAGTTAGGGTAGTTAAGGGTTGGCTTGAGAGGTCGAGCGTTCAATTCCTGATCGCCACCCTTTTCTTCAAAAAATAATATTTTACTTTAAATTACCCCTTTATTTTAAAGAATATAAATGTATTTCAAACATTACGATAACATATTTGATTCTTCGGGGGCATGAATATGAAGAAATAAAAAAATTAATTTTAAAAGCAAGGAAGTATCAAATAATGTAAAAATGCAAATTATACTTTCCTGAATTGTTTGGAGACCAATTATGCAAATTTGTGCCTGTAATTTTCAGCTCCACCGGTACTAACAGAAGGAACTACTACTTGTGCCTTCCAGCGACCCCTAGTGTCTTGGGTGACATAAGATATGGTTCTTGCTGGTATATTGGCCTTTTTCTAATGGAAGGTTTGTCCCAAGGACACCATACTTGTGTCTTCTCCTTCCTCTTCATTAGTGTATGTTCTTCTCCGAGGTTGAATCTCTTTAGTAAACCAAGAAGGTTTACTAAAGGCAGTGACTGGCTCATATGGGGCAACGTGGAGGATTGGAGCCAAGTTTTGTAGCCTAGGGGTCACCTCCTCTTCTAAATCTGTTTCCTGTTCACCTTCTTGCCCCTTTTCTCCCTCAAGCATTTCTTCTTCGTGGCCTTCTCCTTCTCCTTTCTCTTCTTCTCCCTTCTCTTCTTCCACTGCCACCTCTTTTCCATCCTTATCTCGACCTTCATTCCTTGAGGAACCATTCAACACCTCTGCATCAATGCCAGTAATGGCCGCCAATGTGGTTTTGGAGGGTGATACAAATTTAGTACTTACTGACCCCTAGGGAGTTGGGATGAAGCAAGGCAAAGGGACTAATGGTGGAGTAGGTGTTGTTATTGTGGGTGATGGAGTAGGAGTAGGAAGAGTTGGAATGGGATGTGGGAGAGTAGAAATTGAAGGAGGCAGAGTTTGTGTTGGAGTTGGGAGAGAGGTTGGTGGTACGAGAATTGGAGGTGGGAGAGAGGTTGGTGGTACGAGAACATGAGGTGGTGGAGTAGAAGTGGAACTCTCTCCTACAACTTTATTTCCTATTAGGTTCTGAGCCACTGTGGCATCTTTAATCCCAGGCCCTTGGTGTTGGGATTAATGGGAAGTAGTACTAAGAGGGGAGGGGTGAATCAGTACCTCTAAATTTTTTAACACTTTTCACCTTTCATCATTAGTAAACAATCTTTACTGTATTACTGAGCATATCTGATGTTCTTTCTTATGCATGTAGCATTAATTCATAAACTTAATTGTATGCAACATTCATAGAAATATTCATGAAAGTAATAAACACATAACACAAGATATGATATCACAGAAAACTCCTGTTAGGAAGTAAAAACTGCAGTGGGGTGACACCCACAAAACTTCACTATCCACAGAATGGAAGGGAGCTGGTAAAGGCTTACAATTGATCACTTCTGATGATCTACCATGTTAGGAGTATTAATGTAGAGACCTGTTAGGATCTACTCTGTTAAGAGATTTTAACAACACTAATGAAGTGTGCACTGGGTTAAGAGATTTACAATAGGACTGTTAAGTCCACCTTCCTTGAAAAGATTTCTTAAGTGTACCCCACTTGTTAGGATGTGTACAATATGTTTGACCTGATAGTATGCAATCTATAATTGCTGATTATAGATCCTTTAAAGATCATAGTATATGAATATCACCTATAGTGATTGATTAATACCTTTTCCTGCTCGTTGGTAGCCTATGTTCTATTCTTGACAACTGATTTGATCTTTGTCTATGTTGTTGCATGAATTCTCTTGTCTGATCCTTAGATGCTCTTAGTGGCTATAATCATCATTGAACAACATGTTCATAATTAATTGAGCATCTATTTATACAAGTATTTGACCTATTCTAGAATCACACATTACAATGTTAAACCTTGATCCAAGGTATACAACTTGACCTTGATCCTTTAGTTTGCATGTTTTAAAATAGCTAGACTGATAAAAACAATAATAATTACATTGCTTTCTCTGCACATAATGGATTTAAAACAAATCAAGAAGCTAAATATAAAACTTGAGTGATTTATCTGACATGGAAAGTCAAATCCACTTTTTGTGAGATGTAACTGAGTGCCAGTTCTTAATTGTCAATGTGACCTAAAAGTCTGTTGGTGTTCCTTCTTTGAACTAATTTTTGGGTTCCCTTCATCTTTCGGGTTCCACTTTTTGATTGTTTCATTGGGTTACACTATTGGTTACTCGTCGGGTTCCTTTGTCCATTTTGTCATCGGGTAATACTAAATAGTGTTTGTTGGGATGATTTGTACTTGGCAGTATTGGTAACCTTGGCATTGGGTAGTGCTGTGCCCTGTCTGTCGGTGTAGTATAAATTGATGGTGTTCATCATGTTTTTCCTTGTATATACTGAATAGTGTTTGTCAGGAATTTGAGTTGGGAGAGAGGTTGGTGGTACAAGAACGTGAGGTAGTGGAGTAGAAGTGGAACTCTCTCCTACAACTTTATTTCCCATTAGGTTTTGAGCCACCATGGCATCTTTAATCCTAGGCCCTTGGCTGGTGCTAGAATCCATCCCCATGACTAACACATTTAGTGTGGGATTGGTGAACTAGACCAGAGGTGGAGTGAGGATCACATGCGGCTGGATAAGCATTGGACCTCCCATGTTAAAACTTGTGGTTAAATCAAGTGTATCTGGTTCCTGGTCTCCAAAGCCTTCTAGGCCTTCAAAATTAGATATATGGAACTCATATGAGCCTAAGGCATCCAGAGGATTATCCTGCTCTTTTAATCCTCTATATGGTTCCTAGTAGTCTCCTTTTCTTTCCTCCTCTGAGATCTTGTCCTTTTAATTAGAGGTACATCTTCTTCTTCTTCTTCTAGCTCCTCTTGTAAGGTTTCTAGTCATGGAGACGCAGAAGCTCTCCTCCTTTTGTACATTTTCTTCCCCTTTTCAGTGATAGGAGGAGATTGGATAGAAGCAGAAGGGCCTTCATCTTGTGGGTCCTGTGATGATCCCAATGGAGGATCTATATGTCCATTCATCCTAGTTTTTGGAGCCTTGTGCCTCAGATTTGAACCATACTCTATGACATGTTCATGGCCATATACTATATTTGGTTTCTGAGGTGGGGCCTTCTTATACTAGGGCACCATAGAATTTTGTCCATGTTTCTTATCCACCTTCTTGGGTGGATCCATCAATGTCTTCACAGGGATTGGATCCATCTTATAAGGTCTCTTAATCCATGCTTCTATTGTTCAGACCACATGCCTAGCTTAGAAATCTATATCATCATTCTCATCCTTATCAATTTTTGCATTCATGATGGGCCTATTGTATATTTTGTCCATAGTGTAAATTGATTCCAACACCCTATCTAAATCTTTATCCCAAAACTATGGGGGAATACTGATATTTAAGGCTTCTTCTGCTAGGGCAAGGGACATCCTGTAGTAGTCCCTAATCCTTACCTCATGATTATCCACACAATTTATCTAATGATCCTCTAGGTGGGGTTCATGGACGTAGAACTTTCCAATGATATGGTTGTATGTGCCTATGGGGTCAAACCGGGGCCGTACAATTTTATATAGTTGAAGTGGGCACTCATCCCACTCGAAGGCCAAGGATTTTCAAACCTTCATGTCTTGCAGAGTGTATGGTCCTAGAAGAATAGGGAAGTCCCATCAATGCTTCTTCTTGTGCTTTATGTGTTCATAAGCATCAGTGAGTTGCCTGGCCATTTCTAGAATAATTACCCAATCAGATGGGTACCTGGGAAACTTCTTCAGTTTCAAAGTAGACCCTGCCACCTAGATGTATGTAAATATTGTGATTTGTATGTAATAGGCCCCAATGGACCTTACCTTGGAAATTGCTTCCTTTGACATTATCTTCGCAAAATCACCTTCAATAGATCAGATTATTGTGAAGATGAAAGCGCCATTCACTACCTTGTAGTCTGGGCTATCTTCTGGCATTTTTGCCCTTTTTACCAGCTATAGGTATACAATGTGGGGCCATGCATTTTGATCATTAATGTTCCCTCTTCTAGTAAGCCCCAAATAGTCTGTCTGTGTGACTAAAAAGTACATTATATATGTGCTCATGTAGAATTTTGGGTTATGTCTCACCGCATTCAGCTGTTCATCCAATCTGCCATTGATAATGGTTCCCCAATTGAACCTACCCTTGCAGCTTTTGATCTTACCTATTAGGAGGATCATCCAATCCTCAAGTTGGATGGATTGAGGTAGTCCATACACTCAACTTAGTAGTGTCACTGCCACCTGGATGTCATCTTTTAAATACCCCCTCCTAAGGTCTATCTTATCCAATTTGTTTTTTAAAAGAGGTTTCTTGAGGTAGTTGTCATTTAAAATCTTGTAAGCCTCTTCACCTTTATTTCTGAACCACCTGAGGCCCTTTTCAATGAAAAAGTTGTAGAACTTATCTATGCCCTCATGGAGATGGAAGACCTCTTCTATGATGTCTGGTATTATGTCCAGCACCACCTGTCCTTCTGTATTTCTAACCACCCTTTCATCTGGAATGTAGTTTTTTGATAGGGTCATGATCAGCTCGGATGATGAGACAACCATTGGGTGGGCTGTTGTGTTGACCAGGCCTAATAGGACTAGTGAGGTGCAATCCTTAGATCTTCCTCCTGGTTGGCAATATCTTACCAGGAACTCATACCAGTCTATGTTCTCAATGTCAGTGTCTGTGATCTCTATATGTTTGTTCCCAATATTTGAAGGGGGGTGATTCCCTTTGTATAAGTACTTCATCGGGGACACTATTCATTTCTCAGACATTCCTAAGAGAAAAGTGCAAGTATCAATATTTTATTGAAAGGAAACTATGAAAAGAAGAAAAAAACAATTTAACTAGGAAAATAGAAGCATAAAGCCCCCAAGAAGTCAACAATGTAATTTTCGCTCTTTCAGCCCTTTCAACCTTTCAGATGCCAAATAAAATGTCAGTGTTTGAAAATATCAAAAGTGTGAAAAGTGAAGTCATAGGAATAATCCTTCTCAGGATTTTGGTGTGTGAAAGTTTATCCAAGATGTCAGACTCCAAAAGTCTAAAACAACTGAAAGGAGGCCTGTTCACTTGGAGGTTCGGCCCTTTCAACCTTTCGGGGGTTTCAGACATTTTGGGGGTCCAAAATGCCGACACCTCCAAAAAGCCAAAAGACACTTGGCAATAGCTCGAAGGGACAAATAGTTTTTGGCCTTTTGGAGGCTGAAAACCTATGACTAGGTTGTGATGCAGAAACCCTGAGGGATAAAAACAAAAAAGGGAAACCCGCAAGAGGATAGTGGCTCCCCCGTAAGCCCAAGGGAACAAACCCTAGGGACTTGGGGAGGCATACAGAACTCGACAAAGGACTAAAACCCTAAATTGATTGAAAAACAAACTGACAAGAAAATCATGAAAAACCTACCTATCAAATGTGAGGAGGGGAAATGAGAAGCACGAGGACTGATGATAGGGAGTGAGTGGTAATGTCTGAGCGAGGAGGTGAGTTGGAACTATGAATGCATGGGACCATAAAGAATCAAGAAAAAAAGAAGGAAAAGTGAGTATGACTTAGGGATCATGCTGTTTAAATATCCTGTGGGGGTGATGTCACCTGGTTTCAGTGTTTCAGTGGCCAAAACACTGAATGCCGCGTGACCTCATTCCCCCTTTTGGTGTTTTGGGGTCCGAAATGCCAAAAGGTCTAAAAGTTTGACTCTTCGGTCCTTTCAGGGTTTTAGAGGCTAAAACATTGAAATGGTTAGGTTCAACCTTTTGGCCATCTTGGTGTTTCAAAGGACTCAGGGTCCTCCAAAATGCCAAAAGGGCAAAAAGGGAAAAAATGCCTTATTTTATCAACATGCTCCAAAAGAAATAGGGAGAGGGTCGACCCAAAAGACCAAAAAAGAAGGGGGGTCCCCATGGTCAGATGACCAAATGGGGTATGTGTTGTGGACCCACAACATCTTCAATTCCTCATTTTTCTTTGTTAGTGACTTTATTTTTCTTCGTCCTTATCCATGAAACCAAGTGCATGTTTCAACTCTAAGGCTGCCAAAGTTTTACTACTTTCTTTGGTAGGTTCACCTATGTCAACCTCTTCAAAATTGTAATCTTCTAGAGTTATCTTAGATTGGCTAGTACTCATTGTAGGTACTACCACTTATGCCTTCCAAGGACCCCTTCCATCCTGAGTAACATAAGACATTGTCTATGTCGGTGCCCTAGGTTGACCTCTATGGAAGGTTTGGCTTAAAAATTCCATGTCTATGTCCTCCTCTTCAGTGTAGACCCTTCTTCTTAGATATATTTACTTAGTAAACCATGTGGGTTTGGTGAAGGCAGTGACTGACTCATATGGGGAAATTCTTAAAATGGGCGCCGCCCCTTCCATGCTTTGGTTGTCTCTTCCTTGCATGAGAAGATGATGTTGTCCTCGTAGAAGAGGGAGCTGGAGCAATTGGGTTTGAAACAAAAATGGGAGCAGAAGGTGGAGGAGTGGGAAATTGAATAGAAGGAGGGGGTGAAAAAAAAAGTAGAAGGGGGAGGAGTAGATGTATTTGGTGGAATGAAAGGAGGAGTAGGTGTAGGAGGTGGAGTAGATGAACTATGTCTCGCACCAGTATCCTTCCCAGTTCCTTCATTTGTGAGTGTGTCACTTGGTATCTTTGCCTGCTTTGTTTGTATAGTCTAGGTTTTTGAGAACTCTGGGGTAACCTGTACCTCTAGATTCTTTTTTGTGCCTATAGGCTCCATGGTAGATGAAAGCATTTATGTATCCAGAATCTCCCCTAAGTCAGGTTCCTTGATTGGTTTTTCAGCCGTAGGACTAGTGAATTGGGATGGAGGAGGAGTAAGAGTAACCAGTGGAACTAAGGGCTCTTGTCCTTCCATACTTACTTCTCCAATATGACCAAGTAGATCTATCATTTGTTCCTTAAACTGGGAAAGATCCTAAATTTTGAAATATCAAAATCATCAATACTAAGGGAAACTTGGGGATATCCTTTTTCTTCTTATGCTCCTATTTTTGTATTGATCAGGATGTATTTTTCTTGATCTTTCCTTTTAAGAGTAGTTTTCACCAACCATGTTCCTATTGATAAAGGTACATGCTCTCCTTTCTCTTCTTCCTCCTCTTGCAAGGTTTCCAATTGCGGAGATGCTGAGGATCTCTTTCTTTTGTAGATCCTTTTCTTCTCTTCACAAACAGTCATGGGTCCTGTGACTTTTATAGTTAGAGATTGAACTACTTTAGGAGTTTGTGTTTACTGGTTGGTCAAGAGGTGGAGAGATGCTACCACTCATTCTTGTCTTTACTGGTTTGTATTTTGGGTTAGACCCATATGCCACCGTGCGGTCATGCCTATATATTATCTCTAGTTTTTGAGGAGTTGCCCCTTTGAACTTGGGTATTAGTTCCTTCTCCCTTTTTTGCTTATCTCCCTTAGATGGTGGATTCAATTGTGGTTTCATCGGTATGGGGTCCATTTTGAATGGAATTTTGATACACTCTTTGGTGCTTTTCACCACATGCCTAGCCTCGAAGTCAATGCTATCATTCTCCTCCTTGTCTACTTCTACATTTAGGATGGGTCTTGTATATATCTTGTCCTTATTGTATAAATGATATAATACATCCTCTTTCTCCATGTCCCATTTCTCGGACAGAATTCTAAGTCCTAAGACATCTTGTGCTAACTCAAGGGACATTCTGCAATAACCCTGAATCCTAAATTTGTAATCATCTAAATAGTTTATCAAGAGATCTTCCAGGTGAGGCTCATGAACATAATGCCTACCCATGATGTGTTTGTAGGTACCAATGGGTTCAAAACTGGGCCTGAGAAACCCAAAAGATTGCAAAGGACACTCACTCCATTCAAATGCTAGAGATTTACAAACTTTCATGTCTTGTAAGGAATGGGGACCAATTGATAGGGAAAGCCCCATAAGTGATTTTTTCTTTGTTTTATATGCTCATATGAATCAGAGAGGTTCCTAACCATCTCCAGAATAATTATCCTATCAGAAGGATATTGGGGAAGCTTCTTCAGGGTGAGAGTGCACGTAGCTAATCGTATGTACATAAAAGTCTTGAATTGAATATAATAGACTTCAGGTGCCCTTACTTTGGTAGCTGCTTCCTCAGAGAGTCTCTTTACATAGTCACCTTCTATGGAATAGATAATTGCAAAGACAAAGGCATCATTGAAAATCCTATAATCTAGGCTACTGTTGTCTATCTTTGCCTTCCTAACTAGCTGAGGATACACAGTGAATGACCATGCATTTGGTTGCCCAAATGTTGTTGGAAAGTAATATTTTTGGTATGTTATGAGTCACTTTTTTGGTTGTTACTTCTGGAAACACATCTGGTATAATGATCGATTGGAATGAAGTTAAGTTTTTGTGATACAGTTTTGGAATTGACTAAGTACAGAAGTAGAAATACAGAGTTTTTTTGGGTATCAAAGATCGAGATCGATGAGTTATGACTAGAGAGCTTAAAGGAAGATACTATGGGGTATGCATGACCTCCATCTAAGATAGATTTGGTTTTGGTGATGATTACAGAGAGTTAGAGAGATTTGAAGACAAGCTACAACAACAAAATAATGTAACAAAGCAGTTGGACAGTAGCGATGATTTAAGGAGTATGCCATGGACTCCTGGCAAGCTAAGTTGGATTAGGATTCTAGATAACCTATATTTTGGTTATGTAAGAGCACTAAATTTTTATTTTCTCTTTACATTATTAATTCTATTTTGTATTGAGAGCCGACTATGTAATATTAGTTAAGTGAGCCGACTTGTTAATGAAAATATATATATATATATATATATATATATATATATATATGTATGTATGTATGTATGTATGTATGAAGACTATTTGTAAAGCAAAGAGAGATGTGACATGAGAGTTGTGATATGTGATATGTATGTGAGATACATGTATGCGAATGACATAGAAAAGGATTGACAAAGATCATTGAAGAGCTATGAATAGAACTATCTAAGCATTGAAGATGCTTGTCTTGTTCATTATTGAGAAGAATTTGTAACAGAAGTTTTGTTGTAAGAGTTGTAAGCTCAGTTAGCCCCTAACAGGGTTTTGTATACCTTTAACAGGGTTGTTATTCCTCTAACAAGGAAATGTACTATGTAATATTCCACTCCTAATAGGGCTAGGTCTCCTAATAGGGACATTATACTTTAGTTCATGCTTGTGGGTACCATCCCCACCAGGGTTTTCCCTTGGCCAGGGTTTCCTCGAAAACAAATAATGGTGTTATGAGTTCTATGTTATTTGTTTATGTTCTTTTCATTTCAGCAAGCTTATGGTTTATTTGGAGTTGGTTTAAAGTTTATTTTAAGTGTTGTAATACTGATTCACCCCCCTCTTAGTATTACTTAATCCTAACAATTGGTATGAGAGCTATTGGCCCTTGGAAATAAAGTTTAACAGCTTAAGGGAGATCAAAATGGATTCAGATAATTTGCAAGAAAAATTTGAAGCTGCACTTGAAGACCTTGATAAAGCTAAAGATGAGAATGGTGACTTGAGATTCAATTTAAGGAGAGCACAAAGATTCATTAAGAAACTAAAAGATCAACTTAAACTTTCCATAAATCAGAGACATGATCTTGTGGTTCAGATAAAAAAAGATTTAGACAATGATAATTTAGATCATATAAAGCAACTTGAAAAAGAGAATGATACTTTGAAGCTTGAGAATGAAGAGATGGCTAAAGAGATTCAAAAAGAAAAGAATGCTAAAATTAAGATTGAAGAAGCCTTGAAAAATGCAAATGTTCTGATGGAATAAATGAAGAATGAGGTTGACCATTACAAGAACAAGTATTTAGAATTGGAGAAATATAATCAGATCATAAAAGGTGAACTTGTTGAGACAAATAAACATATTGATAAACTTCACATGAGTACTGAATTGATCAATGAACAAAGAGACAGACAGAAACCTAAAGGATATATGAATGGTATTGGATTTAATGAAGCGAAATGTTCCAAGAATCAAGAAGAGAAACCTGATGCAAAGATTGATACAGAAAAGCCTACTCTTGAAGAACCTAAAGAACCGATCAAACCTTTCAGAGGTAGATTTTTTGGTTATAACAAGTTTGGACACATGAAAAGAGATTGAAGAGGCAATATCCCTTTCACAACTTTTTCTAGTTATTCTTTTAACTGTAATGCATATGGGCACAAGAAAGCAGAATGCAGGAAACTTGATCAATCTAGATATAAACAAGACAATAGAGGAGAATATATAGTGAAACCCACATCTTACAAATATATTAACCTTGGACACATTGCAAAGTATTGTAAACTACAAGTAAATCAGGATAGAAGACATCCTATATGTTACAAATGCAATGATCTAGGTCATATAGTGATGTTTTGCAGGTATAATGGAGTAAATAATAGAAGTGTACCACCTCCTATGAATACAAAGAAGAATGACAATGATATTGGTAAAAGTCTTGTGGAATACAAGAGTGATTTTAACAAATTTTTCAAGAAAGAAGAAGATAACATCGGTGGTAAGGTATGGAAAATCAAAGAGACAAGTGAGATATTGGTTCAAGGAGAGACAATAGGTTCTACTAGATCTTTGCCTGATGATAACAAAGAGGAATCAACCTGAATGGCCGATCATGGTCTTAGGGGGAGCATTGGATGAACACAACTGATTATATCTAGCCCCTGATTCTGAGGAGTGAGCTCTAGCGAGCTTAGGTATATTTTATGTAGACATCATATAACTTATATCCAAGAGCGCAACATCGAACAATACATATTTTGTGATTGTGAGATTTGTGATTGACTAGATAGTGTACGATGCTAAGTGTATTAGGTAATGTGCATTTTACACTTAGCAATGAATAAATGACATCTGAGATTCATATTTATTTACCATTTAAGGAGAAATGACCTAAGGAGATGAGAGATAAGAGAGTGATAGACTATCTAACAACTATACTGTGTGATCGATCGAAGTGGGAATTTTGAATTCAGTGTGATTGAGGTATTTACATCATCTACTCATATAGAAGCTATGGATTCACCTTTGCTTTATGATGTTGTAGATTGACCTAGATACAAATTCAAGAAACCTTTTTAAGTCTTGTGAAGATGACCCTGAAGGAGCATTTTCCTAGACACCACACAATGTCTTGCATGTAGAAGATATTAGGGCATACATTCATTGCAAGTATGATATACTAGGTGTTAATGAGATTTATACTGAAATGGAGTATATGATTGATAATGGAAAAATGAGAGATGAATTCAAACATATAGATGAGTTAAGCATTATGAAATATTGGACTTATATGAATTCAACAAAGATGAATGGTTCAAAATGTTACTAAGAAGAGTTCATGATCAATTCATCTGGATAGGAGAGCAACCTGTAAAGATCTGTAATCAGATGATTCATGAGATAACTAGATTGGACAATACGAGAGTTATCCCTATGGCAGAGAAGCACATAAAGAAACAAGTTGAAACCCTAACACACTCCAAATAGGATAGACGATCTATGACAATGAATGACATTTTTCAACAAGATGTGAGATTGATTATGATGATACTTGGATACGAAATTTACTACAATAGTAGACCTAATTTAGTATGTGTAGGATTCATTATGATGGCTTACAGGATGGTGAAAAAAAACACTAAATATAATCCATACGAAGTTCTGGTACAATTTTTTTTGGAAAATGTTAAGTTGATCAAGAAAGATAAGTCTAAAACATTTAGATTTGGTTCACTACTAGTCCATATGTACATCCACATTGAGCATAAGTTTCTAGGCATGCACCCTAGAGCATGGAGAGAAGGGATACCTACTGGTATTCAAACATCATAGAGGTACATACAAAAAAACATCACATGGGTTGATGGAGAACTATTTGGCATGATTAAGATTCTTTAGAGGAAGATGAAAGAGAGATACATAATTCCTAAATAGTTAATTGAGAAGTATAAGGATACAATCTGTTTCATGGTTGAAACTAATTGTGTATGTTTTGAGGTAGTTTTTCCTAGGAAGATATGGTGTTACCCTCTGGGTTATGAAGTAAGTTTAGAAGTCTTAACTATGCAGATTGAACATGTTCTGGCATCTAAAGTTGATACATCTGAGGTGAGATGGGGCACATATGAAGAAAAATCAGCTAAAGTAAGAGAAGAGAAGAACAAAGGTTTGTGGAAAAGGAAATTAGACAACATTATTGATGAATATGGAATAAAGGAAGGTTTGACTAAAGAAGAGTTGAAAGAAGTAAATAAGAAGATAGAAAAGTGATCTCCTGGGTTGGCAAGTACTACTACTACAACCCTTCCACCTCCTGAAGTTGTGATGGTAGCTATTCCACCTCCTATAGTTATTGATGTAACCACCCATTCACCACCATAGAAGACCTCAGAGACAACAAAGATTGTTCCTTGAGTAAAAACTAGATCCAACAAACTAGACTCACCCCCTAAAGAACAGAGGAATGAAGGAGAAGAGAAGAAAGATGAAAAGGAGACCACTAGTGACAGACAAGTGTGGAAACCAGACTTGAAGATGATTGAGAAGAGAGTTACTAAGCAAGGGAAGCTAGTTTCAGTGAAAAAGTACTATGATAGGTATGAGGAATCTAATAAACTTAAGATTGAATATATTGTGGTAAATCACTTGTTTTCAAAAAAAATCTATTAGAGATAGAGGTAAGTGTACCTGAAGAGTTGTATGGTAGACTGGAGATAAGAAAACAACTATTACATATTGAAGATGAGACTATTAGGAATCAAGTGATTGATAATATATTACCATTAGTTTCTATGCAAGAGAGAGATAGAATATTTTGTGAACTAAAACCTTTGTTGAGGACCAATGCAATATTAGTGAAAATTATGACAAGAAAATATGAAGAAGTTAAAGATGAGACTCAAAAAGCATTGGATCAGATACTAATGAGTAATATTCCTGAGAAGGCTCCACCTCCTAAACCTAGATTGTCTACACCTTTAGGAATTGGTGAGAGTTCTAAAATAGTTGAGACAAGTGTTGAGAAGAGCGAAGATGATATGCAACTGTGCGTGCTAAAAGTGGCATTCTTAATTAGTAGTACACTTCAACATGGTCATTGTTCTTCAGTTGCATATAGGAATGGATATGGCTTCATTCATCTTGTATGTCTGAAAGAGTCGACCTGTTTCCTTCTAGAAGGCAGGAGTATGAGCTTGCTCTCAGATCATTGCAAGCTCAGTGACTACACACTAACCTAAATGAAGGATTTAGAGCTATATGTTGAAAGTAAAATGATGATTAATCTAAATGATTATGCAATTTGATGTTCATCCAAAGATGATTAAGATTCATTTTAGAAGCTCCAAATTGAAATATGAGAGGTTCAGTTTTAAGCCCAAAATAAAGTGTGCTCTAAGTTAGATTGTTTGCATGCTTTGAAAGTAATAAACAACAATACTAAATAAATGAAAGCTAAAATGCTAAGATGAAAATGCATTATAATAATGTTAATAAAAAATTAGGATCCTTTGTGAAGGAAAAGAGTTTCCATTTTATAGAAATCTCTCTCGAATTGACGGTCGAGATCGAACAAAAAGAGTGGCTTAGATTTGATTGAAGAAGCACAATCCATGTGCAAGTGATTCGATTGGTTGAGAGAGTCAGTTGACTGAACTGACTGATCAGTTGTTTTGGAAACTTCCATATTCAGTTTTTAGTTAACTGAAATGTTTCCAAAATGATAAACAGTGGAGAATCAGTTAACTGAGTGGAACTAGATTGTTTCCATTTTTATAATTAGTCAACTGAATTTGATGATGTCATATGCATTTTTAATAATTTAATTGATTTTGAATGCACATTTATGTTTTTTGTAATTAATTTAATTCCTTTTTGATTTAATTGACAATTTTGTGATTTTTATTTAATTAATGTCATAATATCAATTAAATAATTAACATAAGATATATTTGCCAATGTAATATGATTTTAGGAATTAATTAATTAATCAAGTAAGATGATCAATTAGGACCCAGGGTTTAGGTCAGATCAGTTCGAATTCGATGAATTGCCTATTTGATTTAGGACTTAGAATAATCAAGATTAGGGTTTCTTGATCAATATTTGAAATTGGGGGTCTAGGGTTTAGGTGACCATTTTTAGGTGATTACATTTGCCCCTCTTTGAATTGATGTGCAATCATTGCATTGATTCAAAGACCTATTAGCGATGAGATCAAGAATAGTTTGATTTGAAGCGATGAAACCATTCTTTTGAAGAAGAAGACCAAATTCGAGCTTGATTAGACAAAGATCAATCAAAAGCTATAAAATAGAATGCTGAGTTTGATTTAAAGTGATGAAACTAAACATCTGTTAGGCACTCTTAAACCTTTTTGATTGGTTTGAATGAATAACCAGTTGGATTTGAAGTGATGAAACTGATTACCATTAAGAGATTTGATTAGCAAGAAAATTGACTTGATTTGAAGCGATGAAGCCAATTTGATCAATGTATCTGGCTTCAATAATGAATAGCCCATATAAGACCGACCTTGTCTAGTTTTGAGTGTATTCACCACTGTATAGACCACTGATTAGGTTGCCTTTGATTTAAGATGATCTCAACTTGATTTGATGTGATAAAGCTGAGATGCCCCAAGCGATGGGGTTTTGATTGAGGATGTGATCACTGGAATGTTGATGTCCTGATCCTGCCCCCTCGGGAGAAAAATCAAAATATGGCTAGGTGCCCCAGTGATGAGAAGCAATTAAATTGATTAGACAATTTAGGAAGAAATTGATCTGATTAGAAAGAGGTCCCACGTGGTTAGGACAAAATCTATACTTGATGAGATGTCCTGTTTGACCGAGATTGACCAAAAGTAAGATACATGGATTGATTAGAAGAAAAGCATGAGAGATTTCCATTGGTTGTGCAAGTGGTCAAATTCAGATTTTGATTTCCATCCTGAAAATGGAATCATGATAGTTGATTTAGCGAGGGGTGTCATGACCACTTGACGATGAGGAGATTGAATGATAAGAACCTCAGATCCTTCACATTGGATAGAGATAAAGTTATTATGCTGATTTCATCACTATGCAGATGCAGATGCAGACTAACATGAATGCATCCTAAGGTGTAGTCACTAAGCTTTAGCATTGAAAATTTTTGTCATTGAGCATTTTTGGAACATCGGAGTTGATACAATCCTTACTAGAGCCACTACGACCATAAGAATATGAATATGACTTTCATCAGATAAGATATGGGAAACTAACGTAAGAATCGAGGCACAACAACTGAGATGACCTAAACATTGTTTCTAGTTGATGTTGCAAGAGTACACCAGTATCAAGGCATTCAAAGCCAAGATAACCATGAGTGCAATCTTGCGTAAACAAACAGAGCAATAAAAGTTAAGGAGATAGTTCTGACCTCACTTTGGCGTACAAATAAATAGGATCGAGGGATGTGAGGCTTTTTTGCCTTAATGCAGAAGCTCTTACCACATACACCCAGTTTATTTGATGGTGATGGATCATCGGGACCACACCAACAAGCAGTAGACAAAGAAAAGATTAATGAAATCAATGAAAATAGACAACATACAAATAGAAGTGTAGCATACTTCAGCCAGTTTCAAAGTTTTTGAATGTGTATATGTATGAGGTGTTGAGAAACACTATTGTGCTTGTGAGTGCTTTGTATTTGATTGCTATCAATCTATTGTTTACGTTTGTGATATCAAATGTGTATTAAGAAACATAGATGTATCCAAAGATAGTGTTAAGAAACACTATTGATTGTGGTGTTTGGAAACACCTGTTTGTGTCAGTAGCGAGTTGTCCTTCAGAAATGACAAGATTAATGACTCTGGTGTAATCCAAAGATGTGATCAAATTGGGGACCCATGCCCCTAGTAGCAGATGGTCATAACTAACTTGAATCATACTGCGAGGACAAATCTGATTTGATTGCCCTTAGGTTATGACTTTGGATCGATTTCAAACCAGGAGGGTTCTCGGAAGAACCGGTGTCATGAAAGTGACTGAAAGGTATGTACAAACTGAAGCAAAGGGTTGATGCCAAGACCGAGCATTGATAGATGGAGCGCTAAGTACAAGAGGAACCTATTTACCAGGTTTTCACCTAATTGGAAGAAATGATATTTAGTAGAAATTGACTTGATTTGAATTGATGAAGCCAATTTGATCAATGTGCCTGGTTTAAAAAATGAATAACTCGTATAAGGCCGATATGTCTGGTTTTGAGTGCATCCATCACTATATAAGACAATTGATTGGGTTGATTTTGATTTATGATAATCTCAACTTGATGTGATGTGATGAAGCTGAGATGCCCCAAGCGATGGGGTCTTGCTTGATGATGTGATCATTGAAAACTTGTTAAGCATGCCTGTGTCGCCATCCTTTTTTTCAATTTTTCAAATTTTTCAAATTTTTCATTTTTTGATTTTTCTCTTTTTTTGATTGATGCATCAAGGCACCTATTGCTAGGTTTGCACCAAGATGATCATTTTTTCAGGACTTTTTACAATTTTTAGATTTTTTTCAGGATCATTTTTCACTTTTTAGATTTTTTAGAGATTAACCATTCTCAAGCAAGATCGCATTGGTTTGCCACCAATGTCTAGCAAGGTAAAGGTCATTATAGATGGATTAGAAAGCTTATGGATGAGGTGAAATGACTATGATGGATGAAGAGGGTGAATGCGACCCTCAAAGATAGTCTCCTCAAGATTACCCAAGCTAGGGAAAAAAAATATAGCAATGTAGGCTCATGGAGCAGTGTTGGATAGCATATAGGACAATGACTTGATGTCATGAAAAGCATGTGGTCCAAAAGAATGGACATGTCAAGAGACTTTTAAGAACTTGTTTTGCATTTTTTTGTTTTTCATTTTGATCAAGACCAAGGGGTCATTAGGATAAGATAGGATATAGCTATGATAGAGCAATCGGGATAACATGTGATAGAAGTATAAGCAAATGGTTTGGATTATGGCATGAATGCTCAGAGATAGGAAGGATAGGCTTGGGATAAGCAAGATCACAATAGGGTGACATGGATGAGAGCAAGTGAATAGGCTGATGGAAAGGATAATGGATGTCAAGATGCATAGTGTTCATGGATAGGATAAACCTTGTCAAGATCACTGGAAGGAACATGGATGCTCACAAGATAGCTAGATGTAAGATATGATAGATAGGATGACATGGAAGGAAATTTCCACCAAGTGAAGAGTGCAAGTAAGAGGAACTACACATAACACCTATTTTCTAGGTTTTCATCATGGTACTTATCCAAGGCACCACAAGAAGTGGTTTTCACCATAGGATGGATTGATTTATCTTTACTTTTGCTACCAAGGTGCCTGTTCACCAGGTTTTCACCAAGGCACTTTTTTTCTTTCTTTATTTATTTTTTTGTACTTTTGAGTTCATGGAGTAACCGAAGCTTCATGCTCCTTGGATAGTGCTCCTTTGAAAGACATGTTATGATAGGTCAAGGCCGCTGAAAGTATGCTCAAATATGCTGATAGGGTGATGGTAGATAAGAAATGGAGGATAAGGGAGATGGTAGCCAAGGATTTATGTGATGGATTGGATAAGAGGGATGGAAGGATATGAGATGGATGGATAAGAGGTAGGTGTAGGATATTGGATAGGGTATGGTGATACGATCAACATTGACACACCCCTTGAAGGGTAGCAGACAGATGGAGGAAAAGTAGATGGAATAGCTTGAGGCTTTGATTGATGAGCTGATATGGATCTTGGTATACGAGGACCCAAGATGGATGTAATATTCAAGGTAATGGATTTTGGGACATGAGGAACCAAAATAGAGGTAGAATATGGGATATGTTTAGATGGAAATGAATTGGAAGACTTTGGAAGCTTGGATGCCAACTTTGACTTTTCCTTTTTGTTCAAGTCTTTTAAGAGAGACTTGGGAATCCATATAACTTTTGATTTTCTTTTTGTATCCATGTACTTTAGAAAATACTTGATAATCCACATAAATTTTGATTTTATTTTTGTATCCAAGTCCTTTGGAAGAGACTTGGGAATCCACACAGCTTTTGAGTTTCCTTTTCTTTTGGATATTTTAGAACGCAATTCATCCATGATGGATTTAGGAACCCATATTTGCTTTAATTTTACCCTTTTCTCAGTGGAGCCTTGTGGTCTCTTTGTAGTCACATGTCGATTCGATTGGACATAGTGATCTTCATATGTAAGTGGATTCTTGGATTTTTGATTTCTTTATTGCACATCCAAATTGCTTCCAAAAGACTTAGGAACTGTGGATGAATAGGGCTGATATGGTTGGTTCATATGGATTGGTTTATAAGGAGATTTCAAGGATGTATGTCTTTGTTGATCTTGATAGGGGATAGTGTAAGTGGATGGAGGGATATAAGGACCCAATATAGATGGAAGGTTTGATGGTTTCAGCTTTGGGATATAGGAACCAAGGATGGATTTGGAGGTGGGGAAGGCTGATGCTTACATTTGAATGGAGGGATATAAATTTTGGAAGGGATATCAACATATTTAGAGTGAGCTGTATTGCCAAGGCTCTTCTCTTTTGAACTCACCTTTATATCAATAGGTGCATGAGTAGCTTTGATAGGAGAAACTTGGATAGGAGAAGTTGAAGCTTGATGGGATTTATTTTTCTGCAAGGGATTTGGAGGAATGATGTTTTTTGGATATGAAAGAATCTGACAAAGGGATGATGGGATGCTCTGATCTTGACAAGGATCTTTAGATGGTGTAAAAAGGGTACCTTTCTCTCAATTTTTAATAGGCCCATTAGAGATGCCAGAAAGGATATCTTGATCTTTCTTGGGAGATGGAGGGCTATGTTCTTGGAAGAAATGGAAGGGGATGATAGAATCATCATGGGACTCTTGAGGTATGTGACTTTGGTTGACTGCTGGATAAAGATGGATGGTGTCTTGATCCTGATCATTACTGATATTTATTTCTTCACACTTTGGATTACCCTCTTGACATGGAGCCAATTCTAAGGATGAGATAGGAGTGTTGATCTGTATGAAGGATTCTTGACACACTGATGGACAATCATTTGTAGTAGGTATGATAAGTGTTGAAGCACATGGAAGCTTTGGGTCGATGATATTTGAATTCTAAGAAAGAATTATAGACGTATGTTGATTAGCTTGGATCTATTTTAGAGATAGTCCCCAAGGGTAGACATAGTCATCATTAGGCTTAGTTCTTGATGGGGATGGTGTGGCTGGTTTTGAAGTGCTAGGAGATGGAGGAATGGAAAAAGAAGTAGATGTGATCTACGAACCATTGCTAGATATGGATTCTTGATATTGATCATGCTCGAGATTAGATGAATCATTATGATTTTCAACTTCGATTGTGCCATCATCTATGAGATCTTGGATTTTATGTTTTAACTCCATGCAAGCTAAAGTTTTATGCTCATTGTGTTGATGATATGCACAATAGTTACTCAAGAATCTTCATCCACATGATGTGGCTTGAGGTAATGTGATGAGATCATTCTCAAGAAGTTCTTCCAATGCTGATTTATAAGATTTTCCTAGAGGAGTAAAAACTCTCTCGCATTTAACCCAAGGTTATTCTTTAATTAGGTTACTAATCCCTTTGGAGGAAGACTTCGCGGTGTTTTCAGCAACTTTTAGATTTTTGGATCCACTCACTTGATAATGATCAAATAGAAAAGGATAGATTGAGCTTGATGAGGATTTGTTGGATTGTGTATCCTTTTCCCCCTTTAATTCTTGGATTTTAGATTGCATAGTGTAAAGTTGTTTTGATAAAGCTTCCATAAGAATCTCTTCTTGCACATTGTTAAGACCATAAGGTTTAGCCCATTTGCTCTTAGACATTATAATATTGTCTTGATGCGCTTGCATAGAAGATTGAAGAGGAGGTATAATGAATCGATTGATCGACTGTCAGGTGCTAAAGTGATATCTAAAGTGTTGATTAAGTCCAAAACCAAAGGAAAAAGGAGATAAAGTCTAACTGAGAGAGAGAAGCAGTGACTTTGATCTTGAGTCAAGGTTAACAAACCTGCTCTCACAAATCAAGATAAGGAAAATGCAGACAAAGATGATAAGATAACAAGTCACTTGGACTGGCACAATGAAATCAGATTTCAAAACAACAATGAGTCAGAATGTCAACATATTACAGTCAAAGACAGACTAGTGATGATGTTGATGAAAGCATAGATTTGGTGAAAATTCAGATAGAACTTTCACAATAGAAGAGCAATTCGAACAACAAGTTGATAGATTTCCAGAGTTTGATATCAGATGTAGAAACTTGGACAAGAGTTGACAGCTAACACCTAAAAGTGTAGATTTTGAATTTGAATGATCAGTTTGATGTTTGTATTAAATGTTTTGTTTATTTATTTTGATGCTTCACCCACGCAAGACACATCAAGCAGAATGTTTGTTGTAAAAAATAATAGAGACACCGCAATCCTAGGTAAGCCAAGGCAATATCTGTTGAATTACCACTTGAACCGAAGTTCATCCACGCCTACTCATAGCGGATAACTGAGAAGCTTGGAGGCACAGGCTCCTCCTTACAATGCACTCACTTCGTAGGCACACCAAGCTTTGAATCCCAAGGTTAATGACTTCCCAAGGGACTGTTGTCTCTATTAAGAGCCGTGAAAGTGTGGGACATCTTAGTTGGTCTATGACCTTCCATGCCAATAGATAGAGGGATTTTGGTTACTAAAACAAAGTGTGTAGTCAAGGCATCTGATTAGGTGGTTATACTTGCGACAGATTAGCTCTGTTATGGAGGCCTCCTAGCCTATAGAAGTTATGTTCTGTAGGCTTTAATGCACCACATGGGTATTGAGGGAGATCTTCTTCCCAGTATAATGCAATCAACACCTGTTCACTGTGACACTAATCACAATGAAATTTTTTATTTACTGGTTTGGAAGGGCTTGGCTTTAGCCTGTTACCGGTTGGGCAATCCACTCTCATCGGCTCTATTAAAGCTCTCAAGAGGTAGCCACACTAAAGGTTTTGTATAGATTTCTCTTACACCCAAGATCCATGAAGGCGAGGGGAGAGGATACGTCCATGCAATTCCTTGGGTTTACAAAACTAGAAGACACATCAAGCAGAATAAGAAAATGACAATAATGTTTCTGGATTTCTGATCATCCCAAAAGGGTGAGAGAATAGTTTCCTAACATTATTGTCATCTCTAAAACATCAGATAAAAGTTCATTTTAAAAATTCTTGCATGTGGGTTCCTATTTTAAGAAATAAAAAATAAGATGCAAGCATAATGTTTTGCGTTCGATCGATCAAAGGCAACCTGCAAAACCAATTCGTGAGTAGTTTGTGTTTTAGTCTTCTTGGATAATATTCTGCAAACCACTGTTATCTTGTATGCAAAAGATAATCACATGAACATCAAAGCCAAAGATTAGTCCACATTATAAAAATTAGAAAATATAAAAAAAGATCACATATTCAGAAAGTAGACATAAAATTATGCATTTTCAAAAATTATTGCAATGAAAAAGGTGATCGTATGAGCCCGTACGAGGCTCCAAAATCTGAAAAATGTAGGATTAGGCAGTTACAGTCATTAAAAATAGTGATTTCTAACAAATCTAGCAAGCAAAACCAGAAAATAACTTCACCACAGTGATCCTCAAAGAATTCTACACAAAATAAAAAACAATTGCTCAAAAAAAAGAGTTGAAATGAGCAAGTTATAGCACTTTAAAGTTAGGGTGCAAAACCAAAACTACATATGGAGAGTGGTAATAAATTTCAACTCTGCTGATGTCAGCAAGTCATGGGGTTAATTTTGATGGTTAAAAGGCTGTTGTAAGATGCCAATATCCCTACAAAAAAAAGTCCAGATGACCATCAAATTTAATAAGTTGAAAATCCCTGCATGTAAAAAAAATAAATAGGAAGCTGCCAAGTGTCTATTTTTAATTAGCCCATTTGTCTGAGGTGGCAGTTGTGACCTGCATGGCAATCTGTGAGT
>MU226945.1:1075375-1128524 GCA_018584345.1 Thuja plicata
GAAGTGGTGGAGAGAAGGGAAGTGGTGGCGAGAAGGGACTGTTGGTGGTGTGGGCTAGAGTTAAGGGAGGGTGGAGGTCGTGAGTGAAGGAGGAAGTTGCGCAGGGAGGAGGGAATTTGGGAGTTTAGTCCCACATTGGTAGGAACATGTAAAAACAATTTGTTTTTATACCAATTTTCAAACTCTTAAAACAAAACCATATGTTGTGTGGGTGGTTTGGCTTGGTGATTGATTTGAAGGCTAGGTTAGTTTAGCATGCATAGTATATGGACTGTATGTGCATGCAGAGCAGAATATCGAAGGTGTTGGGTTAAGATTGGAAACACAAAATATTTTTTTTAAAAAATTCAAAATATTTGCCTCGGTCTACGTGTAGTCAGAGAATCAAATCTATCTTGATTTGCATGTAGAGGCCGTACGACCTCTGTTTGCAAAAGATTTTTTTGCCACAAATTAAATTTTGGGCGAGCATAGACGTGTTTATAGTAGTTTTCAACTGAAATGACATTCCAGACGTGATGGCAGAGTCAGATTTGACTCAAAGTGAATGTATAATAGAATTGATAGTAAAAAATAAATATGAGGCCATAAATTGATTTTCTACCCCACGGTGGGTGCCAGAAATGGTGTGCTAAAAGTGGTCTTCTTAATTAGCAGTACACTTCAACATGGTCATTATTCTTTAGTTGCAGACATGAATGGATATGGATTCATTCATCCTGCATGTCTGAAAGAGTTGAATTTTTGCCTTCTAGAAGGCAGGAGTATGGGCTTGCTCTCAGATCATTGCAAGCTTAGTGACTACACACTAACCTAAACAAAGGATTTAGAGCTATATGCTGAAAGTAAAATGATGATTAATCTAAATGATTAGGCAATTTGTTGTTCATTTAAAGCTGATTAAGATTCATTTTAGAAGCACCAAATTGAAATATGAGAGATTCAGTTTTAAGCCCAAAACAAAGTGTGCTCTAAGTTAGATTGTTTGCATGCTTTGAAAGTAATAAACAACAATACTAAATAATTGAAAGCTAAAATGCTAAGATGAAAATGTAGTATAATAATGTTAATAAAAAATTAGGATCCTTTGTGAAGGAAAAGAGTTTCTCTTTTATAGAAATCTCTCTCAAATCAATGGTCGAGATGGAACAAAAAGAGTGGCTTAGATTCGATTGAAGAAGCACAATCCATGTGCAAGTGATTCGATTGGTCAAGAGAGTCAGTTGAATGAACTGACTGATCAGTTGTTTTGAAAACTTCCATATTCAGTTTTCAGTTAACTGAAATGTTTCCAAAATGATAAGCAGTGGAGAATCAGTTAACTAAGTGGAACTGGATTGTTTCCATTTTGATAATTAGTCAACTGAATTTGATGATGTCATATGCATTTTTAATAATTTAATTGATTTTGAATGCATATTTATGTTTTTATAATTAATTTAATTCCTTTTTGATTTAATTGACAATTTTGTGATTTTATTTAATTAATATATCATAATATCAATTAAATAATTAACATAAGATATATTTGCCAATGTAATGTGATTTTAGGAATTAATTAATTAATCAAGTAAGATGATCTATTAGGACCCAGGGTTTAGGTCAGATCAGTTTGAATTCAATGAATTGTCTATTTGGTTTAGGACTTAGAATAATCAAGATTAGGGTTTCTTGATTAATAGTTGAAATTGGGGGTCTAGGGTTTAGGTGACCATTTTTAGGTGATTACAAAAACCAAATTTCTATGTTTCTGGTGTGCCTGTGAATCTTGACACTTCACTTGATGAGAAGGATCCATTTGTAGGAAACATTGACAATACAAGGGTTGAAGAGGAAGAACAAAAAGAGGAAGAACTGAGAGAGGAAGAACATAAAGAAATAGATCAAAAAGAAGAAGAGGCAAAAGTTGAATTCAAAACTGAAATTGACACATCTTCTATCTTATTGTTGTCAAGTAAAGACAAATCTATAGATTTTGATGTTGATTGCATGGATGAGGATGAATTGATGAGTCTAGCCTTCACCACACTTACAAAAGCAAAAGAGAGATCTAAGTAGAAAAGTGACAAGAAGACTAAGGTAATGTCTAGAGAAATCAATACTGCGAATAAATTGCTTCCAATACCTATTGTTTTCCAAAGTAAAGATGAAGTAGAGAACTTAAAGTTGGCACTTGATGATTTTAATGGTCACTATGAGTCCCTAGTGAAGATTTCAGAAGAAAAAGTAGAGAAAATCTACTTGGAGAAGAAGCTTATTGAAATTTTTCCAGTCTATTTCATAGGACTTGGGCATTCTATGATCTGCTACATTAAAGGCTAAGAGTTGTGTTTCACATGGAAGGATGCTATTTAGTTATTGCATGAACCCCATCAGACATATTCAAAACATCAAAGATATTATTACAAAGGACAGGGAAACTTTGAACAATATGATGGATAGTTCTGAGACCTCATCACAATTTGTAATAGAAATGGATAGAGAGGTATCAAGGATTTTGAACAAGCTGAATGTATTGGATATAGAGAAAGGGAGAGTTATGACAAGGTTTGGTTTTCTGAAGAGTCTAATCACTCCTAAGCTATCAATTCTTGAAGTTCATTTATCTGACATGGAGAAGACTACAGAAGGATTGACAAACTCCATGCCCACAAAGTTGAAAGCAACAAAGACACCATAATATGCACTGAATGGACTAGCTCATGTTAGTCAGCTATTGGTAGAATCATGGAACACAGAAGTGAAGATCTTGGAAGATTCCTTTCAAGATATTCTAAAAATGGTGAGCAAGTGCTAATTGTATTTTTTTAAAGCACCTTTTCCATTGTTGTCAAAGGGAGAGATGAGAGAATAAAAATGAGTAAAGGAGACAAGGAAGAGAGAAGAGATAGTTTTTGTGTTGGAACACTTAGTCATTTTTGTTAAGTGTTGCCATCAATGCCAAAGGGAGATATTTTTGGCAAGTTATATTTTTGGTATATTATGAGTCACTTTTTTGGTTGTCATTTCTGGCAACACATCTGGTATATTGATCGATTGGAATGAAGTTAAGTTTTAGTGATACAGTTCTGGAATCGACTAAGTACAGAAGTAGAAATACAAAGTTGTTTTGGGTATCGAAGATCAAGATCGATCAGTTATGACTAGTGAGATTAAAGGAAGATACTATGGGGTATGTACAATCTCCATCTAAGATTGATTTGGTTTTGGTGATGATTACAGAGAGTTAGAGAGATTTGAAGATAGGCGACGACAATAGAATAATGTAACATGAGAGCAGTTGGACAGTAGCAATGATTTAAGGAGTATGTCATGGACTCCTGGCAAGCTAAGTTGGATTATGATTTTGGATAACCTATATTTTGGTTGTGTAAGAGCACCAACTTTGTATTTTCTCTTTACATTATTAATTCTATTTTGTATTGAGAGCCGACTATGTAATATTAGTTAAGTGAGCTGACTTGTTAATGAAATATATATATATATATATATATATATATATATATATATATATATATATTATAAGATATAAAAATGTTATGTATGTAACATAAGAAACGTGATGCAGGATTTAATGTAAGGTAAGATAGATGTTGTTATATTTTAAATTAGAATGTTTATTGAAATGTGAGGGATAAATAAGATGTTCCTTTTATCCTTAAATACACAAAGGAAGGATCCAAATTGATTAATCCCAAAGGAAGGATCAATACATAAATGAATCAATCGATTGGAAATAAGAATAAAGAAGAAGATCTTAAATTCCATTTTATAGAAAATAATGTGTGATAAATTTAATTGAAATGAATAGGAGAAAAGTACTAACCTTGAAATCTTACAGATATGAAGAATGCTATTTTTTGGGGTCTGCACTGAGTTTATGGAAAATCTGCAACTGGATATGGAATAGAAATGTAGAGACAAACAAAACCCAGAAATATTTTTCCGATCTGACACAGTTTTGATTTTGACCCTCAAGTCAATGTCATCATTGACCCAAAATTTCTAATTCTGACCTAGGGCAGAATCGACCTCAAAAGTCTCTGACAGAAAATCTATTTCTGGATCCTGATAGTTTTCCAAAAAGAGTATCTGAATCTGCACTCTGATCTGCTGTTCTAAACCTGTACCCGCAAGAAAAATGGATTTGTTTGTTGGGGGGAAGGGTTTGCCTTGGTCAAACCCCAATTTAGGAATTAACCTTGAAATCAATAATTTAAATAAAGAATGCTAGCAAGTAGTATAAGTTAATCTAATAATGAAGCTATGATATTTAGTAGATATGCAATTGTATTTTGAATGTAAACAAGTATGTAAATATGAAAGCTTGGACTCAATATTAGAAACCATAAACCTCCATGATTTTATGATTGGAATCCACCTTGAAGGGAGAATGAATGAATCTTGAGGATTCAAAAAGGATCTTGAAGGAAGATCACACCACCATGATGGATAGATCTAGGGCTTGAATGATGAATCTTGAATGCTTGAACCAAATCCCTTCAAAGGCTTGAAAGCTTGAATCCTTGATCATCGATGGAGAACTTGAATGCTTGAGAGGAAGACTTGAACACTTTGAAAGCTTGAAAACATATAGAACAATGGATGCTTGAAATTTTTTCTTGATGATGGTTATGCACTTAGTGAGTCTTAGTGCTTAGCTTCTTGCTTAGAGAGACATAGAGAAAATGAGGAGAAAATTTCCTTATATATGAAACTAGGGCACAATCTTCTAGAGAGTCCTACATAGGAGAATTAAATTCCAATTCGACCTATATCCCTAGAAGAGGACTTATATTAAATATAATTTAAGAATCATCACTTCGAAACCCAAAACAGTCAACCCAGAAGCGGGAAATGAAATTTAATGACCTCCGGCAATAGACAAACTTTCAAACTAGAAAGGGGGACTCAGGTCAAAGTCGAGGTCATCCTTAAACTAGGTTAAGGTCAAGGTTGACCATGAACTAGGGAGTCAGAACCCCTGAAAAATGTGCTAGATGGGAGGGATGGTGCTTGGAGAGGCCCAATCAGGGTCCTAAACAGGCATAGAAGTAGGAGAGGATGTAGAAATAAGGGGATAATATGATTGTGGTCAAAAACACCCCCTAAGGAGGGATACACATTCTTAACATGGAAGTGATTCCATTTTAAGATGATACATTAAGCCCCCACTTTAGCGAGAGTATGAAAATCGAACATACTCATGGTATAGTTAGAAGAAAGACTCAGGTGTATCACAACGTGGTAGAATATCACTTAGTCAAGGACATGAGCCCCCAGACCAAGGATTATAACTCAACATACATTGACAAAGATATTAAAGTAAAGAGCAATCAATCATAGAGAATATACATGACTACACAAGAAAGACAAGATCAACACTATAGATAACATAGCTTCATGATCTAATCCTACTAGCATGAAAGAAAAAGAGAGAAAAGAGAAAGTGATTAACTCACCTAGTAAGATGCCCACCTTACCATGAATCACCAAGGAGGGAGAGCCCAATAGGTTCACCCATAAACTGTGCTTTGTAATTGTAATGCATCTTCTGACGACTTTTGGAATATCCATAGATCCACATTCTTGTATCACTATGGAATATAAAATGCGTGTCTTTTTAGGATTTAGCAAATTATGTGTGTTACCTTTCAAGGATTTAGCATATTATAAAATGCATATCTCTTCAGGATTTAGCAACTTATGTGCATTACCTTCCGATGATTTAGAAAAAAATAAAAATAAAAATGAGTGTCTCTTCAAGATTTAGCAACTTATGTGCGTTACCTTCTGAGGATTTAACATGTTTTAAAATGTAAATTAATGTAAAATATTGTATAAGGGAGAACCTATATATGCCCCCTCCTTATCATGACTATCCACTAGGTATGATAAGGAAGAGAAAGAGGATACCTACTTCACAAGGTAAGGAGATATCCAACTTAACAAAAATATACACTATATCCTTAGCAAAGCGTATTAACCCTTACCTCTAAGAGCATAGATAATCATGAAATGGATATGTCACATATGGAAAAAGGATCCTCAAAGAGGAAGAGATATTATCATCAAGACCCCCACCATAGAGGAGTGCTTAGGATAAAATTTCATCTTCTAAAGAAAAGAGGGACCAAAGATTCAATCATCAAGCCCCCCCGTGGTCAAGAGGAAGAGGATTCTCGGAATGAAAGAATCAAACTCTAACCCAAAGCAAAGGAAAGAGTTTATAAAGAACATAATTTTCAAAATAAAGAAGAGATGATGACCTAGGACAATCACCTCTCATATAAAAAGGTATCCATAGCTCAAAACATAAATCTTTATAAGGAAATAATGTTGTATGATAATCAAATGCCACTAAGCTAAGGAAAGTATATCCTTAGATAGAGGAAGAAGGAAAATACCTTGCCCCCCAGGGATGAAAGCAAGGGATATATCAAATCATATCAAGAGATGTTGTAGAAAAGAGATATATTTACAAAACAAATGTCCTAGAAAAGATATCATGAGTGATTATGAGCGAAGGAAGTATGTACCATAACTGAAAATTATAGGGATAGAATATAGAAAGAATAACCGATTAAACTCAAAACAAAATACATGCTAAGAACATAATGGATCCTAGAAGATTGGAAGGAAATACCTCTTGCCCCCTAGTTAAGAGACAAGAGGAGAAAAAAAAAATTATCTAATTTATAGAAGAACAAGGGGAATTCCCTATATCAAAATTATGAAGAAATTATAATACTGTACGGGAATGAGATATAATTCCTAAAGAAGCTCTTTCTCTAACATATAGTTTGAAATGCACACAATTAGAAAGTAAATGTGTATTAATATAATGAAAAGGAAATTTTTATTTAGAGAGAGAATTTTTCAGCATGGGTTTAAAGATTTCTTTCTTAGAATTCATTAACTGGACATACACTTTCTTAGCCACATCTTGAGGAGTATCAAGGTGATCTAAGGAAGGTGTTGGAAGAAGAACATGAAGAGGAGGATGATAGTTAAGATCAACCACCTCAAATTGAGAAGGCGGGAAACCTATACTATGCATATCTTGTTTAGGAGATGAATGAATTTGGTTTTTAATTCCATGTTCATTAACACCAAGCCCTAAACCCTTATAGCCTTTTTTATCCACCATAGTGTATCCGGTAGTGTACATATCTTGCAAAGCTTCTATAGGAGGTGATTGATTATGGTGCTCATGAGAAAATTTTGTGTATGGTAGAATGATAGGTTTAGAAGAGGTTTATTTGTTTTTATTTTTAATATCATCATGGATCAGATAGGAAGGGGAAGTTAAATGGAAGAATTCTCAAACATCGGTATCATGAATCCTAGCTTGAGCCCCATCATAAGTGTGGGAAGAACTAGGGGTAGAAGATGGAGAAATAGAAATAGGGATATTAAACATTGGATTAGGCATGATAAGATTAGGATTAGGAGGATTAGGAACTAGATTAGGAATGATAGGATTAGGATTAGGAAGATTAGTAAATGGGGTATCATCTACCCAATTATTCACATAATCCAAAAGAGCAATAAGTCCACCACACAAATCTTTGATGAAAGTTTTGAAAGTAGGAAGACTAGTATTAGTTAATATAAAAATAGCATAAGCAAGTGAAACATGAAGATTAACAAACATGATAAAATGGATGATACTTTCATAAATATCATAAGTACTATAAAGAGATGCTAAAAGAAACATAATGAGAAAAATAGCCATACCCCAAAGCATCTTAAAGATCTTCATAGTGAATGAAATGCAAGAAATGTTTTTATATTTTTATGAGTATGTAGATTTTTATTTTATTTTATTGTTTTAAAATGGAAGAGAATAAAAGAAAACTAATTTAGTATGCATGAAAGATCTAGTCTCTAAGGAAAAGAGGCAAAGCATCTAACACCAAAAAGAAAGAGTTGTCTATCGCGAGTTCACCAAAATGTAAGATATAAAAATGTTATGTATGTAACATAAGAAATGAGATGATGGATTTAATGTAAGGTAAGATGAATGTTGTTATATTTTAAATTAGAATGTTTATTGAAATGTGAAGGATAAATAAGATGTTCCTTTTATCCTTAAATATACAAAAGAAGGATCCAAATTGATTAACCCCAAAGGAAGGATCAATGCATAAATGAATCAATCGATTGGAAATAAGAATAAAGAAGAAGAACTTAAATTCCATTTTATAGAAAAGATTGCATGATAAATTTAATTGAAATGAATAGGAGAAAAGTACTAACCTTGAAATGTTACAGATCTAAAGAATGCTGTTTTCAGGGGTTTGCACTGAGTTTCTGGAAAATCTGCAACCGGATATGGAACAGAAACACAGAGACGAACAAAACCCATAAATCTTTTTCTGATCTGACATAGTTCCAATTTTGACCCTCAAGTCAATGTCACCATTGACCCAGAATTTCCGATTCTGACCTAGGAAAAAATCAACCTTCAAAGTATCTAACATAAAATATTTTTTTTTAATCCTAATAGTTTTCTGAAAAGGGTATCTGAATCTTCACTCTTATCCACTGTACCTATACCTGCAAGAAAAATGAATTTGTTTGTTGGGGGAGGGGTTTGCCTTGGTAAAACCCTAATCTAGGAATTAACGTTGAAATCAATAATTGAAATAAATAATGCTAGAAAGTAGTAGAAGTGAATCTAATAATGAAGCTATGATATTTAGTAGATATGCAATTGTATTTCGAATGTAAACAAGTATGTAAATATGAAAGCTTGGACTCAATATTAGAAACCATAAACCTCCATGATTGTATGCTTGGAATCCTATGCTTGAAGGGAGAATGAATGAATCTTGAGGATGCACAAAGGATCTTGAAGGAAGATCACACCACCGTGATGGATAGATCTAGGACTTGAATGATGAATCTTGAATGCTTGAACCAAATCGCTTCAAAGGCTTGAAAGCTTGAATCCTTGATCTTTAATGGAGAAATTGAATGCTTGAGAGGAAGACTTGAACACTTTAAAATATTGAAAACATATAGAACAATGGATGCTTAAAATTTTTTCTTGATGATGGTTATGCACTTAGTGAGTCTTAGTGCTTAGCTTCTTGCTTAGAGAGACTCAGAGAAAATGAGAGGAGAAAACTTCCTTATATATGAAACTAGGGAACAATCTTCTAGATAGGCCTACATAGGAGAATTAAATTCCAATTAGACCTATATCCCTAGAAGAGGACCTATATTAAATATAATTTAAGAATCATCACTTCGGAACCCAAAATAGCCGACCCAAAAGTGGGAAATGAACTTTTAATGACCTCCGACAGCCGACAAAATTTCAAACTAGAAAGGGGAACTCAGGTCAAAGTCGAGGTTGTCCTTGACCTAGGTCAAGGTCAAGGTTGACCTTGACCCAGGGAGTCAAAACCCCTAGAAAATGTGCCAAATGGGAGGGATGGTGCCTGGAGAGGCCCAATCAGGGTTGTAAATAGGCACAGAAGTAGGAGAGGATGCAGAAATGAGGGGACAATATGATGGTGGTAAAAAAAACCCCCTAAGGAGGGCTAAACATTATTAACATGTAAGTCCTTCCATTATAAGATGACACACACACACAAACACACACACACACACACACACACACACACACACACACACACACACACACACACACATGAAATTTTTTTATAAAGTGAAGAGAGATGTGACATGAGAGTTGTGATATGTGATATGTATGTGAGATACATGTATGCGAATGAAAAAGTAGAGGATTGAAAAAGATCATTGAAGAGCTATGAATGGAACTATCTAAGCATTGAAGATGCTTGTCTTGTTCATTATTGAGAACACTTTGTAACATAAATTTTGTTGTAAGAGTTGTAAGCTCAGTTAGCCCCTAACAAGGTGTTGTATACCTTTAATAGGATTGTTATTCCTCTAAAAAGGAAATGTACTATGTAATATTTATCTTCTAATAGGGACATTATAATTTATTGCATGCTTGTGGGTACCATCCCCAAAAGGTTTTTCCCTTGGCCAGGGTTTTCTCAACAACAAATAATGGTGTTATGAGTTCTGTGTTATTTGTTTAAGTTCTTTTCATTTCAGCAAGCTTATGGTTTATTTGGAATTGGTTTAAAGTTTATTTTAAGTGCTATAATACTAATTCACCCACCTCTCAGTATTACTTAATCCTAACAAAGACCCCTCTCTTTATTAATCTTTGGTACTTTGCTCTAGCAACTAGTAGGTATACAACATAAGAAGTTGTGTATAAGCAGGGACCACTCTTTACTATTACTAATTGTTCATCCAAGTTGTCATTGAGGATGGTTGCCTAGTCAAATATGAATTTCCTCCCTTTTATCCTCTCAATCAAGAGGATCATCCAATGCTCTACTTGGATTGATTAGCGAAGGCCGTATAACCTGCTCAACATCATGACTGCAACTTGAATATCATCTCTTAGGCATCCCCTTCTCATATCAGTATTTTCCAATTTATTCATAGGGAGAGGTTGCATCAAATATTCCATATTCACTACTTCATAAGAAATTTGGGTTTTCTTCCCGAACCATTCCAATCCTTTATGGATAGAGAAGTCATAAAACATGTTAATCCCCTTTGGCAAGTGGAAGACATCTTCAATGTTGTTAGGTCTGATATCTAGAACAATCTCTCCTGCCTTTATTTTCATCACCCTTTCATCAAGAACATAATGGTTGGTGAGAGCCATGATCAAATATAAAGATATGATAGAGACATGATGCACTACAATGTTGACTAGACTTGAAAACACCAAAGCAGTGTAGTTATCTGATCTCCCGTTGGGTTGAGCACATCTGGTAAGGAAGTCCTTCCAGTCCACATTTCTAATGTTTGTGTCTGTGATCTCGCTATGGAGATCCCCCACCTTGGATGGGGTGTGATACCCTTTGAATAGGAATTTCATTGGCAATCCAGTCACCTTTTCTGACATTCTACAAGAAAACATGTAACTATTAGTAATCTTTATTGAAACAACTACTTAAAAGAAAGAAAAAATGGAAAAAAAACCTAGAGAGTCAAGCCCAACAATTTAAAAAAAACATTTGAAATCAGATTTTCTGCTAGTTTCATCCTTTTAGACATTCGGACACCAAAGATAGGATTGGCCTCTGAAAGGTCAAAAGTGCGAAAGTAACGAACTTAAGGAAAGCTTGGTTATGGAGTTACAAAGATTAAACATGTGAAGAGTCTCAGTGTTTCAGAGTGCGAGGGATGACATGATCTTTTGGAGGCTAAAAGTGTGACAAATCAAAAAGATTCGGGCTACTACTGGTTCGGTGTTTGACATGCAAAGGTTTGGGAGGGTCTTTGGTGTCAAAAAATATGATAAATCTGCCACTTAGGCTAAACGTTTAGCCAATTTTCTAAGTTGCTGCTGATATTTTCATCCTTTCAGAGGCCAAAAAAATTGGGGTCGGGAAACCATTGAGAGACTGAAAAAACCCTAGACTTGACACTTGACCAGGGAGCCTACCGAGAAACCTAAAAGAGGAACAACCAACAATGAGAAAATAAGGATGCTACATCTAGAGAAAGACAAAGACAACAAAACCTAAGAAGAAAAAAACTAGAAACCTAAAAAGAAAGGAAATGAGGACAAGACCCTACCTAAAAAATAGAGAGGAGGGGAAGAAAAACACAACTAGCCCAAAGACAATGAGGGCGCACACAACAAACCGCAATGAAACAAGAGTCTAAAAGTCAGGCGCCAAAAAAAATATAGAATGAAACTCAAAGGTAGAAACACAGAATTAGAAAATAAACAAACCCTCAACCACTTTATAGGTGGATGGAGCCAATGATGTCATCATTGGGTGTCATAGTTTTGGAGGTCAAAAGTTCAAAGCCCAATGATTCATGCGTCATCGGGGATTTATAAGTCTAAAAGTATGAAAGACTTTCCTTGTAGGTGCGAATTTTGCCTTTCAGATTTTCAAAATCTCAAAGAACTAGACAACATCGAAAGGCCAAAAGGATGAAATACCAAAAATACTTGATTAGCAAAGGGATTTTCTCCAAGCAAGAGACAAGACAAGTAAGCAGGAACCAAAAAAGGTGGAAAACAAACCAAAAAGAAGGGGGGGGCATTGCTAAGTGGCCAAAATGGGGTGTGTGTTGTGGACCCAAAAAATGTATGAGATGAAACTTGAGAATGCAAACAAGATGATCATTGAGCTATAGGAAAGGCTGAAGAAGTCACTTGCCAAAAGGAGAGAACTTACTGAGCAATTAAGTGAAAGCCAAGACTACATAAAATAATTGTCTAAAGGTAGTGCATGTGAAGAGTCTGAGGAGGCAATTGCAGAACTATTGAGTAATAAAAAGGGACTCAAAGAAAATGTGGCTAATATGAAAAGAGAGCTTTAAAGTCAGGTTGTTAGGATGTGTGAAGTCCTTGAATAAAAAGGAAAGGCTAAAGATGAAAAGAAGACTGCAAAAGTTTCCAAGAAATTTTTTAATGATGCCCTAAAGGAAAAAGATGAAGAGCTTGTCAACCTAAGATGGGAATTTGATTTTATACCATATTCAAATGCATGATACTATTATAGAGAATCTACAAGTCATAGGTGAGAACGAAAGGCTTAAAGAGGAGAATGAGACATTGAAGAAGGAATTGAAAACTGAGAAAGAAGCAAATGAAAAGCTGAAGCAATACAATAAAATATCACAAAACCTTAATGAACAACTGAAGAGCCAAAGAAGACCCAGATACACAAACTATCTTATATATACATGAGAAGGAACATTTGAAATTAGAGTATTCTCTAAATCTAAACCTAAGGAGACATATAAAGATCATTAGTTAGATCCAATCAAATTAGGTAAGAAATCTAACAAACCTAATTGTTATAACAGTGAAAAGCCTGGTCAAACTGCAAATGTGTGTAGGAGAAAACTAGTGAATAAACCTTACTCTTTTAATGGTTATTGCTATAATTATAATAACTATGGTCATATTGCATGTGAGTGTAGATCCAAGTTTATTATTAGATCCAACAGTTGTAACTTTTATGGATATTGTTTTACATGCAACAAAAATGGACATAATGATGGAGATTGCAGATCAAGAGTATATGCACCTAGGTCACCTATCACACTAAAGAATAATATTAGAAGGGAAAGACAATTAAATGCTACATGTTCAGTATGTAGCAACTATGGACACCTAGCAGTAAATTGCAAAAGGATAACTTTGAGAGGTAATGTTGGTCCTTGGAAGTCAACCAACATGTCATGTTTTGTTTGTCATAAGATAGGTCATCTGGCTAGATACTGTCAGTTTAGGAACCAATTTACCAATCGGTTAGAGGATAGGAAAGGAAAGAAAATTAACAATATTGATGAAGTCAGAAGTGATATGATGAAGATATGGGTGAAGAAAGGTGAACTGAATTCTTCTGAGTTGACTGAGAACTCCACAAGTTTAGGAAGTGCAGAGAATCCATCGGTGAAATAAGAATATTATTTTCTTAGGGGGAGAACTTATAGATAGATCCATTATCGATTCCCTAGATTCATGAGTGATAAATATTTATATGCACATTATGGTGTAAATTTCTATGATTTTTTTTTGAGGTTGTTTGTGTTTGTGTGTAGAGTGCACTGAGATTTCATGGTTAATATCTATTTGATATCGGTTATTACTGTTGGTTGAGTACCAACCGATGGATACATGTCAATCGGTGACATTATACTATTCCTATCGTTGAAGTGTGCAACATCTATTTCCCAATGATGAAACATCTATTTCCCAATGATAAATAGAGGAAATGTGATCATATTTCACACCTTTACTTTCATTAGAGTATTCAAGATCTATCTTGAGCTATAGTGTGCAACGGTTACTTTTGAGATTAATATTTCAAGCTAAGTTGTATCACATTTTTGTGAAGCCCTAACCAGTGTATTGCAAATTATCAGTTTAGTCTATTGTTAGATTTGTGTGTTGTTGCAGTTGATCATAATGGAAAAGAACGTTGATACTCTAGTTTTGGTTAACATCAATAAAGAGCCTTGACCCATTTTCAAACTGCATCCAATAAAATTAATATATTAGGTACCCTATCCACTATTCCTTAGGGAAGATGTTGATCAAAGATGTTGGGTCCTATATCTATTATAGAATCAAAGAATTGAGATTTGAAGCAATCAAGGAAGAGTACAAGGGTATGTGCATAAATGGTGTGTTGAAAGATGAGCATAAACATCTACAAGTTAAGGGTTTAACATATGCAGTGGATATTCCCACTGGATTGCATCCTGATTGGATTCGTTATGTGTTAAGTAGAGTGCATGATTATTTCATATGGTTGGAAAAACCAAAAAAGATTTCCAAGACAGTGATTCACATGGTTATGGGATTTTGTGCACATGGACTGGAATGTACATTGAGAACGATGACAACTTATTTGGTCGCTGAACTAACCAAATCCAAACAAGATGGAAGAGAAATGACAATTGACCATATTGAAGACAAGCAAGTTCACTTTGCATCCATGGTAATAGGTTATAAAGTTTACTAGTCTAGTCGAGCTAGCAATGTGCCTAGTGGTACTATCCATTCTGCCAATCAGATTATTAAAGATGATTCAGTATATGATCTATGTGAGATGATCATAATTCATTTTTTGACAAAAATGTAAAGGAAAAAGAGGGATACGAGGCAATCATTCAAGTATAGTTCCCTGCTCATATGTATGTTTTTCTATGTCCAAAATTTCTTCCCTAGTAGAGGTAAAGTTACATGGTCAAAAGAAAAATTGATGGTTATTCAGATAAGTGAATTCATAAAATAATTAGGTGATAACTTAAACAATGCCATGTGGGGTTATTTCAAAGATTTCCAAACTAATATGCATAAATGTGAAAGGATTCCAGCTAGCATTGTAGAAAAGTATAAGAATGACATTAGTTTTCTAGTAGACACTAATTCATGCATTGTGCAAGTAGTGAAACCTAGGACATATTGGCTTCCTCATATGGGATATGAAGTAGAGGGTGACTTAGTAACTCTACATGCTGATGAATTGTTTTCAAACCCCTTCGACAAACAATCACATAGTTTTGGAACCTATGATGAAGCCTTTTCCAAAATTCAAAAGGAATTTAAGAAACTGGTCATTGAAAGGAAAACAAGGAGAATGCTATCTATCCTAGAGCATAAGTTTGGAAGTGATGAAGCATGAACATCTTGCACTGCTACAACCGAAACTAAAGAACCTTTAGCTAACATTCCTTAAACTCATGGAAAGGTGAAGAGAAAATAGAGAAAACCAGCAGCTAAGGAAATTAAGTCTAAAGTGGAATCAACAAGGAAGAAAGGTCAAAGAACTCCTACTGTAAAGAAAACTTACAAGAGAAAGAAAAAATACACAGAGGAGAAGGATGATAATAAGGAAACTGAAGAGGATGAGGAAGAAAGGATAGAATCAGATAAGGATTCCTTTGAACTAAAAAAGAGTGGTGAGGCAAAGAAGGCCCCTTCTATTGATTATATTGCGAAAGGTATTGTGAATAATGGTAAACTAGTTATAGTTGGTAGATGATACACTTTGGGTAGTGATGAAGACATGAAGAAGTTAGAGGATGCCATTTTATATCATTTTCACAAATTTTGTAGAACACCTTTAGAGATTCATTCTTGCATTCCTCATGAACTATATCAGTTGATTGATGCTACACGGAGCACAACATTGCAGTTGGACAAAGAAATTATGGAAAGTGCACTAATCCAAGTGCAACCTGGAATATGTGTTGAAGATGCTAAGATAATGATTGATGCTCATAAGCATAAATTAAAAATAAAGAGCAGATCAACTAGAAATCTAATTGATGATACACATAATATTCATATTTCACTAATACATTTGGTGCATTAAAATTGAACAAGAAATCAACACCTACTTTTTGGGCTTAAAACCAAACATTTGTGCTTGTATGGTGGTGTAGCTTAGTTCACATTTCAAACTTTTAGAGCTTAATCAATTTACCTTGTGTCTTGAGTTTTGGGTGCACTTGCACAATCTGTTAGATTAGACACCTTTATACTTTTAGAAAGGCCTGTCTAGGGAATGCGCTTCTTCCTCAAAGAACGACCTTAAACCAGTAATCCTTCTGATCAGTATATAAACAAGGCACGAACCAAAGTTCCATCTTATCTAGCCAAGCTCGGGTGAGGTGTGTTGATGATAGTCTAGATTGGGTGAATATCCCTAAGGAGCCAGTGTGGTCAACTAGGTTATTAAGTGAGTCACACACGTACAAACTAATTGGATAGATGCCACAAAACCTTACTAAAACCTTGTTAATTTGAGGCCAAACTGATCTACCTCCGAAAAAATACCTTATTATAGTGCAAGGGGTTGTAGAATTTTCCCCCAAGATTCCCAACATATGTGTCCCAAGGTATTTGTGTAGTGAAAGAGATCTTCACTCCATGGCAACAATACCTGGAAATGACAAAAACATGGGCACCTATGTCGGGGACCTTCATGTCCTAGTAGTGTAGCAATTGCTATGTGAGCTAATGTACATTCAAGCACTAGGCCTATAACATTGTATTCTGAAGCCATTGACCTAGATTAATCTGATTGTTCATTGTTGATACCTCATAATAACATTGCAACTTGAAAGAGTTGTAGAACATACACCCTGTCAAGTCTTCATTCTTCAAAACACAGTGTCTGTTGTGCTTGTTCTTTGAACAGTTTCTAAAATGAAAAACAAACATCCAAACTGTCAAAATGAGTCAAACGTGTTAAAGTCTAGGGTTGTCAACATCAACTGTCTTGCAAATCAAAAACCTTGTTCCAGAAAATCAAAATCGTCAGACAGTGATACCTATCTTCTAGTCTTTTTGAGACTGTTTCCCCTTTACCACAATTGCCTGCATGTTTCTACAATTGATGAATGTTTGCCGCAGTTAACTTGTTTATTGCCACAATCAACCTGTTTATTATTGCAATCGGTGATAAAATACCGCACTCGACCATTCACTTTGTTGCAATTGGTGGAGTTGTTCCACAGTTAATCAGAGATATTTTACACCTGTTTTGACCTAAAAACCTTGAAAATACTCTCCATTTTATGTCAAAGACCAGTGTCTATCCCATAAAAATGTGAAGAACATTGTGTGAATATCTAAACATTAAAGATCACCCCTTCTTTGAAAAGCATGATTATTGTCTAAAAACATTGTTAGTTCAAAAATTTAACTCAAAATATCTCGATCTCATCATCTCAAACATCATCATTATCTCTATCAGTGACTTTGTCCCAGGCAAAGGTCGACAAATCTTATTTTTTTACATCATCAAAAATTTGAGATCAAGATAAATCAACATTTGTCCTTATAATTACCTTTGTCCAAGACATAACTTGGACTGCTTTAGAAAGGTTATCCTTTTTTGTTTGCTTTATATCACTTGTTTTAGTTATAAAATATAGACCACACTATGTCTCAAACACCTCATGGAGGGCCTTACACAAGGTCGGAGGCTAGAACACAACCTGATGAGTCATATATCAATAGATTCCCCATTTGGGAAATAGAGCAAGAGGATGATCCTTTCATAAATACTAGTTCTACTCTATTCATTGAACAACCCCGTGGGTCAGTTTTTTTCCAAATTTTCACAGAAGAGGAGCTTGAAGATATAGAAAAAGATGCTTATTATGCACAAGTAGTTCATGCTATTGTTGAGAGGAACCCCAAACATTTCTTAGCCATGCTAATAAAGAAGGGAGTCAAACTCCCTGCTGAATTCAGTGTGTCGACCATACGACCCGAAAACCCTCTCGCTGGTCAAAACACTACTCAGCCCTCTCAGATACTACATGTGGTTTCTCAAATTTTCCCACCTTTGACAATACCAACATTGGTATAGATGATACCCAATCAAACCAATTATGAAAACCAAGAAAGCACATCTTCCACTCAAAGAATGACAAGCTTGCAACTAAGTGTACCCATGGTCACTAGTATGCCTCCACCTTTGGTCTCATGGCCTGGCCAATCAAGCTCTCATGCTATGCCTTCCATCCCACCAAAAAATAGAAACTATTTCAAAAATATGCCGCTACTACAGTCAATTCCTACTATCCTTGGGACCAACACATCATTCCCTCAGGGATCCATCTTTGCAGGTCTGACTTACAGTCAATGCCCACCCAAGACTACAACTTTTCTCATTCAAAAACTAATCCAACCCCAGCAACAACAACCCCAGCTTCAGTTGCCACAAATCCAACCTTAGGAACAACAACCCCAGATTTAGTAACCACAAATCCAACCCCAGCTTGAGTTGCCACAAATCCAACCTTAGAAGTAACAACCCCAACCCCAACAATATCAACCCCAACTTCAACAACAACAACAACATACCCAACCCTAATATCAAACACATAAAAACCCACCTTGGGCCACGCATGTGCCCCCATTTTAGAATCATGTAGTGGGAAATCAATATCAAGTCCCAAGGATGAGGTCCTATATTCCTACTCAAGGGATGTAGAGGTGTAGCCTCATACGTACTATAGTATAGAGGTATAATGTCACACATCAGCCTCAGTATCAAATATACATGTTGATCCAACAAATGCATACCCTTCAAACCCAAATGATGGATATGAAAAACTAGGGGCAAACTAAGTCCTACACCGCAGAGGATTTATACCCATACCCCTTTGATCACTCTCTTCACATGTCTCCATTCCCAAATCACTTCTTGGTACCAGAATTTGACAAATATAGGGGCAATACCAACCCTATTGAACATATCCAAGAGTTTTTTTCTAGTTGCATCAAAGTCGCACATGATGAAACATACTTAATGCGACTATTCTCACAAATCTTAGCCAGACCAACAATAGAATGTTTCTCACATTTACCTCATGATATTCAGTCTTGGTGTGAATTGGCTGAAAAGTTCATCGCTCACTTCCATCATAACATCGAGCACAAGGTCAGTATCAAGGTCCTTTGCAATATCAAATAGAAGGATGGAGAGTCTTTTTGTAAAATTCCTATAGAGATGGAGGAATACTGCAAACCAAATAATGTATGATGTACCCAAGCAAGACCTAATAGTCATGTTTGTTGACAATCTGATTCCAGACATGTCATTCACAACAAAATTGCAGTTAGCTCTGAACTTCACCCAACTCATCGAACAAGGAGTTCATTGTGAGTAGAAATTAGTCAAACAAGGAATCCTTGCAGATCTGACCCAAATGAATAAAAACAAAACTACAATGGACAAAGCTAAGTGGTGGAACAAAAACAAAAAAGTCACCAAAAATGGTGTCATTGATGTGAAGATAGTCAGCTATGTACAACCCAAAGTGTCACTACAAGGTGCACCTATGGCCAACCAACAACCTACAGTGCCCACTCCACAAGCATACACTCAAAACCAACCTCACCCTGTCCAAGCAGCCACTGTGTCAAACAGTCAGCAATAGACTCAATGCAAACCACAGTTTCAATTCTAGCAGCGAGATTTCACACCATTAGGAGAGCCGATAGAATCAACTTTATGAAAGATGATACAATCCAACACTATCACTCTCCTAGAAATAAGGGAATTTGAACATGGTGCAAACAAACCAAGGTGGTACAATGACAATGATTTTTGCAAGTTTCATCAGGTGAAGGGACACAAAACACCCAACTGTTACCGTTTGAAACATGCTATCCAAGATCTGATTGACACAGGGGTCATTGATGTAAAAAATACCCAAACCAAAGGAACAACTGATCATACGATATTCAATGATACATTTCATGATCACAATAAAGGGAAAGCCTCTGGGTCTAGTGGACCGTCAAAATAGATCAACTATACACATGCAAACAATGATAACATTATCAATTGCCTCAATCCTTTAGATAGCCATGTGGCTACGATCACTATCAGAGACCAAGGTAACAAATGTGATGTAACCACATGTTGTACCAGAGTTGTCTTGCAAGGAGTACCTTCCTCTTCTGCTACACCAGCCAACCCTCAAGCAACCTCAGATCCATAGACAAGCCTGGTGGATCAACTAAAGTGCACACCTACTCAAATCTCCATGTTTGATCTCTTGTGCATATCTTTGTAGCATAAACTAGCACTTGACCAAGCCCTTTAGAATGCAGCTGTCCCAAGGGACATAACCCTTGAGAGCTTCCAAATGATGGTTAACCATATAGCTGCTAACAAACATGCAAAATTCATAGACCGTGATGTGCCGCTGGACAAACCCCTACATAATGATCCTTTGCATTTGCTTGTCTAGGTCCATAAAAGCACTATCTATAGAGTCCTTGTTTGTGGTGGGGCTGGATTAAACATCTATATTCTAAAGTTAATCAAGCAACTAGGCTATTTAGAATCCAACATTGATGTCACAAGGAGGATAAATATTAGAGCTTATGACAAAGAGGAAAGATCTTCTAAAGGTATTATCATTCTACCTATCTGGATTGGTCTAGTCATCAAGAACACTCCCTTCCAGATCCTAGATCTTGAGTTGGGATACAACATGTTACTAGGGAGACCATGGATACATGAGATGCAAGCTATACCTTCAACATACCATCTATGCATCAAGTTCCCACACCAGGGAGAAGAAATCATCATAGAGGGAGATCCAAATCCTTTCCAATACTGTAATGCGGCCCAAATCAACACTGATAACTAGGTACCCTCAAACCAAGATGCAAGCATCCCATCCTCTTTAGATTCAAATCCTAAGGATGTCACATGGAAAGTGGGAAAAATATCCATTACCAACAAGGGTTGTGGTGAATACAACTATGAGGAAGCTTTCACTATCACGAACATGCCTCAGAGCCCAAGAACATATGGCATGCCACAACTGGTTATTATAACAGAAACTCTAGAGCTTGTTCTATTCAGATGTCCACCCATAAATTTTGTAAGATGGGGAGACATTGTAGAAGAAAACCCATTTGAACAAGATATCAATACATGGTTGTACCAAGATCCACAAGAGACACTTCAACAACACCTACCCATATCAAACTGTGGAAATGGTTATATAATGCTACAAAGATTTGGGTATGATGGTACAACTAGTGTGGGGGAAAGACAACAAGGCTTAATGGAACTGTCTCTCCCACCAAATTAGAGAAACAAGAGAGGGTTAGGCTATGGGAAACAAAGAAATAGCCCTATCATCCAAGACATACAAGTTTATCAGGAACAAATAGAAGAGTTGCACAGGGGGCAAAACCCGAAACACATCTTGATAAGAAACATACTACAATAGTTGTTACCCACTAAAGTGGGGATATCTCAAACCCAAATAAACCTCAACATATCCATCGATGATAATGAAGGAAGTGAGACATCTTATGAGTGTTCTAGCGAAACTGACTCCCATGAGTATGAGTGGAGATCCCTTCACGACTCTGAAGCATTGATCTCAGACTATTCCCCTTGGTCAGCCACCACCATACACCATGATGACCTATTTGACCAACTATCCATTAATGACAAACCCTACATCGATAAACATGTCGATAACAATTCCTTAAGTGGTGCATCCACATCATAGTCTAGGTTTGTCATAACCATCTCCATAGTCCCCTTCAACCAAATAGAGTCAACCCAACACAAGGGCCTATGTCTTGTACACCCAGAACTAATAGAGTGGGAACAAAAAGGACCACCTGATATGGATGTCTGAGAATGATGAGGCTATCGTAGATTTCATGGGACTTAGAGAGGGCATTCCATTAGGAGATCATAAAGCAAGTTTCTCCATTAACCTCAATAGATCAACATACTTTAGGGAGGAAGCCCCGCTTTCCAATCATCAAAACAAATTGAAAAAGAAAAAAGAATCATCAGTAAGTGAAAATTGAAAGGCGCTTACTGACACAAAAAATGATAAAAATATAAAACAAGACGTATCTTCTAGTGAAAATCTCACTGAGGCACTAGAAGATGGAAAGAAGGAACTCCTCCCATTGACAGAGGAAAATTTGGCATTATTAACAGAATAAATAGAGGAAGTCAACTTGGGAGATGACAAGAACCCAAAGAACATCTACTTGGAAAAATCACTCACCCCAGAGGAGAGAGAATAGTTCATCAGTTCTTCAAGGAAAGAATGATCAATTTCACATGGTCCTACTCAAATATGCCAGTATTAGATCCAGATCTTGTGCTGCATCATCTCCCATTGCTACCCAATGCCAAAACTATCAAACAAAAGCTAAGAAAGATGCATCCCCATGTTGCATTGCTAGTTAAGGTAGAATTGAAAAAGCTCCTGGATGCTAAGTTCATAAAACCAATCCCATATGCAGACTTGATATCTAACCTGGTACCAGTTACAAAGCACAGTGGTCAGATTTGAATTTGCACATACTTTAGAGATCTCAACATAGCTTGTCCCAAGGATGACTTTCCTTTGCCTAACATTAATATTATAGTAGATCTAACTGTTGGAGATCAAAGGATATCACTCATGGATGGCTTTTTAGGGTATAATTAGATAAGGATCATGCCAGAGGACCAACATTAAACAAATTTCACATGTCCTTGGGGCACATATTGTTGGAATGCCATGCCGTTTGGTCTAAAAAATGCCGGAGCAACATATCAAAGGGCCATGACAACTATCTTTCATGATCTCATCCACAAAACAATGGAAGACTATGTTGATGATATACTAGCCAAGTCAACACTTCGCAAGGATCATCTACAAGTATTGGGACCAATCTTTGATAGAATGCAGGAATACAAAGTCTGTTTAAACCGAAAGAAATGTGCATTCGGGGTCACAATAGGGAAGCTACTGGGGTTCATAGTCTCACATAGAGGCATTGAAGTAGACCCAGAGAAAGTCAAAGCAATATTGGACATGCCACCACCACTGAACCTAAGGTAACTAAGGGGGTTACAAGGAAGGCTCCAAGCAACCAGGTGCTTCATAGCTCAGCTAGTAGACAAATGCCACCCATTCCAACATCTACTGCACAAAGAAATCAAATTCATATGGATAGAGTAATGAAAACAAGCATTCCAAATATTCAAGGACTACCTTCTCAAGTCTCCTATATTGGTGCCACCAGTCCAAGGTAGACCATCGCTTCTATATATCTTGGAAACATAATCAATATTAGGCATACTCTTGGCATAACATGATGACACAAGTAAGGAGAGATCCATCTACTATCTAAGCATAACATTGGTAGGATATGAGCTCAACTATACACCAATTGAAAAATTATGCCTTGCAGTTGTATTCGCTTCACAGAAGCTAAGAAATTATATGTTGAGTCACCAAACAAAGTTGATAGCACATATTGATCGTTTAAAGTACCTCCTAAGAAAAGCAATGATCACCAAATGACTTGCAAAGTGGGTAATGATCTTAAGTGAGTTTGACATTGAGTACGTAGATATAAAGGCCATTAAAGGGAAAGTGATTGTGGACCAACTAGCAGAGGCACCTATTCAGGATTACCAGCCTATCATTTCCAACTTTCCCGATGACTCTATCATGACATTACAACCAGTGATTGAGGGATGGTAACTATACTTTAAATGGTTCATGCAAGAACTATGGTGCGGGGGCAGGAATAGTGCTTATCACTCCAAATAATGGTGCAATTCCAAAATCTTTTAGACTCAACTTCCCCTGCACAAACAACATAATAGAATATGAAGCACTGGTCATCGAATTAAAAACAACAATTCAATGGAGAATCAAGAACCTTAAAGTCTACAAAGATTCCCTGTTGGTCATTAGCCAAGTCAACAATGATTATATGACTAAAGATGAGAAGCTAATACCATACAGAGCATAGATGGAAAGGTTGTGCACTAAGTTCCAATACATCTTCTTCGAGCAAATATCATGAGCTCAAAACAAAGTGGCAGAGGCGATGGCTACCATAGCATCACTGATTGATATGCCAGGCAATGAAACTTAATCACATAATCAACATGCGTCCTTGTTGGTCCTAAAACCCCATGGTACTAAGATGTATATAATTACCTCCAAACTAGTGTCTTACCTCCCAACTTGTCTAGAAACTAGAAAAAGTCCCTCATCCTCCAAGCCTCTAGGTATACCATCCTCTCAACTACTCTATATAGATGAAGTCTAGATGGAATGCTACTATGATTTCTCACTTCCACGGAATCCCAGAGAGCTATGTATGAGGTACATGAAGGAATTTGTGGAACCCACGGAGGTGGCAACAACTTAGCTAAGAAGATCATCCACATGGGATACTATTGGCCCACAGTAGAAATAGATGCAAAAAAATATCTACAAAAGTGTAGGAAATGTCAGATTCATGGAGACCTCATCCATGTACCAACCCAAGAATTAAATCCTATCACTTCACCATTTCCATTTTCCATGTGGGGATTTGACCTAGTGGGAAAAATTACACCATCTTTAGCTAATGGACATAAATACATCATAACAGCAACAAAGTATGTCACTAAGTGGGTGGAAGAAATTCCCCTCACTTACATAATTGGAAAGCATATATCAATGTTCATACTAAACCACACCATCTGTTGATATGGAATTCCTCAAACCATCTTGACAGATCATGGTACACCTTTCCAAAACAAAGATGTTAAAGAGCTATATGAACAGTTCCAAATAAACAAGGGTTCTCTTCATTCTATTATCCTCAAGGGAATGGCCAGGCTGAAGCAACAAACAAGACCATTTTGAAAATCTTAAAGAAAATAGTTAACAAATCTGGGCGAGACTGGCATTTACAGCTTAGTCCTGCATTATGGGCATACAGAACTAGCGTGAGAACACTTATAGGAGCCACTCCTTTCTCCCTAGTACATGGATCAAAGGAGGTCCTACCCCTAGAAGTGGAAATCCCATCCCTGAGGATATCATTAAAGAACCTGATTTCAGATGAAGACTACAGAGTAGCAAGGCTCAGTGAACTGGAACTACTAGATGAAAGAAGACAACATGCATTCAACCACTTAAAAGGCTATCGGAATCACCTTAGAAGGAACTATCACAAGAAGGTGAGGCCACAAACATTTGAGGTAGGAGACCTTGTCCTCATGGAAAATCAAAAGAACTAAGCAGAAAGAGTGAAACCAGGAAAGTTTGAGCCTAACTAGCTAGGACCATATATCATTGTCTACCTAGAGTGGGGCATACCAACTGGAGACACCATAAGGAGATCAAATCCATAGATACATCAACAGTATTCACCTTAATAGGTTCTATGATTTAGGTCTCAATGGTTAAGGCAACTATCTACATATCCAAAAAATACCAAAAAAATAAAAAAAAATACAAAATGTTACCTTGGTGAAAACCTGGCAATCAGGCGCCTTAGTGACAACAAAAAAAAAAGCAAAAAAGTAAAGAGAAACAAAATTTCTCTCTCAATGAAAACCTGGCAAACAGACGCTATTGAGTAGGTACCTTGGTGAAAACCTGGCAAACAGGTGCCAAGTGTTCAAATCCAGCTTCACCATCAATGAACTCCAAAAGCTTGAGCACACTTCAAATGCAAGACTGAATACCCAAGCTATATCCAGAAGTACAATCCCCTCTGAGCACCAACACTTATCCATGGTTAGTACTGGTCCACTAGACTAGGGGACGATTCAAAATGTCCTGAAAAAAATCCCCAAAAAATAGAAAACTCATCAAAAATCCTAGAAAGATCAAATGTCCTACGAAAAAACAATCTTCATCAAAAGCAATAAAAAAATTACAAAATCCCAAGCAATAAAACTGAATCAGTTATCAAGAGAGAAAAGGGCTATCATGCCAAGTCAATCAATGTCACAATCATGAGCTTTGCAAATCAGCATTGGGCCCATATGACACAACTTTATCAATCTATCAAATCTATCAACAAGCAAACTAGCAACCAAGCCAATCTATCAATTGTCACAATCATGAGCTTTGCGAATCAGCATTAGGCCCATCTGACATAGCTTGATCAGCCACAAAAAAGATCAAAATCAATCATATCAATCATCTTACATAGTGATGGATACGCTCAAAACCAGACAGGTCAGTCTTATATGAGTCATCTATTACTGAAACCAAACACACTTGAAGTAATCAAGCCAATCAAGCCTATCAAAAGAGTCGAGCCAATCAAGAGAATCAAACTGAATCAAGGAACCATCAAAAAAATGTTGACTAGGTCAGTCAGTTGGTCATATGTCAGTCTATATTTCACGGTTATGTTCTTACGCTACTCCAGGATCCACCAAGTGAGGAGAGTAGCTATGATAGATCATTAATTATTTTCTTTGATTGTTATATGTTTAATGTTCACTTTGATTTTAGGGCCATGATGATTTAGGATAAATGTGGTAGGCGCTGTCACTTATCTGGTAGCCACACAGTTCCGCGATCTGAGCTTAATCCTGGGAAAGAATTGGACATTCCTTCTCTTTTAACTGCTTGTTTATTTACCAACTAGAATCAAGGGCTCATGGTGCTATTCAGATGGACTCTAGGAAAGTTGGAGTTCTATCTTGGTTTCTATAGTCTTTTCTTTTTGCAATCAAGAGCTCACGATGCTATCCAGATAGAATCTGGGTGTGTAGGAGTTCTATCTTATTTACTTTGGTCTTTTCTTTACGGAATCAAGAGCTCACGGTGCTATCTAGATGGAATTTGGGTGCATAGGAGTTCTATCTTGGTTTCCTTTTTTTTAGTTTATTTAGAGGGAAAAGAAGTATCCAGATGGTCAATATATGGGTGCTTTTGACTTTCTTTCTTTTCAAATAGGGAACATAGCTGAACCCAGATGGTCAATATTTGGGTGCACTAAGTTCTCTTTCTATTCAATCTCTCCACTCCTTCCGATTATCAAGAGGTCATGGTGGTATCCAGATGGTATGTGATCTGGATGCATTGGACACTCTTCATAATTTCATAAAAAGATGCAATGATGACAAATATTGGAAACAGGGGCAGCGACTTGGGACACTCATCTTTTCTATCAATTCATATCTACCAAAAAAAAGAAAAATTCCTTTCTATCATTCCATATCTATCAAATCAATCCCAGAGAGTATATTTCCAAACTAACTTCCTTCTAACTAACACATGCATTACTCAGATATTTTGCACATAATAGATTTCATTCATTCGATTTAAGTGCATCAGAAAAATGAAAAAGCATAGCAGCTGCATACTTGGTAAATCATAAATCACATGCATCCATAAGCATTTCATATAAACAAACATTTCATTTCCACCATCATGCATAAACATGTTAGTATCATAGGAAAATCATATCATACATCTAAGAGTCTGCATAATATAATCACATTGCATAAAGCATTTCAACATCTAAACATAATCATGTAGAAACCATACATATATGAAGTAAATCAATAGATGCATCTCATATAATCCAAATATCTGAGTATAATGAATGGTCGCAAGTCTGAACACAAGGAGGTAATAAACATATATATCAATAAATATTAGTGTGTTAAGATACAATAATGGATAAGCTTTAGAGTATATCAAAGGAACATCACTACAAAAATGGTACATGATAAAAAAGAGGAAAGGTATCAAATCAACATGTGCTACCCCACCTTCACCACCATGTGTATGAGGGGGTGGCATATCAGATGCAGGTCTCTGTGATGAACTAGGAGCACCAACACCACTACTCTATGACCTCTTCTCCCTAACGGATCTCTATGAGGCTATATAGTTGGGAACCCTCTGCTCTGTAGGAACTGCACCCTCATAGTGGCACATCCAGTAGTCAATCTCCCTATGAGCATCACACCTAGATCTATAGTATAGGTCCAACACATCCCTATGTGAGGCATCCTATACACTATCAATAAAGGATCAAATCTCCACTCGAGCCTGTCGCTCTCTAGGCTCCGCTGCAGTCATCTTGGCCTTGGCCGCTATAACCCTAGCCTCCAAAGCAGTGGCACATGCATCAGAGGAAGCAAGTCTGGCTTGTAAATCAGAAACCTGATGTGTGAGTCTCTCCAGATTGGAAGGATCTATGTCCATCCCTCTCATGGCCACATTCATGTCCCCCTCCTCATCTCTATCACCCAATCCCTCATCACCCCTCCCCCTTACCACCCAAGAATCCTCATCCTCAGAAACCTCACCAGTACTGCTGCCTATACTACTACTGCCGGTGGAGGAGGCCGAACCTGCACTGTCTGCATAAAAGGCATCAATGTCTATATCACCTATCTCAACATCCAAATCCTCAGCAATAACTCTATCCTCCACTCTCAGGGTGAACACAACACTAGTATGTCAACATACTCTCCACACTAACTGAGGTACCTCCTCCTCCATCGCCTCCTCATCCTCTAAAATGACACTCAATCTAACTCTCTAAGTACCACTCCACCCACCCCTCATCTGAACCCCACCACTAGCACCCCCAGGACCAGGATCAACTCCACCATCATCTCCCCTCCCCTATCCCCCATCTCGGCCTCTATCTCTACCTATGTCTCAACCCCCATCTCTCCCTCTGTCTTGAGCACCCCTACCTCACCGTACCTGTCAGTGCCTCCTCATGGTAGTCCTACAAATGTGATGAGAGACATCAGTAAGTGAAACAGGACGGGTGTGTGCCCACCGAGCATCATACTGGGGAGTGGTGCCTACAAAATGATCAAACTCAAATATCAGTACCACATTAGATAAAGCAACAAGTATCATAAAGTAGATAAACTAAGAGAGTAGTAGGGAAACTACACAAAAATCATTGTACAAACATACCTGCATCTACAGTGGCATATCACCATGTCCATGGAATAGGAAGTAAGCCCACAAACTCAGTCCACGCAGAATCAAGTGAAACAACACCACCCTAGACTGCAGTGTCCCTCGACCTATGAGAAAAATAGGCATAAGTATCAGACACATCCTGCCGCTCTCCAAACTATCGCAACACCCTGTCGGTGTTGTGAAAATCAATCATATGTACATGGTCAGTTAAACACCCAATCAAGTATCTCTGCTGATGAAAAAATGGAAGATGGATATCCTCTCCATCCCACATAGGGCACTCTCTATACTGTCTCCAAATGAAATAGGGCATCATATCTAACTGCTGACGCCAGTACAACAAATGACCCATGCGAGTCTGGAAAATGGCTCCATCATACATAAAGGCATAAGGCCTGTCTACAGGTAGATCATGAGAACCAATGGGATGACACACAACAATGTGCTCCCATGTCCATATCTAGAGAAGGGTAGCACCACAGCCGAGCGACTTACCATTAAGGTAAGCCACGTAAAACATATGATAGTGCATGTGAGCTAACATGCATGGCCCCCATGCATATACAGTATGATCATGGACCATACTCTGCAACATAGAACCAAAGCCAACAGAGAATCCGTGGTGGCATCGATCAGGGCATAAGATGCCACATATCAAACTACCTAATAAGGTAGACAATCTACCAAGGCCCAAGCCAAATCGGGACCATGGAATATCATTTGGACCAGAAAAACCAAGCTGATCCCAAGGCAATCTAGATAACTCAGTCAAAGCAACAATACTAGGTCGGGTGGCATACTCAACAAGTGCACCCTAGATCAGAAGCTGAAGAATGCAGTAAACATCCTCCAATGTCATAGTACACTCTCTAGCAGGTAACCAGAAAGTGCATGTCGTAGAATTCCATCGCTTTATAAGAGCCAAGATCAAACCCCTATTGGTTGTGATCTCTGGCATATAACAAACCCAATATAACCCTAACTCTCTAAGAACTTACCTCTATCCTCAGAGAGATGGAATCTATACACAAGTCCTGTCAGTCTAGAATCTCGACAGTGCAGAATCCTCCCGATGAATTGCACACAGAAATAAATCAGAAATATATCAGTATCAGTCATAGAGAGAAGTGTTAGAAATTAGCATAAGCAGAAATGAGACCAAGCAAATCCAATAAACAGATAAAAAGGCAATTGCGACAATAAACCCTACAAGTGCGGTACTTTTATGCGATTGTAAAATAAAAAAGGCAAATGCAACAAACAAAATGCAATTACGGCATGCAAATCCAAAAAATTTGACTCTCTTATCAATTGCGGCTCATAGTCGACAATTGTGGCAAAACCGCAAGTGATTTTGGCAACCTTTGCAAAAGGACAAAAAACAAAATATTTTCAAAGTGAAAAATAAAGGCATTAATGACACACAAGAAAATAACACTCATCGAATGTCCTGCGCCAGTTGGCCTCTGATACATCCGGACTCGGTCGGAAATGTGGGTAAATCTAGGTAAGCCTGCCATCACATGAAAATAGGAGAAAAAAACAAAGAAAACTAGCAACAAACTCACCAAGATACCAAGATCTCCAAGAAGGAAATGTGACAAATGCAGGGCTCTCTTGGCTATTTATAGGGAATTCCAAAAACCCTAATTTCTCTAGGAAGCTCAAATTTTCTTCTTGGTCCCCAGAAACTTTGACAATCAATATTAGGGGCAATATAACACATTTTTCAAATCAGTCAGCTACCCAGATTTAGAAATTATAGTTTCAAAAATTTAACGCCCATGTCGCGACTTTTCGCTCAAATTTGTTGAGGGGGCATAAATACACCTACTATCACCGGGGTAAGCTGGGGCAAGATCAATATCAGAGAATCTTTGACACATAATGACAAGTCACATTGCATCAAAGAGGGGCAAATGTAGACACCCTAAAATGGACAGACTTGCGACTTGACATTAACAACACTAATTTTCATCTATTAATTAATGGTTTTTTAAATCGTTAATTAATCATCTATTTTCTTCTAAATTCATTCCCCAAATCATCTAATCAAATTCCTAAAATTAATTAAATAATTAATTTTATTTCATTAATTAACCTTAATTGATTAATTACCATTAATTAATTAATAAAATTCAATTTCCTATAGTTTAAATTGAAATATTTAAACTTACTAATTAAATTATTCCAATTAAATTAATTTCAATTAAATTAATTTAATTTCATCAAATAAAGCAATTCTAAATAAAAAAGAATTCAATTATCTCACATGTTGAAAACTTTAATTAAATAAATGAATTATATATTCATTTATCTTCAAAGAGATAACTCCAATCATATCACATTCGTTACTCCACCCATCTCTCCAGTTCACATGGGTAACTCCACCCACCTCTTTAGTTCTAAAAGGTAACTCACAATTAGCTCTTCAGTTAACCAAACTCTATCTCCTCTTTACCAATTGAAGAGGTGGAGTTTACTGATGGCTTCTCTAGTTTCTTTTAATCTCAACCGTTCATCTCCCTATCTCTGGGATTTATCTCAACCATTCATATCATCCCCAATTCCTATATAATAAACCCTTCATAACCATTTGAAGGATCCAGGATTTCAAGCTCTCATCTGCCATTACTCCGTCAGTTTGGTTTTAGCATTCAAGCCATCTTGCGATCACACACACTCATTTCAAGTATCAAATTCTCGACGCTTCTCAAGTCATAGACGCTACCCACACCAATACTGAGCATCAAAAACATCATTTCAGAAGGAGTAGAGAGAGACAATAGAAGCTTCAAGCACTTTGGGGTTTGCATTCATTTGTTTTCCTTTCATTGCTTGTACATTTTATTGGTTACATTTTAAGTTATTCGTTATTGGTATCTTTGTGTATTTGATTTCTATCATTGTGAACCATTGCTACTAACCCCCGCCTTTGGAAAGCTTCAGAACCATGAATCATGAAAGAGAGGCATACATTTTGGTGAACCTGACATGAAGTAAACAACCCAAATATCTCTTGCAGATGACAGACAGAGTTGATCATCCACGACCGTACGATTTCTTACCAGACATGAGCTCTCTAGATAGCATGGAAGAGCTTGCTTCTAGTATGATTGTGAAAATAAATGCTTTGGGATACTTGCAGAAGGCATGGGAAACATCCTTGGATTCAACAAAGATAACTTCAAGGTTATCTTTGACAAGATGTAAGTAAGATTTGTTTTAGTCTACATATTTTAGTTTTTGTACCTTTGGCATTGTTGTCAAAGGGGAGTATATGTATAGGGAGTATTAGGATAATTAGGCTATATTAGTCTATGGTATATAATGATAGGGAGTCATAAGTTGGTATATATTATTTTTCTATGATCTTCTAGTATTGAGATTGTGATTGCATGATTGTAAGCAGTTAGCATGTGTTTGCCATCAATGCCAAAGTGGGGGATTGTTGGTATTTTGATGGAGATTGTTGGTATTCTGATGGATTTTGAGGTGCATTCATAGGGAGTCACTTATTTGGTTTTCATTGATGGAAATTAATCTATTACAATCATGAAATACAACATGTAAAGTAAAGACACAACCAATAAGAAGGTAATACAAAAAATTGGCTAAGTGTAGAAGATCAGTAGACAGTGAGAACATCACTTTGGTGGCGATCATGGTAGAAGTTGAATAATGAGGAGTGGTCATAGATAAAATAGTAACATGTTTAGATTTCAGTGTGGTTCTAACCACAACTCATAGATCACAGATGGTAAATCACAGATCAGTGAGCGATATAGTATGTGTGATGATATCTAATGATGTGATGACATGGAATAAAGGTTATAGATTTAATTTTTTGACATTTATGTGATCAATGAAATAATTTAAGATGGATTCGAGGTGTTGCATTGGAGAAGTCAAAATGTGTTTGACTACTTTGGAGATATAACTTACAGATCTTATCTTGATCTAATGCGGTCATGATAAAACGTCTTATACATCAAGACTATCACTTTGGCATGTGGTGCTTTCACGGGAAAGTATTAATTTTTGGCGTGTTTGATGTTGATGCAAGTTGTGTATATATTGGGAACTACTCATATTAAAAGGTTGTTGTTGTGGGTGATGCAATTATGGTTTTGAGATTTCAATTTGAGGTTGCGATCAGAAAGCTAATAGATAGGGAGAATAGAGCAGTTATAGAGTACAAAGAACATATTGGATCTGAAAAGAAATCAATGCTACATCCAAATCACTCATCTTGTTGTCCCCTAATAGTTGCAACACACAAAATCCCTTAACCAGGTGAACTCTAATAGGTTCTTTTTGTAAATCCCTTAATTGGGTGAAATCTTAATTAGGGTTTGAAATCCTCTAGGGAGGTAGATCATAACTAATTTGATTGTACTCCAAACAATGGACTAGTTAGTCACTCCTAACAGGGTGAGCCCTCAGAAAGGGTGATTGTAACTCCTAATAGGGCAAACTCATTTATTGCAGTAGTGGGCATGTGGGTGTCATCCTCACCGTAGTTTTATCCCTCTAACCAAGGGTTTCCATGATAAAATATCAGTGTCATGTGTGATGAGTTTAAGGATACTTGATATTCCTTTCTGTTATGTGTTTGCATCATTTATATGCTGTGTGGTTTGGAAATTAATTCTACAGTTATTTAGATCAGTGGTTGAATTTGTTTATTACCTATTTGTATAGATTCACCCCTCCTCTCAGTACCTAATAATTCCAAAAATCTCGTTCCAAACCCCCCACCAATTTTGCCAAATTCCCCTAGAGAAGGGGTATAGGAGGACAATACTTAAAGAGTATTCTTCATTGTTATTTCACACAACACACATAGGGCCCTGAATTCCTCTCTTTTTCAAATTATCCCAAGTGATTCAATTGATATGAGTAACTAGCCAAATGAAGAAGTTGCATTTTGGCCAAGAAAACATGTTCTACACCTATTTATGTTGACTACACCCATATGTTGAGAGGGTGGGAGGGGGGCTTGGCGGTGAATCGACATCCATAAATAAAAATCACTATTATGAACTTTGTCCTTTGCACCTTTCTCCCACACAACATCATATTCATCACTCCTCACTATCACATACAATTCTCATTAAGATTGTTCATATATATACCATATGGATCACACAATAGGGAGACCCAAAGGAGGGTGTAACGTATGGGCACAAGGTTGGCCAAAATCCTTGAACAAAAATAATATGCAAAAGGAAATGTGGAAATCCACACTAAGCTGACACACCTTTCAAGAAGTATTCAAGAAACTTCTTCAAACAATGCATGTTACCGCATATAGAAATTAGCTAAGGAAACACACAAAGGATTAGCTCCATACCCAAAATAGGTCTCTGATCCACTATCAAAGAATTAATATAATTATCACGATTGTTCTTACATATTTATAAGGTAAGTAAGACTAAAAAACTAATCCACACCACAAAAGACATCTGAGACACAGTCAAAACAGTAGTAACAAACTAGTTGATACCATCTGAACCAAACTGAGCACCACTAGACAAGTAGTAAATCCACTTTGAATTTTCTTAAAAATATTTGCATACAGATTCAATACATCTACATTGTCATTATTAAGACAAAAACCACATATAAACTGAAAGCATTGAATTGTACCACGTAACCATAAAACTGAACAAGGAACACAATGACATTATCACAAGAGGACTAAATATAAATAGGGACTCCTCATCACTATCGTAACAATATCTAAAATACACCAGAATTTTGTATCATTAGATGAACATCTTTTAGACCAAGGGAACTACAAGTGTATAGTTCACATATGATATATACTAAATCATATTCACAAAAGGATTCCACCATGATTCCTACTATCCAAACCTTCCAAAATTTCAACAAAACCTAACAACATCAGCACAACCAAATTACCAACAAATATGTCACTAATACATCAACCTTCCAACTTATCATCAATACTTCATCCTTCCAACAAATTTGACATCAATGACAACACATATCTATATTTGCAACAATATCTCCCTCTGTCATTGATGGAAACACTTGTAAACTTCAACAAAAACCTCTCCCCATTTGACATAAAGGACAAAGGGTAACCCTAAAATGTTTCACCAATTTTTTTTTCTCCCCTTATTGTGACAACCTTCAAAGATATGTACAAACATTTTCATAAAAGAAAATAAATAAACATCAACTAACTAGCTTCTTGGGCCAAATGTTTTTGAACTACTTCAAACCAACAAGAGTAATATTCCAATAATGCATAGTAGTAGAAATAATCCTACTATGACATTCACACTGAACCAACCAACTTTCTTTATCTTCTTCAAAATTGACACTTTGCATAAATTATTCTATGTCAACAAGCATCTTTATGAAAGTAGACTACCAAAATCCCCTTACTTGACATATTTCTAATCACAAAATAATTTTCTATATACATCCCCTTGACCCTGCAGCTCAAGTATTTTTTTCCTTACATCTCCACATTTATCATTGTAAATATCAAAAGATTGGGCAATTTTTGCAATCTGAGACTCAAAGGAGCCTAAATTTTCTTTGAGTTTCTTTATGTGAGTAGGCCAAAAAAAAAAATACTTGTACAGATCAACAACTTTATCGATTCTCTTTTTGTAATTCCTAATTGCATGGCTTACCTTCTGATGTGACAATTTTAATTTTACCATTATGGACATCTATTTCATCAAGTCTTATGATCCTTCACTTTCCTCAACGAACTCCAATTTTTTCTTCTCTAGTACATTATCTTCCTCAATATAAACATCTACAGGAGTAGACAATTCTTTCTTCACAACAACATCACTTTTCACAGTTACTATATCACTGCTCTTTTCCACTTTCATACACAAAGCTTTGATCTTTGATTTCCTGGCAGAGGAGATCTATGCAACCACAGATAGTAAACTTCTTGATTTCTTCCTTCTCACAAAAAATATCTGACTCTTAACAATTTATTCAAATGTTCCAAATTTCTTCATTCCTAAATCTTTGGACAACTTTAGTAGTACTTCTACAATAGACACAACCATTTTTCTATTACTTCACAGGGCAAAAAAGATACCCATGAAGACCTTGGTTCAACAAATTCCATAAAATAGTTTTCTTTGTCCATTAAAAAGGTAATTTCATCTTTGAACCATTCCACAACCATTATAGGTATTCAATATCCGACAAACATGTCCTTCTAGAGACCCAATAAAATTTTTAAGACCAAATCACCGCTATTATTCATATTATCCAACCAACCCTTAATCTATGCTCCAACAGGTATGAAACACTTACATGTAACATTCTTCTACTCCAGAAAAGCATTTAGAAATAAAAAATTCAAGCATAACATAAGTGATCCATACTTGAAGGCATACATTTCTTCTTTAGTCTTCTGCATGTTATCCATTAATTGCCATCTCAAGACCTCACACATATCATATTGCCTATTTTCCTTCAACATCTAATTATTGTCAAATACAATGGTAGAAGTGAAACCTTTTGTGTTTTAGTAATAAACTTCATATGAAATTCCCATAATTTCATATCTTACACCGGGGTTTGTAATTGCATCAATCCTCAAGGCTCTCTTATCATAAACAACACCAATCAACATGAAAACTTACTCATTCTTCATAGAATTCAAAATAGCAACCGCTCCACTTGAACACAAAATAGTTACCATCCCCAGAGCATCCTTTGAAGTTAGATATGACTTATCCAACTAGAGGAGTTCACCATGCATTCAACTTAGTGAAATCCTTACTACGTATTCATCAATAAACATCAAAAATCATTCCAAATATCCAGCCCCATGTGCCCTAGAATTGTAAATTCACTAATCAACACTTGTGAATCAATAATGAGGAATTTACTTTTTAAATCAATCAATTTTCCATGGTCCTATTCTTATAATGGTGCACCAATGTAGCAATGTGTGTCTTCCCTATGAAAAAATCTATTGGGAACCGTCAAAGATGTGCCATCAATATTTCTCGTCGAGGGTATGAATGGGTGTATTTCAACAACATGTCTAGCCTCATCCAAAACACTAATGAAACTTGGATTTCCCATATCAATGAGTTTGAAAAATAAATACCTTTTTCATTGTAAGCACAAGTCGTAAAATTTTCTCCAAAGCACTTCTTCTGTGAATAGATGGTGAAATAAATTTGAGATTTGAATATATGCACTTTACCAAACTAGAATTATTGAAAAGTTGATATACAAAACTCCATTGAATCAACAATCATCTTTTTGGACCACCAAAAATACTTGGAAGCATCTGCAGACAAAAATTTAGCATCCAATTTCAACATGGGGTCATCAGTCCTTAGTGTTGGGATAATGGAGAGGTGTGTACTGAGAGGGGAGGGGTGAATCAGTACCCTTAAAAACTTTCAAACTAATCTTTGTAACAAAATGTTCTGTAATAACCGACTGAGTAGATTACATATACCAAACATGTAATATCACTACTAAAATGTAAATGCATGTAAAGTAAACAATACACATACATGAAAATGAATACACATGATACTAGTATTTTGGTATCGTATAAAACCCCTGTTAGAAGGTAAAAACTATGGTGGGGATGAGACCCACAAAACTTCACTATTGCAGTAAATAAAGTAGCTTGTTAAAGCTTATAAAGATTGATCACTTTTGATGATCTTACCCCGTTAGGAGTAACAATGAGATCGATTAGATCTACCTTGTGAGAGGATTTAGCAACACAAAGTATGTGTGCACTTTGTTAGGATATTTACATAAAGACGGTTAAGTCTACTCTGTTAGGAGATTCTAGAGGTCTATTACAATTGTTAGAGAGTAACAGAATTGTGATATGAACAAATACAATCTCTATATTGTGGATACAAATCCTTTAAGTGCATATAAAATGTCTCACCTTACTGTAAATGATAATACCTTCTGCTCTATTCTACTTGGTAGCCTTGCCTCTATTCTAAAAATTGATTACTACAATGTAGTCATTGTCCTAAAACCCTTGTCTAATCTCTGTGTCCATAGTATGGAGGCTACTTGATCATTACTTGATCAACATACATTAAAAATGAAATCTTTACATTATATATCAAACCTTATGACCTAATTAGGGTTTTACAAAGTCTTACATAACCTAAGATCAATGGTGTACATAATTTACCTTGATCATCTAAACATAGGAGATATAAATAATTAATGTTGTGAATCCGTAATTAATGTTCTCCTCAATCATTTTAAACCGTTATCCAGGTCGGCAAAAAGTTGTTACCGAGATTGATGTGCCATAAATTTTTTTTATCGGCCTCTGGTCCACTCAGTAAATATTGTCTCTCGGTGCTTGGTGTTTTCTGTGTATCTCGGTTATACTATGTATCTTATTAAAGTCTCTCTTCTCAGTGATCATTGCACTCTGTTAACTCTATACATGATCAATGCACTTGGTTAACTCTATACTTCAGTGATCATACCGACTTTTCTTTTTTTGACTCTATTACCGACTGTTCATTTGTGTGCATGGATACTAATGACAACCTTCAAATCTTATTTGGAGTAATATTCTCCCCCTTTGGAATTAGTATCAAAAACTTATATATGTAGAACTTGTATATGTAGATGTACACACACTATACATAGTGACTCCCCCTTTGTACATGCTCGATATATGTATATGAATCCCCCTGATTATAGTTTCCCCATTTATAATACATATATACATATATTTCCCCCTTTTTTGAAAATAATGAAAAAATAATAGAACTTACAATTTATTTAAAATGTTAGGATGGGCTTGCTTGATATTTTCCATTAGCTTCTCCCATTTCTCTTTTAAATTCTCAAGGGTCAATAGCTCTAAGTTTACCTGAGCATGTATATCATATATGCTTTCGGTGACTGACAATTCTGGGGTGGAAATCAAGTTCTTTGCCAATGTCACATGTTTCTGGATCATATCCAAATGTGGTAGTAACATTGCTTGTAGCTTAGTTACTTGTTCTCTAATTTTGTCCTCTTCTTTCTTCAAATCTAGCCTCAACCGCTAGTTTTGTAGAGCCTTTGTGTAATGCATCTGCAATGCATGTTGCTTGGTTGATAGACTACTAGCACTATCTTTTAGATCTTGATCTAATTTCTTCATCTTTTCACTAATCTCCATAGTGAAGTGATCTAGAGTGCATAATTGCTGTAGAATTGTAATGGCTTCAGATATAATAGTTTCTAATCCATTTACAAATTCAGACAAAGTTACCTTGTTTACTGCCACTGCCTGGCTGATCTCTTCAATAACCTTGTATTGTTTCTTCTTTTCATCTCTCTCTTCCAATTTCTGCTTGGCATCAATGTCTGGTTTGTTAATTTCCTCGGTGACCAATGAAAGTTGATCGAGTATGGGGGCTACTTCATCAATGTTTACATTAGGAATAAATTTCATTAGTATCTCCTTGGTGGTCTCTAGCACCTGTGTACTTTTGCGTTCTTGCCTCAACTTATCCTGTGCTACTTTTTAGGTGCAGAGTTCACCATACCTTGTTAAAGCTTCAGGGTCAAGTGCCTATGGATCATAATCAAGAATGTCAATGATTTCATCAAGTTTCACGGGACCCTTGCTTCCTTTCTTCTTTTTCTTCTTCTTCTTCTCTTTTGTGCTCGATGAAGGAGATAGTGTCAATACTAATTGAGCCTTTTTCTCAGTTTCTTTCTTGGTTGGCTCGCTTGGTGTGATTCCCTATGAAGGTGCCTCAGTAGCTGACCTAGTGTTTGTAGTAGAAGTATCTACTATATTTTTTGTATTTTTAGTGTTACCTTCACCTTTGTCTGCTGCATCAATGGTATCTTTAGGTGCATCACCTTGTGTTGTTCCACCACTATGCTTAGTCTGTGTACCTTGTGTATCACCCTTATCTTCATTTGTGTCTGTAACCTGCTCAGGTGTCTTCTATTATGGTTCACTCTCAATCTCAATAGCTTGTACCAAAATAGGCAAATGGCCTGGTACCATTACTCGGGTGACCTATGTTGTGTCTTTCTCACTTATGGTCTTAGTAGCTCTGATTATCTCATCTTCTTTAGCATTATCATTAGGATCACCTTTAGTTATGTAATTTACTGTGATCTCTAGATGTCTTATATTTGTCAACAGTTCAGGAATACCATCCAGTACATTGTCAAAATTTGCATCATCAATTATGATTGGTTCTGTACTTGGTCGATGTCCCTTAGTATTGACTGTAGATGCAATATATGTTGCTTCCTCGACGTCCTTGGTTTCCTCAGGTGGATTTTTTAGTTTGTTCCATATTTGGGTTCTCTCTATATCCACTTCCTTCAAATTTCCTTGTAGGATATTCAATGTCTGTGCCTTCTTAGGAAATTTCTTGGCATACTATTGCATAATATCATTGATTTTCTCTACTTGACAATCAACTTTAATTAGAGTAAGAGATTCCTCTCTCATCTGTTTCTCAGTGGTGAGTGCATATGACCACCAGGCTAATATCTTATCATATAATTCAGAGGGAATGTAAGTAGAAAATTCAACAAGGACTTGTTTGAAGTTGATCATCATACCTATTATTGCTTCTTCAAGTTTATCTTTGTGCTCGGTATTTAGATCTACATATGCATGTATCTTAGGATTTCCTAACCATCCAGTTGTTCTGATTGCCTCTGCAATTTCATTAATAGTTTGTGGCGCTTTGTTCTGCACAACCTTAAATTGATGAGGATTGTTTTTAGAATCATCCTTGTAATCCTTGTTCCTCACATATTTATTTCTTTGTCTCAGTGCAAGATTCTCGGTAGTGCCCTTCTATTTTCTTGTTTGATATGTGAATTTTGGCAAGGGCCTTGTTATCTTTGCAACTCCTTCCTTTAAAGGTGGTTAAAATGTTGTCACCGATTGTGATATTGTTCTTGAGGGTGACTCAGTATTTATTATTTTGCCCTTTTTGGCCTTAGGTGCCTCAATTTGTGCTTCATCAGACTTAGTGGCATCAACATCTTGTTCAGGATCATCATCTTTACCGACTGAGGTCTGCACCTTGGTATCATCAACTGACTTATCCAATTATTCATCAGTGATAGAAAATTTTCTTTTTAAGGTCTTCACAATCTTAGTCTTCTTTCTTCCCATCTTCTCAACCTGTAAACCAATAAATATTTGAGTTTGTGCTTCTTCATACGTGCCAAATCTCATGGAATATTTGTCAATTGATTCATTGAGTAATTTTTCAATAGCATCAAAAGGAATGTCAATTTTGAGTTCATAATCCATTGGAGGTAGCCATGTTGTCCTCGGTTGTACTGATTTTATAAGTGTAGTATCTGTGTCAACTATAAAACAGATTTCATCCTTGTATTTTTCTACCAACTGTACTAGAATACATGTTCTCTTTTCCATCCTAGCTTTGAACTTAAAAAATAATCATTCATAACTGGTTCAAAATTTGTGCCTAAACTTGTAATAAAATCACCGAATTGCAATGTAATCGGTCGGTTGGTCTTCCATTTCATAGTACCAATGGAGGGAAATAAATTATGCAGATAGAAGAATGCGCATAGAAGTAGTGAACCAAAATTACTTGTATTTGATCTTGTTGATCTGATGGTTCTCATATTCTCTTCATGTTGTCTCTGTAATAGCTCAGTGATGTCAAGTTGTAAACCTTTCTTTACAATTTTGTAGGTAATGTCAACAACTCCACATGCTACGTTGTTCAGTCTTCTAGACTAGAAAATCTTGTATCCAATAACATAAGCACCAAACCTAAGTTCATGATCACTGATTGAGTTGATTTTTAGACCTCTTCCATCCCACTAGGCTCCTATTAGATTTTCTATCTCAGTTCTGGGTGGGTGCCTTAGGGCTTTTGATTTTTCAGAGATGGGATACCCAGTTACTGCGTGAATAACATCTTTGGTTATTGTTTTCAGTTCATCTAGCTAGAGCTTCCCATCATGTACTCTTCTCAAAACAATGCAGATCCACTCAATTTGAAAAACCTTCAGGAAATTTAGGGCATTAGTTAACCCTTTGACCTTCATATGTTTATGATCATCTTTTAGTTTCCCATCTGTGCATAGTGACTAGTATGTAGATATAAGTTCAAAATCCCCTATCTCACCTATCTTACAGTGAATTTATGCACACACATCTTGAACTAACAGAACCCTAGGCGGAATCAATGAAAATGCACCTTTTTATTAGGTTGGGCTGCAACCTACGGATGTATCTTGTAGTTCGGTTTTGTGCAAGTGGAGTTCTTAACAAGAACAACCTTTTTCTCTTTCTCCATCTTGGACTTCATAGTTTGAGATGAGGATGCCATGATTTATGATTTAGGGTTTTCATGAAAGTGTTCGAATGACTCAGGAAGTGAAAAATGCGTAATGACTAACCTCTTAGCTACTCAGAATACACTTAGAACCTCTGTAAAATCCACAAAATACACTGCTACAAATTTTCTCTCTGTTTCTCTGCTCTGCTCTATGATCACTATGTGAACAAATGAGTTCACATCGATTGAATTTATACTAAATATATTTTAGCTGGCACAATAAATGCTCACCACCAACCACTTGGTAGAAAAACATGATGCTTGGTTAACACTAATGATACTTCATCTCAGTGAGTGTGACAAATGCTTGGTTTCCATAGCAACTCGGTTGTCTCTCACATATTCATCGACTGACATTACTAACTTGGTAAATATTAACCGACTCAACTAGATCAAAGTAATCAAACATGTAATACCAAAGTGCATCTTAGTTCATGCTAATTTTGCATTTGTACAATGAATATAGGAACTAGTGTAAGATATAGCTTTGTAAAACATAGTTCCATACCTACTTATATTGATCAGGTGGAGATGGTGGAAACACCTAATCCATCATATGAGGTGTCACCGAATGTCATGCTTGGTCATGCGTCAACATTTGAAGCTCTTCTCCACTTTTGATTTTTGATTCTCATGATTTCTTCAATTGTATTTCCATTTCCATAAGTATTTATTTAGTCTGTGCAATCTCTGCTTAAGTGACCAACTTTGTGACAATGAGAACATGTCATTCCAGAGTTTGACTAATTCTTAGAATTAGTTCTCCATTTTCTCATACAATTTTATGCAATATGTCCATATTTACCACATGGTGTACAACTACCCCAAGTGTTGTAATCCCATACATAAGCATTACATTGTCTTCTCAGTTGATTTACCTTTTCTTGTCCTTTAGGATTCCAGATTTGCTTTGCATTATTCCTGCACGCTTGTGATGTATGACCATGCATGTTGCAATTTTGACAGTATTTATCCATGTATGGTTTCTTCTGTGGTTTGTTCAACTTGGATATGCATTCACGTGCTTGATGTCCATGCTTATTATAGTTATAGCAACTTCCAGTAAATTTAGGAGGGTTTCTAAGAGTACCTTTTGCTTTTCTTCTGCAAACATTTGATGTGTGGCCTAATTTTCCATAGTGATGGCAAGAGGGATTCTTAGGCTCTGGACTTGAGTAAAAATTCCTTTGTTCAGCTTGATTTGATGATTCTCCTTGCCCAGTATACCCTAATCTGCTATTGTTGTTCAGTCTTCTTTGATAGTTCATAAATTCATCCATTCTCTTAGTACTTTCTTCATATCTCTTAATCAATTCATTATGTTGTTGTAAAATCTTCAATTCATTTCTCAATTTTTCATTCTCTTCTTTCAATACACCAATGTCCTCTATTCTTCTAGAAATCTTAGTATTCACTCAGTTTGCCTCATGACTCATATCAAACACTTGATTGGTGATCTCAAAGTAATGTTTAGTAAGTCTCAATATCTTAGATTCTTTTTCCTATAATTTTTTAGTTGTCTGTCATCTGTCATCAATTGCCATGTTTCTATCTGGTTAAAATTTCTTTGCATTGTTCAAGACTTCAACTATTCTAACCATTTGTGTATCTTGACCGATCTATAGTGCTTTCACTTGTTTAGTAAGTTTTTTATTTCTCTCAGTTAGCTTTGATATGATTCCTTCAGATGCATCAAATATGCTACCAGATTTAGATCCAGATGTGTCAAATGGGTCATGAATCTCTTCTTCCTAATAATCAGTCTCATGACAAAAAAGTGCCATGTTCTTTCTCTTAATCAACATCTCCCTAAGTTTCTCTTTAGCTTCCTTGTATTGTTCGACATAGATCTGCAACTGTAACTTCTGATTTTCAATGGTTTTATCAAGTGTATACCTTTCCATTATAAGATATTTTCTCTTCAATGATTAAACTTTCTAAAAAAGAGAACTAGCTGTGATACAATTGTTGGGATAATGGAGAGGTGTGTACTAAGAGGGGAGGGGTGAATCAGTACCCTTAAAAACTTTCAAACTAATCTTTGTAATGAAATGTTTTGTAATAACCAACTGAGTAGATTACATATACCAAAAATATAATGTCACTACTAAAATGTAAATGCATGTAAAGTAAAAAATACACATACATGAAAATGAATACACATGACACTACTATTTTGGTATCACATAAAACTCCTGTTAGAAGGTAAAAACTGCGATGGGGATGAGACGCACAAAACTTCACTACTACAGTAAATAAAGTAGCTTGTTAAAGCTTACAAATATTTATCACTTATGATGATCTTACCCTGTTAGTAGTAACAATGAGATCTATTAGATCTACCTCGTGAGAGGATTTAGCAACACAAAGTATGTGTGCACTTTGTTAGGATATTTACATGAAGATGGTCAAGTCTACTCTGTTAGGATATTTTAGGGGTCTATTACAATTGTTAGAGAGTAACAAAATTCTGACCTGAAAAAACACAATCTATATATTGTGGATACAAATCCTTTAAGTGCATATAAACTATATCACCTTACTGTAAATGATAATATATTCTGCTCTTTTCTGCTCGGTAGCATTGCCTCTATTCTAAAAATTGATTACTGCAATGTAGTCATTGTCCTAAAACCCTTGTCTGATCTTTGATGTCCATAGTATGGTAGCTACTTGATCATTACTTGATCAACATACATTAAAAATGACATCTTTACATTATATATCAAACCTTATAACCTAATTAGGGTTTTATAATGTCTTAAATAACCTAAGATCAATGGTGTACATAATTTACCTTGATCATCTAAACATATGAGATATAAACAATTAATGTTATGAATCCATAATTAATGTTCTCCTCAATCATTGTAAACCGTTATCCAGGTCGGAAAAAAGTTGTTACCTAGATTGATATTTTATAACAAAATTTTATGTGACCTATGGTCCACTCGGAAAATATTGTCTCTTGGTGCTCGGTGTTCTTTGTGTATCTCATTTATACTGTGTATCTCGGTAAAGTCTATCTACTCAGTGATCATTGGACTCAGTTAACTTTGTACGTGATCAGTGCACTCGGTTAACTCTGTACTTTGGTGATCATATCGACTTGTCTGTTTGTGAATCTGTTACTGACTATCCATTTGTGTGCATGGATACTAATGTAAACCTTCAAATCTTATTTGGAGTAACACTTAGATAATACTCTTATGTTTTAATCTTCAAAAAGAAGGGTCAACATTCAGAGTAGGTGTAAAACTATCTTCAATCATTTTTTCCAGAGTTGTATTTTTTCATTTCTTTACCCAAAACTACTTCACCTTCTTCTTTTCTTCGTAGGCATCAATCTTCCTTTCTGAACCATCTGTATTCAAATTTTCTCTTCTACAATATTTTGCAATATGTTCCATCTTGTTACAATTATAACATATCAGATCTTGCCTAGATCCACTTCTACTCATATTTCCTTCATACCTTCTATTTATCTTACACCCAACAACTCTATGCCCATATCCATTAGAATAATAACAATAGCCACTGAATGATTGAACATTATTCCATATCCTAATTCTACATTTAGCAGCTCTATGTCCAAACTTATTACAAGCATAGCATCTCCCATTGAAGAATTGATCTTTATTTTGACTTCCATATTCATTCGCCTTGTGGCCAAGTTTATTGCATGAAAAACAATTATGACCAAAAGAGTACCTAGATGGAGAAAAATGGTTCTTCTAAAATACTTCTTACTATCTATGACCAAAATTAGATCTTGTCAATCTTTGTTAAAGTCTATTGGTTCATCCTTAACCTTCTCTATTCTTTTGTCTTTCAATATTTCACCTTCTTCAAAACCAAGTCCATTTTTTCTTTCTTACTTCTTCTAAGTATTCAACATATTGTCAAGTATTTCACCACCACCTTTTAATTTAAGACCTTTTTCAATATATTCTATTGCATCTTCCATTTCCTTCCTCGACATATGAACTTATTTTTTGAGTTTGGTACAATCTTTATTTTTATTCCAAGATCATCCATAAACTTCCTTCCTTCATTAAGGAGTTTTCTCATGGAAGTAATCTTGTCCATGACCTTATTATGTTTCTTTCTACTTTCATTAGGGTAAAATAATGCATATCTCAAATCAACTTCCATATCCACAAAAAAATTATCCTCATCTAGTTCATATTATCCAAATGAATCCATGTCATTCAAATATTTTCTAGACATAATTTTTGAATCCTGAATCTACTACAATGGTTAAACTGCCTCTTCAGGATCTATTCTCTAATACCAATTGTTGGACACACTTGGATGTTTAGAGGGGAGGAGGGTGGTGGGGGGTGCAAATCAACATCAACTTAAAACAGCCCTAATACTTAAATTTAATTTATTCACTTCATTATGTATGAAAGATGACAATCGAAAAAGTAAAATTGTATAGACAAGAACACAAAAACAAAATCGTGGAAAATAAAAAATGGGAAAAACCACAATAAGAGATATCTTGAAATATATGTATAAATATATAATTAAAATGAGTTAGGTTCACTACCAGAGAGCTCACTACTCAGAACGTGCAACTAAGGTTCACTACCTATAGAGAAAAATACAAAAATGACTTGCAATTTGAAGATCACTTCTCTAGAGAAAGAAGCACAATATAATCTGATTACAAAGAGGAATTTAACTTATAAAAATAACATCTATTATTTTGGATTATAGTTCATAGTGAATTCTCATCTCAATATGTCTTGATCTTTGTGCTATCCAACATCTAGACCTCATAATCATTATTCAACACTTCGTCCTTCACACCGCATTACATCATATTCATCACTCCTCACTATCATACACAATGTTCATCAATATTGTCCATATATATAGCATCCAAATCGCATAATAGATCAAACCAAAGGAGGTGCAATATGTGGGCACAAGGTCAGCCAAGATCCTTAAACAAAAATCATAAGCGGAAGAAAATATGGAGATCCACGCTGAGTCAACACACCTTCTAAAAAGTATTCAAGAAAATTATTTAAACACCACACGTTACTACATGTACAAATTAGCTATGAAACACACACACGATTAGCTTTGAACCCAAAATAGGTCACCGATCCATTATCAAAGAATCAAGATAATTATCATGATCATTCTTACATATTTCCAAGGTAAGTAAGACTCAAACAGTAATCCACACCACAAAAGACATCTGAGATAGCATCAGAAGAGTAGTAAAAAACTAGTTGATACCTTCCAAACTAGACTAAGCACCACTAGATAAGTATTAAATCTACTTTGAATGTTCTTAAAATTTTTTTATATAGATTCCATACATCCACATCATCAGTATTAAGCCAAAAACCATATATAGATCAAAAGCATCAAACTATACCACACAACCATAAAATTGAAGAAGGAACACAAAAACATTATCAAGAGAGGAATAAATATAAACAAGGACTCCCCATCACCACCATAAAATATCCATAACATACTAGAATTTTGTATCATTAGATGAACATCTTGTAGACCAAAGGAGCTACAAGTGTAAAACACATATGGCATATTCTGAATCATATCCACAAAAGGAACTTAGGAACTTCTACGGTGACTCTTGTTATCCAATATTTTTCAAAATAGTCCAAATACATTTAGACCTTCAACAAAACCTGACAACATTAACATAATCAAAGTAGCAACATATCTGTCACTAATACATCATCATTTCAACCTGTCATAAATACTTCATCATTCCAACAAGTTTGAGATTAATGACAACACATATCTATATTTGTAATAATATCCCCCTTTGTCATTGATGGCGACACTTGTAAACTTCAACAAATATCTCTCCCCCTTTGACATCAAGGACAAAGGGTAACCCCAAAATGTGTTGCCAAATTTTTTTTTCTCCCCCTTATTATGACATCTCCTTCAAAGATATGTACAAACATTTTTATCAAAGAAAATAAATAAACATTAGCTAACTAGTTTCTTAAGAAAAATGTTTTTGAACTACTTATTCAATACAAAAAGAACAATATTCCAATAATGCATAGTAGCAGAAAGAATCCTACTATGGCATTCACACTGAACCAACTAACCTTCTTTATCTTCTTCAAAATTTACACTCTGCACAAACTATTCTACTTCAACAAGCATCTTTATGAAAGTAGACTACTAAAACTCCAAGACATCTTTCAAATCACAAAATAATTTTTTGTATACATCCCTCTGGCCCTACAACCCAAATATTTTGTTCCTTACATCTCTAAATTTATCAGTATAAATATCTCAAGATTGGCGATTTCTGCCTGAGACTCAAAGGAGTCTAAATTTTCTTTGAGATTCTTTATGTGAGTAGGCCACAATAAATAATACTTGTACAAATAAAAAAATTCACTGATGATATTCTTACAATTCCTAATTGCATGGCTTGGATTTTGTTGAGTTAATTTGCATTTTATCGTTATGGACATATTTTCCACCGATTCTTATGATTATTCAGTTTCCTCAATTGGCACAAATTTTTTCTTCTTTGGTACACCATAGTTCTCAATATCAACATCTATAAGAGTAGATAATTATTTCTATACATCAAAATCACTGCTCTTTTCCACTTTTGGACACGAAACTCTGATCTTTAATTTCCTAGTAGAGGAGGTCTTTCCAACCACAAACAATAAACCTCTTGAGTTCTTCCTTGTCACAAAAATATCTAACTCTTAGAAATTTATTTAAACTTTCTAAATTTATTCATTCTCGGATCCTTGGACAAATTTAGTAGTACTTCAAAAATTGACATGCACTCATTTTTTGATACTTCATAGGGAAATGAAAACCTCGATTCAATGACTTCCATAAAGAAATTATCTTTGTCCACTAAAAAGGTAATTTCATCTCTATACCACTCCATAACCATCATAGGTATTCAACGTCTGGCAATGATCTCCTTCCAAAGATCCAAGAAATACTTCCAAACCAAATCACTACTATTATTCATCTTATCCAACCAACCCTTAATTTGTGCTCCAACACACATGTCACACTTCCATGCAACATTCTTTAGCTCTAGCAAAGCATTTAGAAATGAAAAGTTTGGGCATATAATAAGATGTCCATACCTGAAAGCATACATTTTTTCTTTAGTCTTACATAGATTATCCATTAATTATCATCTTAGGACCTCACACATATCATATTTCTTATTTTCCTTCAGCATCTGGTAGGAAACAAATACATCAATAAAAGAAGTGGAAGCTTCCCGGTTTCAGTAATAAAATTTATATAAAATTCCCATAGTTGGATATCTTACACCAAGGTCTATAATCGTATCAATCCTCAAGTCTCTCTTATCATAAACAACACTAGCTAGCTTGAAAAATTCCTCATTCTTTAGAGACTTCAAAATAGGAACCACTTCGCTCGAACACAAACCAATTACCATCCCAAGAGAATCCTTAAAAATTAGGTATGACTTATCCAACCAGATGAAACCTCCATGAATGACTCGGCACAATCCTTACTACATCTTCATGTTAATCCCTAAGTTCTATTGATGATTAGTGACCCACACTTAGTCATTTACTTAGGCCATTTTAGTTGTTTATCACTGTGGCCGAGCTAAATATTCAAGGCCGAGAAACATTGTTGAGCAGGTTTTAGGTTGCCGAGTTACATTATGCCGAGCCGAGTAGAATATTATGTGCCAAGCATCAGAGATGTGTTGTGTCGAGAAGAACAATTTTTGCATACATGTCAGGATTAATTCAAACTTTGATGTAAACAGTTTAGGCCGACTTGTATGAGATCTGAGCCAACATTTGTACGCATTTAATATTTGTCTACTAAGTTAATTTCACATTTAGTTATTTTATACTATGCATGGCATGGAGACAATTAGGAAATTAGTATGCATTGGAGGTATAAACAATAGATCTTGATCGTTGATCTAGATCTCGCTGCCAAATCCAAAAAGATATAATAAGACGGCTTCTAACCCTAAAATAGTGAGCAAGAGCATGTGTAAGAGCAAGAGATATACATAGAAGGGTTGTATGTTCATGAGAGATGAACAATAAGTCATTTTGAGAAGAAGCCTAGATAAAAAAAAATGACAGAGCAGTGTAAAGTAGAGTAAAGACATATCAGATTGAGAGATCATAGAAGTTATTGAAAAGAGAAGATCCGTCATCAGCATCTGAGTGCATAACAAAGGATCACAACTTGGAACATTCTAACAGGTATATTAGGTTAAATCTCTTAACAGAGTGGTTTTAGCAAACCGTTTCAAATCTCTTAGTTGAGTGCTTACTTTACTATAAGTTGAAATCCTTTAACAAGGTAGATTGTAATGATCTTTAGTTCTTAACAGAACAGGCCTTTAACCAGGTAGATAGCATATTGCAATCAAAATTTTGTAGCCCTAACAGGAACACTTTATTGCTACAGTAGTGAAGATTTTGTGGGTGTCATCCCCACCCCAGTTTTACCTATTTGGGTTTCTGGGTTACCAAAATTCTGTGTTATGAGTTTCATATTTGATGTTATTGATGCTATCTGATGTTAGGTAATTCATATATGTATGAATGTGGATAAATTTGTTTTAAGTGGTTTAGTTTGAAGATCTGATTCACCCCCCCTCTCAGTATCTTGCTTTCCCATTCTTGTACTTCCAACACTTCATCCATAAAAATCACAAAATTATTCCAAATATCCAACCCCTTATGCCTTAGATTTGTAAATTCACCCATTAGTACTTGTGAATAAATAGTGATGGATTTTCCTTTGAACACAATTATTTTTCCATGGTCATATTCTTCTAACAATACATTAATGTAGCAATGTGTGTCTTCCTTCTGAATAATTCTATCAGGAACCATCAAAAAGGTGTCAGTAATATTTTTCATTGAGTGTATGAAATGGTTTATTTCGACAACAGATCTAGCCTCATCCAAAATACTAACCAACCTTGAATTTTCCATATCAATTAGTTTGCAAAATAAAAACCTTTTTCACCATAAGCACAATTAATAAAATTTGCTCCAAAGAAATTATTTGATGAATAGATGATGAAATAAATTTGATATGTAGAATATACACACTTTACCAAACTAGGGTTTCATGAAAATTTGATATAAAAAAATCCAGTGAATCAACAATCATCTTTCTAGACCACCAAAAAACTTTAGAAGCACCCGCAGACAACAATTCAACATCCAACTTCAACATGGAGTCATTAGTTTTTATTTCAATTCTCCCCCTTAGATAATTCTCTTATGTTTTAATATTCAAAAAGAAGGGTCAACACCTAGAGTAGGTGTAGAACCATCTTTAATCATTTCTTCCACAATTTTATCTTTTGATTTATTTACCCAAAACTACTTCATCTTCTTCTTTTCTTCATATACATCAATATTCCTTTCCAAACCATCTGGATTCAAATTTCCACTTCTATAATAATTTGCAATATGTCCTATTGTCGCCTTCAAATTTCTAAGGAATTTGAAGTGACTTGATGAGAAATTTGATTATGATACCTATGCGCACCCCTACAAATGCTTTTGCACGTGACATAGTTTGAGACTGAATAAAATGTAAGTATGCCTATTTTCATGCTAATTACCTCTGGGATCATGTTAATCACTTATCATTAAGTTTATTCTCCATTTTTCAACCCCCCATGATCAATTTTGATGAGATTTAGAACTACCCATTTTGAGGCCTCAACACATATATGCATATTATACATTTTCAGATTTAATAATGTACCCCACTCTGAGGTTTCATATTTCACACCCTGTTGGTTGTTATGACATAAGGATTGTTAACCTATACTATCAACATGTCAGAGAAACCCCATATCCATTTTAAGAGCCCAATTAACCCATTTTCCATGTTTGCCAAGCTCGATCCAAATGAGATTTATTCAGATTTTAGTGTGCACAGGGACAAAGTTCTCCAAGGGGCCAACTTTGCATATTAATGTTTTCATGCCAGATGAATTTCATGATGTACAAATTGGTTCTCTATTTTATCTATATGTAAATGCACCTCCACATTTAGTGGCAAAGCCTCAAGACATGATTTGATATTTTGCACAGGCCAATTCCAATTAATGCAATTTGAAGTGTTTTTTGCACTTGCATTTTCACAATGTCTCAGAGTGACCAAGTTTGGAAAGCAATATCTTGTACCCAGGTTTGAATTAGGAAAAACCCTTTTTCATGCATACTCATTATATATGAGTGAATCAATGTGCCAAGTGACAAATTATTAGGGTTTGATTTAATATTTTTTCAAGATACATTTTGGAGTGGTTTCAAATTTGTGCTAACATGAGCATTTGCAGAGAAATTGAAGCGACCAACTTTAAATGTTAATATTTATCAATCTCGATGTCATCATGAAAATACACCTTGTAGTTATATCCTCATATAAGGATTCCACATGCTTGTGCATTCTCATGTCTCTCGAAGGTCTTTCTAAGTTGGTTCCAGAGGCCATTTATCATGTTTTGGGTCAGAATACACATATGCCATAAATAACATCCTAGGGGTGTCATACTTCAACTTTTATGCTCTAGATGCACAAATGATCAGATTGAAGCCAAATCAAAATGAAATTAAAAATTTTAGAGTCAAGCCTATGTCAGGAGATCACAAGGATTAATAAAAGTCAATCAATGCTGACCATAACATATGTTATTATTTAAATCATTAAATATGATTTAAATAATAAAATGTTGGGAATACAATTATACATTGAATGAAGCTCCTAATTATTTAAATCATTAAATATGATTTAAATATACCAAAGAAGTGTGCCAAAAATGAAATGATATTTTAAATAATTTGGGTATGATTTAAAATTAATATATAAACTGGTTTCAAGGAAAGGAGGCATTGTTGTTATCTCATGATAGGTCCTAGCACAAGATTTAAAAAGGTTGGGGAATATATGTGTGT